>JAQLOM010000018.1:2388869-2399930 GCA_030068315.1 Chrysichthys thysi
CCACGTCCTCCTTACAGCCCGGATCTGGTGCCGACCCATCATCACATCTTCGGTCCCCTGAAGGAGGCGCTGCGCGGACACAGATTCACCTCTGATGATGAAGTAAAGGAGGTGGGGCTCACCTGGCTTCGGGAGCAGAAGAAAATGTCTTCTCTGGAGGAATCCAGGAGCTCGATGAATGACATGATAAATGTGTCGTCTCGCATGGGGACTATGTGGAACAGTGACGTGTTCAGGTTCTCACAGTTACTTCTGTTAAAGCTGTTAAATGGATTTTGCCTTTACTTTTTGATTCTACCTTGTATACCTGCACACATGAATATATATATATATATATATATAAAACATATATACCGTATGTGTGAAGGCTGGGAGCTTTCAGAGGTCACTGGTCACTTAAGTTCAAGAGAAGCTCAGGTGAATGGAATGAGCCGTCTTTACCTCTAAGCTTGTAAAAAAATGCTCTGAATTTAAAATAAGATGTGGCAGTATTTCAAACGATTTCACACGAATGTGGGGCGGGGTGTCACAGAATCTAACCCTGCCCCCAACATTTAACACCGTGCTTGTAGTTTTTATTATTATTATTATTATTATTATTATTATTATTATTATTATTATTATTATCAGAATTGAGTCACGTAAATTGCTTCAGATTTACAAACATACAAAGAGACAAAACAACATAAACCTTCTTTATTATCTTTATGCTGCCTAAAGGATCAGGAATAACTGTCTGAAGGTTTTAGCGTCACGTTGTGCGCGCGAGACGTAGCACTATGTAGATCCAGCTTCCCCTTTAGATAAAGACATTTGGTAAAGTGTGACTTTTTATATTTTGACAAAGCCAAGTTACTGTAGAGACCTTTTTTTTTACACTGGCAAATTCAATAATAAATAAATGTATTAAATTTATTAGCGATGTAAATCAGTGCAGGTGTGAATGGGGTGTTAGTAGTTATGTAATGATTCACCAGATTCACACTTGGAATGGATTCACAGTATTCCAGGATATCTTTACACACACATATATATATATATATATATATATATATATTTATTTATTTATTTATTTATTTATTTTTAAAGAAAAATAAAATAAAATTTTATTCCCCAAAAATCTATGACATTTTTTTGCAGTGTAACGGATCGGATTACACTGCACAATGTTTATTTTCCCTTTCTTTAGCGACTTAAATATCTCGTTTGTTAAATGAAATGATTTTCTTAACAACCAACAATAATTATTCACAAACATTTGGAAAGGTTGTCCTCAAACACAGGAGCCAATTAGCTAAAATATTTCTTTTACTAAATATGAAGAAAGTTAAACAGACTTTCTATTGAAAATTAAAAAAAGCTCACACATAAAACAACCTCCATCTGCTTCTCTTTTCTTGACCTTTCAGCAGTCGGTAAAAGAGTGCTCTGATTTCTTGCAGAAAAACTCTTTCCCATCTTAGATCCGTTTTTGTGTGTTTTCGCAGCATTACAGCGCTATCACATTTGCCTACACGCGTGATGTCACATGCATTCCCGCTATTCTACATTACTGCACTGTCTAAATTACCTTTGCAATCACAGCTATTTAACACAAAGAGATTAATCGCTGTTCATTTTTATTTCCATCAAAGTCAAATCATCATAAATCTGTACTGCAATTTATCGATGCACGACATATATTCACATCCCTAGGTTGGTATTACTGATGCTGTTTAAAGCTTACATGAATTTCATTGCGCCACATGCGCTGTGGGCGTATCCCGCACACCACCATCTGTGACTTGTGTCTAACTAATTTACATTCAAATATATATATTCCTATTCGAATCGCTGAATTGTGGCACCTAGACATATCCTGATTTAAGAGTAGAGTTTTAATTATGTCCGACTTGACTTTATTCAGCTGTTTTTATTGGGTCTGTTTTAATAAATGAATCCAAAATGCCCATTAGGTACTCAGCATGTTGGCTTTTAGAAGTTGTCCGGCTTCTCTGGTAGATTTGGATTTTCCCTTGTTGTCTAGGCGGAAAAAGAATAGCTATACGGCTAACGTTTAAACCAGATAAACATGTATAAGACTTGTATTACGCACTGAGAGAGCGTGAGCGAGCGAGTGAGAGAGAGAGAACTAAAAGCCAAACAAGCAATTTGTTTGTTCAGTTCTTTATGCTCTACCTCTTCATGATTTATGTTTCTGGCTGAAAAAAAGGAAAAACCTGCAGCTGCACCCAGAGTGGCTCGGTGCCGGAGCTGAACTCAGCAATGAGGCTCTGTCAGAGTGTTCACGCTCGGCAGGAGGTTTCGTCAGAGACAGGAAGAACTGCTGCTTAACGCGTCTGCAAAGGTGATGCGAGCCGCTTTCATACCCAAATCTCTGTCACAGGTTGCGCTGCTTCCCGCGAACAAATTGAGAAGTTTCTGAGACGGAATTATAAAGACACTTCAGTGATGGGAACGTTACACCTCTGGAGATTTAGCCTGAAAAAGCTACGGGGGAATAACTGGAGGGCATTTTTTTTTTTTTTTTTTTTTGGAGTGTGACCAAAATATGGTGGCTGTTGGAGGATACAAAAGCCTGCTGATTCTGTTTCGGGTTTTGTGAAAGAAACGAGGGACTTTCTACCGTTCAAGAGCTTACCTTGGTGGCTAAAATGGCAAGCTACACTCAGGGGGAAAAAAAAGAAAAAAAAGCATTTCTAAACTGTTAGACTTCATTTGAATAAAGTTGAAGTAAAAGCTATGGTCGCTTTAGGCTTAAGGTTTTAGGTGTTTCTACAAAGTGAATTATCAAAAATTATATAGTACTAGCTGATTCCCCAGTGGCGTCGCTCACTGAGCGCAAGGGAAAAAGATAAAATGCAGTATTTATAAAATAAGTGTGTTAATCACAAATTTTATTTTTCAACAAATAGCGGTCGTACGTCATTTCCTGACTTTGGTGAGAGAGGGGCGGGGTTACACCCTGGGCAGGTCACCAATCCAGCGCAGGGTGACACACAGAGACAGACAACTGTTCACACTCACATTCACACCTACGGCCAATTTAGAGTCGCTAATTAGCCTAATCCCCTCTGTGCATGTCTTTGAACTGTGAGAGGAAACCGGAGAACCCGGAGGAAACCCACATGGACATGGGGACAACATGCAAACTCCACACAGAAAGGCGAACCCGGTGATCAAACCCTTCTTGCTGTGAGGCGACAGGGCTAACCACTAAGCCACGGAGGTAGTCCTCAAGTTACGATGGTACGCAAAAACCCATCATAAGTCAAAAATATCGTGTGTCGTAGGCCACTGCTTAGCCTAGCTTAGGTAGCTTAGGTATCTTAGCCTAGGTTAGCCTAGCCTACCGAGGAGTCTTTTGCTGTCGGAGACATGCTAGGGTGTTTAGAAGACATGATTTTGAATTAAAATTAGCTCTTGAAGCACACACAAAAAACAGGCGGTAATGCACTGTACAGTACACCGATACACAAGGGAACTCTGAGAGCGAGTGAGGGCATCACGCAAGGCGAGTGAAGCGTACTTCTGGGTGTCGTCCACGTTCTGCCGGGTGTCGTCCAAACATATCCTACGTCATACGTTGTTACACTGGCCTGCCAGCAATGCCTACCCTCGAATCTTAAATATTTTATTAATTTTTTATGATTTTTTGCAGATCACAATCGTCATCGTAACTTCGAAAAATCATAAGTCGGGCCATCATATCTAGGGGAGCGTGTGTATATGGTAACTCTATTGCCTTTGATTTTCAACATAAAAATGTAAATATTTCTTGTAATATAAAGTCTTCTCATGTTCTCCAGTAACACTTTCGGGCTGAAATTTTTGAACTTCCACCTGTTTCAGTTCGTGCCCTATAAAGGGTTAAGTTTCATTTTAAAGTTCAAATGAAAGTTTCCAAGAAAACTTTATCTTCGTTTCGAGTTGCAGAATAATTAGCATGATTTACTGCATGCCGGAATCTTCTACGACTCACACAAGTTGTTTTTAGGTCAGAAAACCAAGCAATCCAAACAAGTCTTCCTGCAGTTTACATCAGTTACATTATTTCTATCATACCTTGAGCCAAGTATATAAACTGTCACAATCTTAAATTGTTCATCCACCTACACGAGTTGATGAAGAGCAAATCACCAGATGTTTCTGGGGCAAAAAAAAACACCTGTACAAATATAAGCTGTCAGTTAAAGCTTCACTGTGGTTTTAATCAGTTAATAAAACCCAAGTTCAACAAAAGAAAAACACAAATTTAACCCTGGAAAACCCAGACCACCTTATGACCACTAGATGAAGATCCAGTCTCAGTGAACCCCAAAACAGGTGTTTGGTTTTTTTTTCTTTTATTAACCCTTTCCTACCTAATGTTATGAAATGGTCCTTATGAGACGTCCTGGAATGTCCCCTAATGTCCACCAACCAACGAGTGGGTTAAATATAAGAGTGGAATAAAAGTTCGGGTCAAATATGACCCTAGGGTTGCTCCAGGGCTAAATTGACTACATAGCATAAAAAAATAAAATGTAAATAATTGGATGCGCTGGATCAGGTTCTAGGTTAAAAAGTGGAAGACATGTTGTTAACCATGTTGTTAGCCAGATAGTCAACTACCTGTTTATCTAGGCTGTCTAGCTTTTAGGTGGATGTTCCCTACATGATTAGCATCAGTGTCAGCACTTCTCAAGGTCAGCCATGATGAAAGGTTTGAAAGAGGATAAAATGACCGAAAGGTATTTCATAGCGGTTAGCCTGTTCATGCTAACCTCGTTCAGAAGTGCGCCGTGAAGCTTATAAATATGTATGTGTCCTCGGAGCAGTTCAGAGGCTGAATTCAAAGCTCGAGACTGTTTCCAGGCGTAAACACTAAATAAGCTAATTTTTTTAGTTATTTTTTTTAGGTCGATTCATCACACGCATGAGTAAATGCAATGTCTGCACCCCTGTCTGTTAAAGAAATGCTAAGTCATCCCTCTGGACGGTGGAGGGAAATAAAAATGGAAACCTATTCATCTGCACTGCTGCATGCTCTCACGCGCACTCGCATCCTCTGTGAGCTCTAAATCCGCCACACAGCGATACGGACTCCCCCGTACAGGGAGGAGGAGAGCGAGGCCTCGCCGAGCCTGCGGTGTGTTATTGAAACGCGGCCGGCGCTCGCTCAAAGTCACGAGGCCCTAAATCTCCTCGACGCCAGGTCACGCAGGGCGAGAACGCGAAGGGAGCAGGAGCGCTTGACTGAGTCAGCACGGCCAGGGTTGCATGGGGGAGTCACGGGCAGATTTATTAAATTAATACAACACTCAGCAGATTACAACCTCAGGGAAGGGGGGTTGATATTTATTCCATTCCTACATGTTTATTATTTGACAGAAAAGATGTAGGAGATTAGGAGGGCAGAAAGGAGACTGTGTTTTTGTTTGTGGGAGGCAAAGTGTTGAAAGACTGGTGCTGAGAGCATGGAAGCGTTTCAGGTTGCCTGGCGAGGTTTCTAAGAAATAGATGGGGTGGGTTTTTTTGAGAATTTACTCATTAACATCTGTTATTAATTCTGCAAGAAAGAAAAAATAATAATTATTACAAGTCAGCCTCGATGAAGAAGGTGTGGCTTGTGTGTCAGTCAGTGAAGGAGGTGTGGCCTCTGTGTCTGTCAGTGAAGGAGGTGTGGCCTCTGTGTTGGTCAGTGAAGGAGGTGTGGCCTCTGTGTCTGTCAGTGAAGGAGGTGTGGCCTCTGTGTCTGTTAGTGAAGGAGGTGTGGCCTCTGTGTTGGTCAGTGAAGGAGGTGTGGCCTCTGTGTTGGTCAGTGAAGGAGGTGTGGCCTCTGTGTTGGTCAGTGAAGGAGGTGTGGCCTCTGTGTCTGTTAGTGAAAAGAGGTGTGGCCACAAGGAAGTGGGTGTGGTCTTTGTACTTTTAGTCTCCTCCAAGCAGGCCTGGCCTTTGTCCATGCAGTGGCTTTAAATGATATGATACCAAATTGCATTTGACTTTAAATGCTTGACATATCTTACGTTGTATCGTTGTTTACATATTGAAAAGTGCATCCTTTCACCACAAAGAGACAACCGCCGAGTCAAGCACATGATAAAAGTAGTGTAGAGTTTCACTAAGACATTATGAGGAACTACAAGAGCAGTGTCAGGATAAACAGGACGCCATTAATAACTGTTAACTGTACAAATTACAATGTAGATCATCATAAGCGCCATCATACGAATGCATCCATAGTTTATTGCGCTCATATATTCTGCAGCATTACATCTAATTCGTGCATAACTCAACCTCATTAAACATGAAAAATATAAAGAAAGCAAGCAGCCAGCAACGCCGAGTATGAAACATGAAATAAGGCTTCTAATTCATCCCTGTCCCAGCCGCTACAGTCCGCAGTCATTAATGATAATTGAAGGGAACATTTTGTAGCTTCTCGTTCCATTTGTGGGGGAAAAAAGCCACATGATACCGCACGAGGGCTGAGGAATTTACCAAAGCAAAGCGTTTCATTTCCCTTCCAACACATGTCGCGCTTAGAACTTTAAATATATCCGTATGCTCTCAGAAGTCAAATGTGTGACTTTGTGATCTCACTCTTGCTCACACATGCTTTCTGTCTCGAGCTGGAAGTTCACCATGAACACAGGCTCAGGATGCAAATTCATAATAACCTACGTTGGGAAAATTACCCTGGGGAAAATTAGGGGCAGGGGCAGGGTTAGAGGTCTGAGCGGACTGAAGTGCATGAAAGGCAAAATGATTCTTGTTTCATTTTTTAGATTTTACAAGAGGGGTTGTCAACCTGAGGACCATGGTCTGGATGCAAGCACTTAAAAAAAAAAACAAATAATAAAAAAATAACAATCCCATAGTAGATCCTCTGCTGCAGTTTAGCCAATCACGTTATTTATCTGAAGGCAGCTAATCAGACCAGAGGCTATCCTAACTTCGTTTCGTATGTTCTTCACTTTATATTAGATATCTCCAGTTTGTTTAGCGAGTCCACAACAGGGTTGGTTTTTCACCGACAGGGTAGTGAAAGACAAGGACATGTATTCTTCCTGCATCAAATTCTAAACAGACATCTGACCTGTATAGCACCTATGGCTCTAGTCAGAAAATGCTAGGGCAGCACAGTAGCTGAGTGGCTAGCACTGTTGCCTCATAGCGAGAAGGTCCTGGGTTTGAGCCACGGGTGCCTCTCTGTGTGGAGTTTGCATGTTCTCCCTGTGTCTGCGTGGGTTTCCTCCGGGTACTCCGGTTTCCTCCAACAATCCAAAGACATGCCCTGCATGTGGCCTTGCAACCCAGTAGATCTGTGTGATCATAGCCACGACAATCCTCACGTGGTCCGATTTGCAACAGTGTGGGGGGTCGACGTCAACGCCGACGTGAAGACATACAAAGAATAAGAAGAAATACTACTGCGAAGCATCAACTACTCAGCAAATCATAACACCTTCACCTTCAAATTGTCTTGTTTACTGCATTAAAGAAACAAACATACAAACTTAAGCATTAAAAGTTCCCTTAATAGTTAACATTAATAGTTTACGATTCATCCGGGGTGTACAGTGTGTTTAAATTAAAGAAAAACTTCATGCGAATGAACCATTACAAGCATTTAGCGCGAGGCCACCCCAGTGGGACTGGCCAATTCTTCAGGTGATCTACTAACGATGCACAAATTAATGAACCCAGTTCATGCACTCACTTGTCTACTGCTGCTAAATCCTGTCCAGGGTCGTGGGAGGGAAGCTGGAGCCAATCCCAGCTGACTTCGGGTGAGAGAGAGGCGGGGTTACATCCTGGGCAGGTCGCTAATCCACCGCAGGGCGACACACAGAGATAGACAACCCTTCAGACTCACATTCACACCTACGGGTAATTTAGAGTAGCTAATTAGCCCAATCCCCTCTGTGCATGTCTTTGGACTGTGGGAGGAAACCGGAGTACCTGGAGGAAACCCACACGGACACGGGGAGAACACGCAAACTCCACACAGAAAGTAAGGCGCCCAGGTCGATCGCGGGGATCGAACCCAGGACCTTCTTGCTGTGAGGCGACAGGGCGAACCATTTAGCCACCGTGCCGCCCAACACAGTTCATATTAATAATAAATCTACCAAGTGCAGCACAAATTAGCATAGCATCACCAAACGGTACAGAATAACATGCTTTGGCATTTGATATGTTCTGATCATCTTCTTCTGTACTGTATTATATATCTTTCCATATTGTATTTTGTCTGTAATATTGTTGTTTATTGTCTCAAATTTTGTACGGTGTCCTTGAGTGTTATGAAAGGCGCCTATAAATAAAATGTATTATTATTATTATTATTATTATTATTATTATTATTATTATTATTATTATCATGTCTTCATCTGGCATTCTAAATCAATTATCGTAACACTATGGCGTTATTTTTCTGTGCCTCATTGTTTCATGTACAGTGGCACTTTGGCGAATTAGCTCAACTCAACTCTGCCTGCTCTCGATCTCTCAGACGGTCTCAGTCGAACCTGGCACGTCTCACAGACACGTCAAGTGCAAAATCAGCATGCGGTTTTTCCCGTGTTAAATAATGATGCAATTAGTAGCAAACTGACAACTGCAAAACTACGTGAATCCTGTTTCACGATGTGTTAAAATACCGTCTGGTGGTTGTTTGAAATGTTTTTGTAAATCCTGACAGTAGGTTGTTTTAGCGCCAAAATAGGGTTTGCGCCGGTACAAAGCATTAGTAGATCTAACCCTTAGAGCGTCGTCTGGCATCATGGTGGTACAGGTGGTCCTCAGGTTAAGATGGAGATCGTCCTGATATTCCCATCGTAAGTGCCAAATATTGTATGTCGAACCACTGCTTAGCCTAGCGTACCGAGGAGTCTTTTCCTGGCGGAGACATGCTGGAGCGTTTAGAAGACATGCTTTTGAATTAAAATTAACTCTTGAAGCACCTAAAAAAACACGTGGTAATGCACTGGACAGTACACCGATACACAAGGGAACTCCATGAGTCGCGGGAGCGAGTGAAGCATCACGCGAGGTGAGTGACGCGTACATCCAGGCGTCGTCCGAAAGTATCCTACGTCATGCGCTGTTACGCTGGCCTGCATCTGTTTCTTGTTGGGATAAATGACACACCAAAGCCGAATGTAAGATTTTCCGAAGTGTAAACAAGAACAGAAGAGCTCTCCAGACATGCCGATCAATTAGGAGCCGGAATTGTGAACTGAACGCACAAACCCTCCGAGTCCTTCAGACCCAGAGCTGTAGCTCACATTAAGCATTTGTAGGATTTCTCCACACGTCCTGGACATCTTTGATCATCAACTTCAGCATCAGCAATCTGAATCTCAGTCCTCGTTCCTCCTGATCCCGTCTAAACCACATCAGAAGCCCGGCACATGTAAAACATCTGGATCCTTGTGGCGCACGTTTCTCCTCATGATTCTTTTTATGTTCGCTGTTGTAATCCCAAGCATGCTCGACAAGCTTGGCGAGTGTACTCACGTTTTTGGAGGGTTTTTTTTCCCCTTAAAGAAACGTGACTGGATTTCCACCCAGAGTTTCCTAACATGAGAGAGGAAGCAATGCAGGGTCTGTTTCTGTGATCCTATCCAATCCTGGAGTGCTCTGATCACAGCGTGCTCTTTGTATTAATAGAAATAGCTTGCGTTTATTATTATTTTGTGTGTGTGTGTGTGTGTGTGGTTGGTTTTATCCAAAAACAGTCCTTGGGTTTGTACTAATAACCTTCCAGGTACAAATATAGGACCTTAGTGATTGAGCTTACGTTGTTGATCCACATCAAAAATTGTAGCTCTTTGTTCAGATGACCTTTCATCATTCCGCGGTCTCTCAGCGCATTTTAACCCTTTATCGGGCAAAGAACCATAATCGGGAATGTCAACAGACATCCAGAACGGCCCCTCCATGCCTCTCCACGAGGTCATCGAAGCACATGGATTTCTTCCATCCTAAATAACGTTTCTTCAAGTTCATAAGAGTTTTTTTCTTTACATATGTGACGCTATTACTGTAGATAGATAATTCTTTAATCATTTCCAAATTATTAGTTCTTGTGTCAGAGAAGCGGCAAAAGGAAAGGTAAGGTATGTATGAAATAAGTAGAAGTACAAAAAAACAAACAAAAAAAAACAATAGCAGCTAAGTAGATAAAGAAATAGAATAAATAACGTTAAGGAGGTAGAGATGAATAATTTAAATAAAGTAAATACGAAAAAAAATAGATATACTGGATATATTGGATACTGACCTCGGTTTTCAACATGAAAATGAATCTTATGTAAAAAAAAAAAAACAAGCAAAAAACAATAAAAAGAAAACATTCTTGTAACATAACGTCTTTTAATATCCTCCCATCACAGGGTTGTTATTGGGTTGGAAGGATGAATTTCCATGTATGTCAGTTAGTGTCTACAAAGGGTTAACTATGGTTTAAGCTTAGCGCTATTGCACAAATACACAACAACAAAAAAATACATATACTGGACATATTGGATGTTGACCTCGGGTTTCAACATAAAAATGAATTTAATGCAAAAAATTCTTGTCACATAAAGTGTTTTTTTTTTTTTTTTCACATTTTCCAATCTCGCGTTGTTATTGGGTTGAAATTTTGAATTTCCAAGTTTGTCAAATGGCCTACAAAGGGTTAACTATGGTTCAAGCTCAGCACTATTGTAGTAAATCTTATGACAGACCATCCGTCCTACTACCGCACACACACACACACACACACATGTGCAAATAAATAACGTTAAGGAAGTAAAGATAGAACAGAGCAGCAATAATAACAAAATAAAATAAATACGAAAAAAAAAGATATACTGGATATATTGGATGGTGACCTCGGTTTTCAACATAAAAATAAATTTAATGCAAAAAATTCTTGTCACATAAAGTGTTTTTTTTTTTTTTTCACATTTTCCAATCTCGCGTTGTTATTGGGTTGAAATTTTGAATTTCCAAGTATCTCAGTTCGTGGCCTACAAAGGATTAACTATGGTTTAAGCTCAGCACTATTGTAGTAAATCTTATGAC
>JAQLOM010000018.1:2445450-2460134 GCA_030068315.1 Chrysichthys thysi
CTGGATTGGTGACCCGCCCAGGGTGTAACCCCGCCTCTCTCTCACCCAAAGTCAGCTGGGATTGGCTCCAGCTTCCCTCCACTGCGACCCTGAACATTAAGCGGCAGAAGACAAATAAACATAAACAATGTGCTATAAAGGATTATTAAGCATTCTGTTGTACGTGACCAGGTTCATACAATTAGACACTGATGTAAGTGATGATTGTCGTGGTCTCCTACACCATACATGAGCTCAGAGAGCAAGCAGAAACATGAGGCTGAAGACAAACCTGGCCCGATTACAAACACACTCCAGGAGGCTGACGTTTCTGTGATGAAGTCAGTTTAATAATCAAGAGACGACACAAGGCAACATTTTAACATGGCTTTGATATCTTTATTTCACCGTTATGTTCGCACCTGAAACACACATTCATGAGCATTACTCCGTGGTGAAAATGGCCCTGTGGTGAGTGATCCATGACATCTTGTAAACTAGAAAACCTATATGAAAGCTTGATTATAAAACCCAACCACCGCGATACCAAAGTGTAACACCGGCACACGTCTGCTCAAATCACACGCTCACACTTCACTGTCGTCGTCGTGTAAGATTACGACCTCATCACCGATTTTAACCCGAATCAAACGTACATCATGTCGGATCCGCGCACGCGTCGCGAGATCAACAAATCAAACAAGTATTCGGGACAAACGAGTGTAAACTGTGCCCAAAGTTAAACTCTAGACTGCCAGATCAGCTTTAGGAATTGTTGCTTAAATTATGCTCCCACGTCTCAAAAAGGGGACCCGCACGTCTGAATGCTCGTCCCCGTCAAAATTCACTCCCTTTTCAAAAAACAAAAAACAAAAAAAAACCAAAACAAACAAAAAAAACCCAATAGGAAACACACTTCTGTACACGATCGCTGTAATATAATTAAACACATGTCGGGGGGGGAAGGTATGAGAAAATACAGACGAAGCATAAATATGGGTTAAACAGTTAACAAACGAGTTCTTGGTTTCAAAACAAGTCGAATCATACGCAGAAAAATGTGTCAAGAGTGTAAAAAAACAAAAAAACAAAAAAACAAAACGAATCTACATGTACCCAGTTTCAGTTTCCTCGTCCTGTAAATGTAGTCGATGTGGCAAGATGGGTTCAGTGTTTTGTACTTTAACGCAAACGCATGGTCAAATTGTTGGAGTTTTTAAATTTTTTAATTAATGAATCCTTCAAAAACAAAATAATAATAATAATAATAATAATAATAACAAAGAAACGTGTAACCCGGGATGGAATTTCGAAGTTGGCGAGTTAGAAACCTGCTAAACGTCTGCGTCGCTTTCTGCCGGAATTCCTCCTCAAAGCTTTAGGAGGCGCGGCTCTGAGGACCAAACGATTTCAAAATGGCCGCCGAAGTTTCCCCAGTTCATCTACACGGTGGATTCCCGCTTATACTGTGTCCTTGACAAAAGCAAACGCCGATTCTGTGACGTGACCGAACATCTGAACGAGGTTCCAGTCAGACCCTGGGATGGTCCGCTACTGGAACTGTTTAACCCTGGAAAACCCACACCACCTTATAATAACACGGAAAACATCTCCATGGGCTAAAATGACCATCCAGACTCGGTGAACCCAAAAACAGGTGTTTGGGTTTTTTTAATTAACCCTTTCCTACGACATGTTATGAACTGGTCCTCATGAGACGTCCTGGGACGTCCCCTAATGTCCACCAACCAATGAGTGGGTTGAATATCGGCGTGAGATAAAACTTCGGGTTAAATACGACCCCGGGGGCGCTCCAGGGTTAATCCAGTGCGAAACTCAATACCAGAAACCAAACCTATCTTCGTCGCTGGACTACATTTGAGGTAAGGAGGAAACTCTGCATATATAATTAATCTCTTCCCTTAAGGTCTGGACACATTAAGGTCCTTGTGCCGCATGAAAAAACCACACAAGATCTATCATCGATCCAGGGAACCTCCAGAGATCTGCGCTGACGGTACTCAAGATGGTCGGATTGATTTTTGGCCCTTGGTTGTAAATACATTTTCTCTACGCTGTCGTGTGGATCGTCCGGTCGTCTTAGTGTATACAGACCTTATTTACTGGAATTACAACCCGAAAGTGCTAGAATCGCTAACGACGAATAGGAACGGCGCTTGTTAGCATTGTGCATACGAGCTTGTCATCGTAGCTGCATCCGCAAGAACACTTACGGACGTTCCCGCGTTATCGGGGACGTCTGTTTCGTTGGCGTTGCGGCGTTCAGAAGAAGGCGGGGTTGGTATGCTCGATGATGCAGCGCTTGCAGTGGCGTTTGACGAAGCGCAGCGCGTCGAGCGACACGTCGCAGTCCTGCACGTTAAGCAGCTGCAGGTCGAAACAGTTGGCCGCCACCACCTGCAGCCCACGGCCCGTGATGCTCTCGCAGGCCTTAAGGCTCAGGCGCTTTAGATTGAAGCAGTTGAGCGCGAGTACCTCCAGCCCGGCGTCCGACACCAGCGGGCACTTGCCGATGTCCAGGCTCTTGAGCTTGGGACAGCTCTTGGCTAGGTGCTCGATGCCGTGGTCCGTGAGGCCCTCGCAGCCTCGGGCATTCAGATAACGTAGCCTGGAGCAGTACTTAGCGATGTAGCGCACTCCTACGTCAGTGATGCGCCCACAGTGCGCTACGCTCAGGTAGCGCAGGTGACCCTCCAGCTTGGCGATCTCGCGCAGCCCGAAGTCGCTGATGAAGCGGCAGTCACTGACGCTCAGCTCGCGCACCGCCGGGCAGTAGATGACGAGGAAGCGCAGGCCCTCGTCGGTCAGGCGCACGCAGCGGCGCAGGTACAGGTGCGTGAGCTGCGTGCAGTGAGCCGCGATGATGTGCAGACCCTCATCCTCCAGGGCGAAGCAATCGCTCATGTCCAGGTATCGGATGGAGATCTGCTGGCCGTGCAGAGGAGAGAGTTTGACGGACGCCTCCCGCGTCAGACTGATGCACGTCACCTTTGAGCATCCTGACCGCCAGGAGGAGACAGAAAAAGACATCGTTAGGAACGGACTTTGGTCAGTCTGTCAAGTCTGATCACGCACGAGACAAAGAATGAAGTCAGGATACGTTTTATTTATCACACGTTGGCAGGCCTTCTTGCTCCTTTAATACAGACTGAATAGAAAGAAACAGGACGGGTCCAGGGGAAGAAGTTTACCAACTTCCACTCCGGGTACAGGGCCTCGTCCCAAGCGTCCATACAGTTTGTTACTCTAATGTGTGCACCTATTCTCTGTTAAGCCCTCAATTAGATTGCCTGTGTACACTCTGTGCTGTGTCTGTGTTTCGTTGCAAAGTCTCGTCATCAGCGTGACCATATTTTCAGGCTTGCTCATTAGGGATATATATATATATTTATTTATTTGTATATGCATGTATGGATATGTTTATTGATTAATACATCTTTAATTGAACATTATGTATTGTAAAGCTGCTTTGCGACAGTGTCTGTTGTTAAAAGCGCTATACAAATAAAATTGAATTGAATTGAATTGAATATTTTGGTCCTCGGAAAAGAGGACCCTGGGGGCAGGATGGCGGTACGGAGCAGACGGACACCCGCAAGACGAACGGCGAACGTAGACGGCAAAAGCTGAATCCCGGATTGCGATTTCTGCGATTTAAAAATCCCGCCTCGGAAACCTTTTTTTGTTTTTAGGTCTCAAAATGAGGACGTGTCGGGGAAAACGGGGACGTTTGGTCACCCGACATCATGCGTTTTCACATTTTAATGTTTCAAGCATTGTTTGTTGTTGGGTTTTTTCAACCTCGGTTCCGAATAACAGTTTCCTGTTGCGTACACGTTGCCGGCGGACCACGATTTCTTGTTGTATTAGCAAATTAGCATATCTTAGCTGATCCACCCTGTTTGGTTTATGTGAAAAGCGTTTTTTAAACCCTTTCCTGGATCACTACCGAGTAGTCGATGGCTCAATCATTTCGAACTGTAAAGGCACCAAATGTACCGATTCTAAATTATGGAAATTTCTCAAACAAATATAAAAAAACCCAAAAAAACATAATTCAACCAAGCACAAATGGCTCACGTAAAAAAAAAATGAAAAAAAAATAATTTTTTAATCATTTAAAATGGATATTTTGTCTGGAAAAGAGCATGAAAGGCAGAAAAGTGCATTAAAGCGCTTAGCAAATAACCATTACACGACGCGAGCACGCTGTCTATGATTAATTGATAGTCGCCGTAATGGTTTGTTGGAGCCGCTGAGAGGAATGCTTCGCTCTGCTTCCAGACGTACTGTTAGGAAGGAAGCGATGGATCCCACCTCTTCTGCAATCTGGGTTTGTTCAGGGTTGAATTAGCTTTCATAATCAGGTCAGAATATTCCAGATGTTCCTGTTTATGTCCTTCCTTACACAAATCACTGGAGGCTATTGTTGGAAAGCCATAATGTAATACATGCGTTCGGAGACTGCAGCCACCTCTGCGGCGTTTCGGTTTAATTTACCACGTGAAATCTGTCTGTAGAGAAAGGTTCTGTCAGGAATGCGCTCTTTTACGGAGCCCACCAAGGGTTAACTGTGTGTTTGAAAACGTTGCCTTAAAACGCTGAAGAAAAGAAACATCTGAAAGGAGTTATTTTTTTGGAAGTTAGGACAGGAGGATGGGGGTTGGGTGGGGGGTGGGGGGCTCTCCGCCAGGGTTAGGATGTACAAATGGTGTTATTCAACAGAGGGCGCCATGCTGCATTAATCATCTGGGAGAGCGTTAACTTGTGGAAATGACGCCACTTGTTTCTGGCGCTCCAACAGGAAGTGCAGGAAGTCTGAAATAAAACGCCAGGAAAGGGTTTGAAGGAGGAGGAGATCGATTTTCTGGATTTCGGACTTGACAGGGATTAAAAAATTCCGTCTTTAGAGGCATCAGATATTGGTTCAAGCTTGCAAATGAAAGACGGATGGCCTGGGGGATTTACCTGAACCAAGGCGGTAACAAAAATATAATAAATAAGTAGAGATAAAGCTGACGGTTGTTCTGCTGCATACTGCAGCCAATAAGGAGTCCGTGGGAGGGGGGAAAAAACCCAGAAGCAGCTCGCCCTAGTTTTAATTTCTCTTCATCACAAAATCGTTCGAGTGAAAAACTTTAAATGAGTCATTTCAAACTTAATGAGCAGAGCAGACCATCCCAGAGCACCTTGAGTTCAGAGGTCGTGGTCACGTGCGGGGTTATTTTACTCTCCGAGAATCGAGCGTGCCGGACGGAAAGAGCTATTAATACATTTCCCAGGTCTGAGAGGAAGTCACGGATATCTCCGAATAATCTATCAGTAAGAGAGACCCCTGCAGCTGACATCCATGATGAGCAGTAAATGGAGCAGAAACAGTGATCTGTTTGCACCAGACGTTTTTGGCTGTGTGTGCGTACACTTGGCTGTTTTTAAACTTGAGTCAGATTCTGTTTGGGTTAAGCAGCGCTTGGCTCAGGATGTGTTTGGGTCAAGTTGAATTTCGTGTAGTGTTTAGTTCATCGTTTGCGTGACAGAGTCGAACAGTGTTTAGAGCAGATAGCATTTGATTTGGGCCATATGCGAGACAGCTATTGATCTGTGGTGTAAAAGGGACAGATAATATTTTAATCCGGCAATATTTGGTCCAGGGGGCAACTGATTTGGACTGGATTTAGTTGGTATTTGGCTCAGTCCAAATTTGGGTCAGAGGACATTTTAATTTAGTCCATATTTGGGCCTGGTAGCATTTGGTTCGGGCCAAATATGGGTCAGGTAGTATTTCATTCAGACCATATTTAGACCACGTAGGATTTGATTTGGGTAGGTAGGATTTGGTGCAGGCCATGTCTGGGGCAGGCAGTACAGTATTTGATTTAGGCCATATTTTAAAATCAGGTAGTATGTGACATTGCCTATATTTCGCACATTTAGTATTTAGGCTATATTGGACTAGATAGTATTTGACTCAAGCTATATTTGGACCAGGGCATATGGTTCAGGCCATATATGGGTCAGGTAGTATTTCATTCGTACCATATTTGGTACAGGCATTATTTTATTTAAGTAATATTTGGCCACTTTGCGTTTGATCTGTGCTGTATATGAGCTAGATAATATTTTTATGTGGCTATATTTTATCCACGTAGCATCTGATTCCTACCAGATTTGGCTGGAATTTGGTTCAGACCATATTTGGACAAGGTAGTACAGTGAACCCCCACCTATCGCAGGGGTTACGTTCGGCCGCAGGGGTTCCATGAAGTCACATTAATTTTTATTATATATATATATATATATATTAAACACTTTCTATACTCTTGAACATACGTCATTTTGACAACATATAAAATGCTACATGCGTGCTTACTGCCGATGAGGTCACTTCCTGTTTACAGCCGTCCTAGCCAATCCTAGCACTCCCTCGCGATCACCTGACTTTTCCATCTGATTTTATTATTTATAAATATTTTAAAGCTTTATAAACCATTTCCACTCTCTTATTAACCTTTTCCACACGTCCTATGCTCTTAAACACTTTCTACACTCTTAAACATACGTCATTTTGACAAGATGTAAAATTCTACATAAGTGCTTACTGCCGGTGAGGTCACTTCCTGTTCACGAGCTAAAGCGGCTTACACAGCCACTTTCACTTTTCATCCGCTGATGAAATACAGTGCATAATGTTTTATTTCGATTTAAATGTTCTTTTAATGTTTGAATGAACGTTTTTTAAAATAATATTTTATATTCCAGAGTCCCGCGAAAGCCAAAAAAATTCCGCGAATCAAAATTTGACAAGCCCCGAGAAGTGAAGCGCGGTATTACGGGGGGTTCGCTGTATTTGATTGTAGTATTTGATCTGTATAATATTTGGCCAGGTAGTGTTTGGTCCAGGACATGTTTGGGCCCGGTAGTATTTGATTCAAGCCATATTTTCAGCCAAGTATTATTTCATTCAATCCGTATTTGGATGCAGTAGTTTTTTATGCTGCCTGAATTTAGCATATGTAGTATTTGACATAGGCTTTATTTGGGTAAATATAGTGTGTCCAGTGTACGTATACAGTTTTTAGTTAACAATTATGTACCTCTGACTCACACAGACGGTCACGTAAGTACACTCACAGGGTTGCCGCAGGTCAGTAAGTTTGTAAAATATTCCTGATTTTACATGGTTGCATTCTTGGCTTATCAGCTTCGAGGAATTTCACATTCAGTTTCCGAGCAGACATGAGGAACTTGAAAAACTAGTTAATAAACTCTATTCTCTTTAATCAGAAGAATTTATGTGGGGATTAAACTTCTAAACGCAGCCTTCTATCATTTCAGATAGCTGCAGCGGACATTTTTCTGGTTGTTTTGTTCTGGCTCTGTGGGACGCTGATTATCCACATACCCTGCTTTTTTCTTGTGTAAGTAACTTTCCTCTAGATTTTCACTCAAAGGCATCTGTAAACCCCCAAACTCTTAGAACATGTAATTTCTTGCCACAGAAAGACATCAAGGACTATAGAGACATTAAATGAGTCCCATGAGCGTGGGTGATGTGTGTTTGATGGATACGTTCACTCCTACCGATGCAGACACAGTGGCTAACATTAGGCAAGGGTAGTTTATTTGTACAGCAGTTTACGCTCATTTGAAGCTTCCCAAAGCAAATTTCAATGCAAAAGTTATAAATGAATGACAAAATAATAAAATATGGGACATGAAGACACAAGAAAGTTCAACAACAAACCTTATCGTATATTTACCTGAGACATCCAGGTGCTCCAGGTTAGGGCATCGTGAGACCACCTCGAACACGGCCTCATTGGACACGTTGTAGCAGCCAGCCAGATCGAGGCGCCGCAGCTCGGGGCAGCACTGTGCCACCGTGTAAAGGCCACGGTCGGTAAGTCTGCGGCAGCCATTTAACACCACCATCTCTACAGTTAAACATACGTTGGGTGTATCCTGACATAGACGACGCGTAAGCACCCGCAACGCCCGGTCCACATGCGCCACATCACCCGTCAGACGCACTGTCCTCCAGAGCCGTGGGTCCCACGCCAGGTTGTACCATCGGCGGCACACGCGGGCACAACGGCACAGCTGATTGGTAGGCAGATGGGCGAAGATCTGCAGAAAGGCGTGGTCGGGTAGCATGTCGATAGGTGCCCCCAGATGATGGTCTTTAGATTGGCACATGCCACGCTGAGGGTAAGTGAGACCGACAGTCTCAGGAGCGAAGGACAATGAGGATCCATTGAAGAAGGCGGGCGAAGAACGAGGAAGGATAAGAGCAGGACTGGGTGTGCTCAGTGTGCGCATGCTCACGTCCGAGTCTGAGGAAAAAGATGAAAGAAGGGGAAGAAATTAATGAGATAATTTCATAAGATTCAGTATATTATGATAACAAAGGCGGATACTTGTTTGATTTTGAAAGACTATAACACACTATCAGCAAGAGCATGATCTCCAGGACCATCATCTCACATGGTTACCAAAGCCAAGGCTATAAGTGAGCAGCAAATACCACGATGTGTCCAAGCTTGGACTCCCTCCCCTATATTTCCAGTGACCAGGTACTTTGTCTTTTCATTGCACACATTAAAAGATGTCTTAAAAGAGTTCTAGCAAAGCTACTGGACAATAGCTCTCAAGCTACAGAAAGGATGGAGACAGAAAAAATGCCACCTGCCCTAAATCAAATGCTGCCTGGTCCAAATTTGGCCTGAACCAATCTTTGGCCCAAATGCAGCCCAAATCATATACTACCTGGGTTATGTATGGACCCAATCAAATCGAATCTTGCCCCTAAACAAACTGGTGTTTAACCAGCAACAGAAAAGCATTTGCCCTGACATCCAGAGACCGCGAGTTGGAGTCCCAATGATGGTCCAGCCATCCATGGCTGGAAGCCCAAGAGAGCACCACTGGCCATGATCTCCGGGAGGAAGTGATGGCCTACGTTCTCTTTCTCTGCCCTATCAAACACAGCTAATAATGTAAAAATGGTTTTCCGTGAGCTCATGCATGCAGAAGAAAGCACATAGCACTCTCCTCCAAGTGTCTCATGCTGCCCCTGACCTGCTCTGCATGAACACCAGTATGAAAAGATCCAGTCAGACGACCTTCCATAAAAGCAGCACATGATAGCCTTTGCCCTCCCTGGTTGGTAGCTCTCATGTGATAAGTGAGAGGATGGCAATTCGGGACCATGACTAATTTTAGGAAGAAAAAGATCCATAAAAAGGAGATGATTCCACCAAAAACCCCCAACTTGTTTCACGTGCACATTGTGCAACCCCAACACATGTCTAGAAAAGGCTTCTTAAGGGTGATTTGGACCTTCTGTTGGAGGTGTTTACATTTGTGTTACCTTAGAGGACTTCAGAGAACAGACCACAAAAAATTGGGACACGGATCATGAAAACGGTGGAGAACATTTCCACTTCATCGGTGATATCCATCACAATCACGTAAACTGTAAAGCAATGTTTGTAGTACGCCTAACCACGTTAGGTGACCTTTTACACACCTCAGAGGGAAATCTTACTCCTCTGCAATCTGGCAGAAGGTACTGGAGCATATGGTGCTTTTGTGCAACATCTTCTTCCCTCAGGCAGGTCAGGCTCCTCAATGACCAGTCACTCCCCAAAACACAAGGCTGAAATACCATTGTGATGCAGTAAAAGACTGGGATCACGAGTTTCAACTCTCTGAAATTCATTATGTACAAGAGACAAGTTGTTGAAATAATTCAAGCCAGTGTTGGCTCTCGTCTTCTTGAGTCATTTCCTCAGTAAATCTATTAGCTGTCCACACCACCTACTAGCTGGGCCGTGTCGTATACTAATGGCTTAGACTTCAGGAAATGCCACCAGTTCACTGTGGGCTGTACGGAAGCCATACATACCAACATTAATCTCCAAAGACAGGTGATATGTTTCCTGAGCCTGCCTGGCCTGTCCACTCCATTCATGTCTCTCGAGCTGGACCAGGTTTTACCTGGCTTTTATTTATTTATTTTATTTTATTTTATTTTATTTTATTTATTTTGCTTTCCAGGTTGTGCTGGGAATAACTTATCGGTACTTAATCTCTGCATACCATCTGTTCTTAGTCAGGTCGAAAAGGGAAGGACCATGACCAAGAATTGAGAGAGACTGGCGAGAGAGAATGACTTTAGAGCAATTATAATGTAAGTGATAACAGGAACTAAATGGGTGAGTGACCATACAGCGTTTTTTTTTTCTGGCAGAAAAGCACTGGCAGGGTGCCTTAACGCAAAAAAAAAAAATGGCTCCTACTCTGAGCTTGGGTTATGTTTCCATGGCAACAATATCTTTCCACCATATCACCACTGTAACCTCTGGTGTAGGACAGACTTGTTTTGTTCCTTTACTTTTGAAGGATCTTCTATAACATATTTGTTAATCTTAGCAGGGTCACTGTGTGCCTTGCTAGGGCGTCGCCTTGAACTGGGGCCCGGGGACAACTGACCTGATCCCCCCCCAGGTTAGCGCCCCTGATTCTTCGGCTCAGGAGCGATCGACTCAGCATATCCTGAGTGTTACAGCTTAAAAACAAATCCCCGTCTGAACAATGTAGTCTTAAATAGATAAAGGTAAAACGTCTAACAAATGACTAATGAAATAAAAAACGGTTCTTGTTAACAGACTCAGACTTTTGGCTCATACGTCACTTGGAGCTGGATCCCAAGAAGCTAAACTGCTCATTCCGTGCACATAGCCACGACATTGTTCTCTGCGGCAGATGTTTTTTGTCCCCAACAGTTATAATAATAAAAGTGGAAAGATTTAGAGAGGAAGCTTGTTTTGTCCCAGTAAGTAGTGTTTCCCATCATGTGGCACTGGCCTTTTGGTGGCTGGGTTTCCAGTTCAGTGCCACCGCACGTCCCCATATGGAAACCACATCGCTATAAAAACAGCAGTCGTGCAAGGCAAGCCCCACTCCGGTAGACTGTTTAATACATTTTAAACAGGACCAGAGATAAGAAACAAGACCATCAAGTCTAAATGTAAAAACCAGAACAGGATGAGAAATCTTAAATACAGATATACAAGCGTATAGGCTTGGTGCCTGTCAAAAAGACAGCCAAAGCCACACAGCTTTTAGAAATCACGAAGGGAATGGACATAATATATAGTTTTGGGTGTAAAGCAGCACAGCGCTGCAATTCTACAAGGTGTGTATTGTAGCCAGTGTGTGGGACGGCATGCTGTGAATACTGCCTGCAGCTGGCAGATGATGATTAACCCAGTTCGACTTTCGAGGCCACCACTGGCGATGCCGGACGAGAGTGGATGTGGTGGCCGTCGCTTCAGCCTCACACGCTACAATACCAGTCTTTCTTTAAGCACGACCAGGCCGCGGCTTCCAAAGGAACTCCTGAAATGCAATTACTGGGATGTTTTTCAACCCCAAGGGAGCGTGCAGTCTCCTTTATTTTCAGCCTGCTAGTCCACCCTGGCGTCTTGGAAACAATAAGAAGTTAAAAACAAAGCTAGGATGGAGAATCAAAGCATAAAAAAAGCAATATATTCCATTATAGGGAATATATTGTTTGGCGAACGTTATAAAATTGTTGCCTGGAGTCCCTTTCATTGAAAAAAAAGGGTAGTCACCAAGTTTGGACCTTGATTTATTTTGTTGAATAAATGCTTAGAAGAATCATGATAGACTGTTAATTAAGAATCTACTAATCCCCTTTCAGTGGCCCAAACATCCCGAGTGCTACTGTTGGGCCCCTAATGACGTTAAACACACTGAAAGTTCTGAACTGTTAACTCAGGTTTCCTACTGAGAGCCTCGATTTACAGGAAATGAGCAGCGTGTCTCATACGAGAGCCTCGTCTGATGCTATTTCAGCATCTGGATAGTCCTTGAAACCATCTTAAACATGTTTTTTATCAGGAGACGCTGAATGAGTTGGTGGAAAATCTGAGTTTGTGAATATGTGACCGAATATATGACTGGCAGGTGTTATTGCATCATAAAATATAACAGCCTATCGTGTTCCATGTGTCCCAAGAGCAGGTCATGCACATCAGAAGTGTGTATGGTTGGTGGTGTGGCTAGTTTTTTGTTTGTTTATTTGTTTGTTTGTTTGTTTGTTTGTTTGTTTTTAAGTTAAAAGTGTGTGTGGGTTGGTTTTTTTTTTTTGTCTAAAGAAGGCTTTCCCAATCTAGGGCTGCGTTCCAATATCCATACTTTCTGTACTTGCTGTGCTTAGTTTGAGTACGTAGGGCGTTCTCATTACGACTGCGGCGAAAAATATGGACTGAAAGGACCCGGATGGTTCCCTCATAACGGTCAAATCCTGGCGTGTGGAACGATGTACACTTTTCGCGCTCGACGGCCGCCATCTTAGCTACGTAGAGGAAGAGGCGGACCCGACTCGGCTCAAAAAATAAAAGAAAAATGGCTGCCGGAACGGATTTTCCACACAGCCTGCATTAGCGGAGTCATTGTGCAAGATAGAAATCTGTGAAAGGTTAAAAATCTGTTCGCTGTTCAAAGTCAGGGATGATTTTTAGCAGGATGACGAGCTGCGGCGGCAGTCGTGATCGTAATTTCCGGTAAGTGCACCATGATGGAGTACGCGATTTGGAACAACACTTACCTACTGAAATCTGCGCACTACGTGTAAGTGTACTCATGAAAGTATGGATATTGGAACGCAGCCTAGGGTTCGTTTATTAGCCTGCTGTTGAACAAAATACAAATGTGTGACTCACTTCTAGTAGTCAAATCGCTTCCTCATTGTGCTTGAATCTGACAGGGATCTTACTCATACGGTCTCAGAGAGCAGCCTTAAAACACCTACTACCTTAACTAATTTCTGAGCTCACGAGTGGATTCCTGCAAGAGATCTTAAACCGGAAAAAAAACAAAAACCCACTCCAATCTAAAGACTTCTCATTAAGCCTTCGGGTTTGTCGTCCTCCTCCAAGTCTGTCTGCAGTGCATTAGGGGCTGTAAATTAGTATTCCAGACAGGTATGATGAACAATTCGGACACGCCACCCGTCTGTGGATCGCGTTCTGCCCGGACGTTAACCTTTCCATGCATGTAATCTACATCCGACTTGCGGGGTGGAAAAGGAAACATTTTTCTTAAAAAAAAAACTTCTCATCGCTCAATCCTTTTCAAGGCGCAAACCTACACTAAGCTGTATTTTTGCAGCAGCGCGCTTAATCCGTCAAAAACAAATGAAGTTTCGGATTCCCTGCTCTACATAGCTCATGCAAAACCCTGCGTGATGTCATGCTGACTTGGCTCACTGGATCGACCTCTTCGCTCTCTGGCTCAGGACAAAATACCATCACAGCAGGGGGGGAAGCTGTGTTATCCCTACTGCCTCGAGTTATTTTTAAGCATTTTTTCACTTTATGTGGTACCATGGTGTCCTAAAACTACATGTACAAGGTGGAGATAGAGTATCCATGTCATGCTTCTTTTTACTTCTCCATCTTGTGTTACCACTTCATTCTAACATCCTTTAATCGACAAAATTGCCTTGTGTTTCTTGCTATTTTCAATATTTTGCCCAGGTCGACACAGGGAGAACATGCAAACTCCACGCAGAAAGGCGCCCTGGGGATCGAACCCAGGACCTTCTTGCTGTGAGGCGACAGTGCTAAGCAATGAATAAATCATTGCAGTGTCATACTGTTCTAGAAAAATCATCACTGATCAAGTGGAGCTACTGGTAGATACGGGGATTTCAGCAGCGCTGTGGTATCAACATTACACCATCTGTCCATCATGAACAGCACTGGCGCTCACGGTTCGGCTTCAGAAAATCAGTACAGACATGTAAGCCTTGATGTCGGGGTTTTCCCCGTCTCATTTAAGAGAGAAGGATGATTTTGGGGTGTTATAGGATTTACCACATGTCCACTGTTGTCCTATTTAATAAACTCTCCCATATTAAATAAATCACTTTCTGAGTCATTGATCGAACAGTTAAATTTCCTGAATACGTTCTCTGAACTGTTTCCGCTGTACATATTTAGGTTTTGGCGACTAGTCTGTGTATTTACTGCTACGATTAGTAGAATCCATGATTTTAGCTATTCTAACTTTACTTCATTTGGCACAACTAACGAGAATTCACCATAAATCAGCGCTAACATTCAATATTTATGAAACGAGAAACTTCAGGCTATAACTGCAGAAAGTGGGAAGTGATTTGTGATTTTTTTTTTTTAAAGAAAGTTCATTTAAAAGTTTCAAAACAGACTTTAAATTGAATTTTACGTTCTGTATAATAATGTTATGTTAAAAACAGCAACAACAATAACATATTGATCTATGTGGCAGGAAGAATCTGGTATTTTCATACAATATGTTGTCACCTCTAGCATGCTGCATGAGTGACCCAACATTTTTGGCTTAGACATACAGTGGAAGCTCTGGTCACGGACACATAATCGGGTACCGAACAAACACAGCCCCGGTCATTTTCTCCTTCCGCTTCGTACGCGCCAGTTTTTTTCCATTTTCTGTTTGCGTACTGGGCAATTGTATATTAAGTACCTAACAAAGACGCACGTGTCCCTTTAATCCAGGGGTCTCAAACCTGTCCAGAAAAGGCCGCTGTGGGTGCAGGTTTTCATTCCAACCAAGAGGAAGCCACACCTGAGTAACTGAAAACCAAGAACAAC
>JAQLOM010000018.1:2536186-2560237 GCA_030068315.1 Chrysichthys thysi
GTGTGTGTGTGTGTGTGTGTGTGTGTGTGTGTGTGTGTGTGTGTGTGTGTGTGTGTGTGTGTGTGTGTGTGAGACCAAGACTATGACAGAAAAAATCTGCAAGTCACTTCTATCTCTTGTTTCATGTTAATGCATATAATATTCCTCACCACTCTAAGTGGGCATCATCATCATCATCATCATCATCATCATCATCATCCTCATCCTCTGTGAGTGATGGAATAGACCACGGGGTGTAGGTACACACAGTGTGAGAGCCACTAATATGAGAATGACACCTCTGCGCCCACACATGGCCTGTTCCTCACCAATCAGAGTCACTCACCGAGGCCTGGCAGGTGGGCGGACGCATCACGCAGGCGAAGTAATGAAGGTGTTGATGGAGAACACCACCGTTTTTCACACGTCACACTGGGAAGATTGGTCATAACGCCGGAAAAAAATACATAAATAAATAAATACAGCCCAGTAAAATCAGTAAATACAGACAGAAATAGTAATGATTCGCCTGAGACACATTTTAATTAACGAACATGTTCCCCCTCAGATTTGCTGCCCACATCTTTCCAAAGCCCTCGTGGCCTTTTTGAGGACAAAGTCTCTGTTTCTAGTGATTCATCTGTTCCCTGAACCACACAAACATACACTCGGGCTCACAGAGGAACCACATCCTCAAAAGGAATCTGCATACCCAGTTCCTTATGAGCAAAGCCCTGAGGTGTATCTTTAGTATTATTCGCACAAGAGACACCGGGTGTCTCAAATAGTCTGGATCCATAGGCAGATCCATCGATTTATTAAAAGACGGATATTACAACGAATGGCCTTGGACTTCAAGACAGTTTTGTATACACTTAATTTGATATTCCAGTGTTAGATTAAAGCCATCTTGGATCTGAAATTAATACAAATATCTGTTAAATTTCACATTAGGAAAAATGCCTAAGATTTTGGAACACCTTGTACAGGTGCTCCTGATGACGCGACTTATGATGATGATTGCGGTTCGCTCAAAATTGTAAAATATTTAGAAAATATTTAAGATTCTCGGGCAGGCATCGCGGACAGGCCAGCGTAACAGCGTATGACGCACGATACGTTCGGACGACACCCGGAAGTACGCGGACGACGCCCGGATGTACGCAGACGACGCCAGGATGTACGCATCATTCGCCTTGTGTGATGCCTCACTCTCTCCTGCAACTCAACCTGTATTACCAGGCTTAAGACTTAATGGTTATGATGCACGGTGCTTGACTAAACAGATGAATAAATGTTTGACATTTTCCAGTTCCCTTACTGTCACTTAAAAATAACTTACTCCACTGTAGCTTTAGTAGATTCAGAAATTGTTTTCTCTAGCTTACCAGCTGGTCTACCAGCTTGACCAGCTCGGCCTGTGTTTTTGGCAGCTGCTCAGACCGAGCTGCATTTTTCAGCAGGGATAAACTAACCGGACCAGATTTCTGAAGGAGCTCTTAAAGTCGTTCTATTGTCAATTGCTAATGCTAAATAAACAGCAAGAATGTCTAGAAAGCTTTGTCTGGCTTTTGTCATATTTGTAAATTATTCGTTCGTTACCCTCATTCCTAACATAAGCTAACTGGCATAAGATGATTTGGCAGGACTCTACCGGTAAACCACTTTTGAGGGCTGGGCGCTACGCGGAAATATTTTATAGGGCGTGCCTGGAGCCTGGAGAAAAACACTCCTTAAGCAAAAGCGTTTTAATAGCAGCAGAATTTCAACTCCAATATCACATACCGCACTAATAAAAAGGTGGTTTGTTTAGTTTTTGAGTTTTGGCTCCACCCAGGATTGCTTCCTCAAGTTTTCCGTTGCTCGCCCTGCTGAGAAATCTACCTTGGGCTTCCCAAATACCTTAACGGTTACCCGACAAGCCCAGTTGGTAGACGGTTGTTTAAAAGAAAAACAACAGTTTTTGAATTGCCGCTACTGATTATTTTGAGGAAAACAATACAATAATTACAGTAAGTAGTAAGCATGGCAATAAGAGGAGCCCTGGGTTTCTGCAAATCTCCTCCTAAACAAAACAATACCACAAACTATGGGATAATGGCAATTGTAGCTTCAAGAAGCAAACCTCTTTCCATTAGGAACCAGACCTATCCACGTTGGTTGGTTGAAACGAATGCTTAAACAGTCTTTGTGAAGCTACATGGTGGAACGAATGCATGTAATCGCTGATAGGCTGAGATTTTCCTTGAGATGTTTATTTAACATTCTTGGAAGGGTTCTCCAGTGTCAGCACTTTGTAACAGTCAGGGGTAAAGTCTGAGGGAAAATTTCATCTTTCCCGACATCTGAAAATCTCCTAGACTGGGGAATTTGTGGTTTTGCGGATTCTTTGTGACATGACGAGCCTTATTTCATGCTGTATAAATACATATTATATAAATATGAAAGAAATCAAAAAGAGATAAGGTGAGGAAAGCGGGACTATATAGCTGGTATTGGAGCCACTAGAAAGGACATTCCACAACATGAAATATAACTACAAACAGATGAAAAGTCCTGTTTCATTCGTTTCTCTTATATTAAAATAATGGCAAATTCCCATGGTGTAGGAGGAATGAAATCAAACAGAACCGGCGATTATATATTCAGCATGGTGACACTTACTTTGTTCCCTGTTCTTGATTATGACCCTATAAGAGCATGCCTGCGATGTTTGCTTCCTTACATAATGCAGCAGTTGGGCTTCATACCTGTGAATAAATACCTTAACCTGAATAACCATTCATTCATTCACTTCTCGTCTCCACCGACCAAGGTAACAACATGCTAGCTAGCACTAATGATGTTTTTGAATCCCAAGGAAGACTAAAAGTGTGTCATTTGCAGCTGCGAAGCATCCCATAAACAAGTCCCAAAGATCAAACGAATGCCCGATTAACCATGTCCACTTTGCAACACAAGCATATGGGCCTTAATAAGGGGACTAAGTGAAGGAATTGTTCTGTTCTTTCGAGAGTGACTCATACACCAAGAACAAACACTCAGACGCCATGAGACACCAGAATCACAATAACAGCTCACCTGGCTATACACTAGACACTGCGTCACAGCAGCGTCCTCAATGCACAAAGGCGACATCAACCACAAACCCGCTGACACCAGCTTATACCTAGCTAAATCCGTCTTACACATCTAAAGACACTCCAAGAAACTATGAGCACAATAAAATCCGGTGTATTATCTTTCATTCTGCCTCGTGAACATCTTTGGCAGGACGCTGAGATCATATGTGCGTGCGTGGTTACGGGTCGTGCATGGAACTGATGCCACACGCCATATATATTCTTATTATAGATGTGTGCTGCGCATGGAGGGTACGAAGCAGACGGCTAATTTTGCAGCACTAAGTAATGAATGATCTCCTCTAGAGCCCACTCTGTGATCTCAGTGAACTATGTAGGAGTGCATTTAACACCGGTGACTCAACTGTGCATCTATATTTTTCCATTAACCTTTACTTTCGAACTTCATTACAAGTGAAGAGAAGTCAGAAAGCTTATGGTATGGAAGCCCGGCATTATAAGTTCTTCTCGTTTTGATTGCTTGATTATCTAATGTAGAGACTGGTTAAAAACTCTTACAGACTTGCCAACCTTCACATATATTGCATAGGAGCTGCGCATTTTAACATTGGAATGCGCGGCTATAAGTTAGCGCTCACAAATAGCCCCCCCATATTAAAATGGTAGATGAGCCCTTTGATGTATGTATCAGGAATCCCTGATGATTATTATTCTTAACAACCCCCGACCCCCCGCCTGCTACACCTCCTTCCCCCCATCTCATATTAGTAACGTTTTGCCCGGTGCTCTCATCTCGACATGATTTTCCTGCTTGAAATTCGGTGGCAAGATAAAATAGAGAATTCATTACTGTGAAACCCCAAATTCTACCCATGTGTGTCTGATTTCACTGATATTAGATGAGTATAGTTTACATTTACAGGCAGCACGGTGGTGTGGTGTGGTGTGGTGTGGTGTGGTGTGATGTGGTGTGATGTGGTGTGGTGGTTAGCCTTGTTGCCTCACAGCAAGAAGGCCCTGGGTTCGATCCCTGGGGTCGACCTGGGCACCTTCTGTGTGGAGTTTGCATGTTCACCCCGTGTCCGTGTGGGTTTCCTCCGGGTACTCCGGTTTCCTCCCACAGCCCAAAGACATGCACAGAGGGGATTAGGCTAATTAGCTACTCTAAATTGCCCATAGGTGTGAATGGTTGTCTGTCTCTGTGTGTCGCCCTGAGGTGGATGGGTGACTTGCCCAGGGTGTATCCTGCCTCTCACCTGAAGTCAGCTGGGATTGGCTCCAGCCCCCCCCCCCATGACCCTGAACAGGATAAAGTGGCAGAAGGTGATTGAGTAACATTTACTCACTTATTACTGATGCCGTTGAGATTTTGGATAACAAAAATGGTCCAAAATGATCGACAACTTTTAGCCCAAAAAAGGTCGACCATTTGGAAGCATTTCAGAGGCCATTTTGTGAAAGAACTATACTGAAAATCCACTGTATGTTTTGTTTACATTTGCTGTATTTCAGTCTCTCCTGCCCAGGGCTACTCATTATTCCTCTTCAGGTCACCCTGTATAATAATTCTACATCAATATTCCATGGACTTCTGTATTAAATTTAACTCCAAGTTCTATCCAGTGGCCATTAATTTATTTGTATCTAGCACATAGCGAATACTGGGTACCGGATGTCTCTGAGTTCCTCCAGTAGGGCTATAGTTCCTCTGATGTGGCCACTATCAGATCATCATCCAAAGACAGCCAAAACCACTCCACCCAGAGGCCACGGCAGAGATGTCAGAAGTGCGTGATAGTCCTGAATTACCAACCATTTAAGCCTTATTTTTCTCGTTCCTATTCGTCTCGTTTTATTAATCTCTGCATAATCCCATAGAAACCACTGAGAAAGTACAACTGCCATATCCGACAGACAGATTCATGCTTGCACTGTGTGAAATAATCATCTACTGAACTGATTTTTTTCCCTCTTTCATTTCTTCATCAACGCAAAGAACTGATTTTCTTCCTTCTGGTGTTGTCCAGATGGCTCCAAGAATATAGCTAGAAAAGTTTCCTGGTGCTAGCTTAATCCATGTGCTTTAGTCTTAGCATTTTCATTTAAGCCGGGGTCACGCTGACATTTTGGCATCCGCCAAACACACTGATGGGCGTGTTTTAAATGCAGATGCTAAAGGAAAGTGGAGGGAATGTGGCAATGGTGCCGCTGGAGTTTCTTTTTCTGCAGAAGACCCAACCAGTCAGGTCACAGTTCTTAGGGCAAATGAGAAAAACAACCATGGACGATAGTGATGGTAAAACATAATAGCTTAACAATATGGTTAATCAGACATATAGCAATATTTTAACACAGCAACAGACCATTTCTTCTAGATAGAACAAATTTATTCGTTTTGGAAAATTTATTGGTAACATTCATAGGGTCATAACCAGGTCCCAGCTACATAAATGCTATCCAGTCCTCTTAATTTGGTCTCAGACAAGCTACCTCCTCTTTACATATTTAGATCTAATAATGATAATAATAATAATAATAATAATAATAATAATAATAATAATAACTAGACTGCATTTCCGCAGAGAAAATGCAAAGTGTGCTTGCTCAAATGCTGCCAGCAGCAGCAAGTACACTAATAACTCCTCAAGGTCCTAGAGAGCACTGGTTTTGGCACGGAATTGGGCGGAAAAGCACACAAATGAGTCCTCAACGTCCTAGAGAGCGCCAGTTTTTCGTGGGATTTCTCAGAAAAACGGGAATACCGAACGACAAGTGGTAACGTAACCATTTGAACAAACCATCATGCATGGATTTGAACAGACGTCTCAGAGTTGGAATGTTGTCTCTAGCTCGAAAGCCCTAGGAGGAGTAGGGGGTGGAAAAAACGGGTTAACGGAATAATAAAAATAAGAATAAAACTTAAGAAGAACAATAGTGTGCCTGCAGCGCAAGCACACTAATAATAATAGTGCTCCAACTAGCACTTTTCCTGTAGAAAGAAATGCCTAGCAATGAAAGGAGCCACATGCATACCTTACGTGTTGACGTTTTTAGAAAAGATTTGTGTTTTTTCAGGAAATCTGTGAAGAAAAATCCATTCAAACATGGATGCTCCACTCTAGACTGCACATGGCTCCATTAGCCCACTCTGGTTGTCTTCTGTTTTGACTTCCATCATGTTTTAGTGGCTGATATCCATCAACACATTGTTGTCACTGAAATCAACGGGAGAGTTTTTTCTCTCTCCATGACCGAGTGAACCCAAGACTCTTGTTTAAGCATCAGGAAAAACAATCAGCTGCGATGAAACATACTACACAGGATGTCCTAGAAGACTTTCCTCACTATTACGTGAAAATGTTATTTGGAGCAGTTTGTCTTTTGCAGGGAAAACATGTGTCTGGAAGTCTGCGTGGTGAAACGGTTTAAATGTTCATCACCTCAACCACATAATCTGTTTTGCAGTTCGTTGGTGGATATTTTTCAGGCCAATCTTTCATTTACTATAGAAACCAGGAAACATACTCAAACATAAGGAAGGATCGGTAAATTCAAGGACAAATCACTTCTTGTTCTGAGTGGTGCTGATGCAGTGAATGGTAGTACACTGGCAGTTCAATGACATGGACAAAAAAACAACAACTGGAAAATAATGAAGTGGCCATTCTTATGAAGTGTAAATGGTCAAAAGGTGTTGATTAATTTTCTAAAAAAAAAAAAAAAGCAGCTTTGTCAGTGGTTCCTGTAGAAATCAGATACTTTACATGTGATTTCCTTTACAATGACTCAGTTGCAAATGTTGTCATTTTACAAAAAACGTTGTAGAACCGCCCATTACCATCCACATGGGACGAAGCTGACCGTCCTCCATTATAAGAGCTGATTGCTAATGCTCCATGATCTTCTTTATCCAAAACGATGGTGAGAACACTTCAGGAAAACGCCTATCAACAAATCTAAAATCGAAAGAATGTCTTACCTAAGGCATATTTATCCGTGAATCCACTCTGTGGTCTGTTCCTCTGGAGGTTTTCACATAGCTGTAAATCCGAATACCTTCACGCAACGTCTCCTTATTAAACTGTCAACAAATCAGGACAAGAGAGAGTTATTAGCAATGATCCGGCAATAAAATGTGCATTTTTTTATTATTAAAAAAGGCCTTCGGAGAGTGGTTCAGAGCAATCTATTCACTATTAGTACAGAGCAATCTATCTAAAAGCTAGTCCAGCCAACCCTGGATCAGCGTGTATTTTGCAAAGAAGTACACAAATTCAGGGATAAAAAATAAGTTTTTTTTTGTCTATATATAAATCTGCCTGTGAGGAACCAAGAGACAAACAAAAAAAACAAGTTATCCCTTTTAAAGTTAACAATTCAAGAAATATGATTTTTATTATTTATTTTTTTTTCCCACAAAGGAACCACAAACCATATCATCCTGAAGTCTTCCCCGGCTCTGAAAATATGTGAAAAACGCTATGAAGAATTACAGCTTTACCATAAATTCTTACAAAACTCTGACACTGGAGACTCCTTCCATACATGTTTAATAAGCAGAAAACGTCACCATATTAACGATTGGTGATTTTAAATCTGTTCTCCTGCGATGCCTATCATGCAAGTCTTCGTTCCAGAAAAGACTATAAATGACAGTATGAGACCCAGTGCGTTCATAAAAACATGGTGGTTTGCTCCTCAGATGCTTTAATCAGCACCTTCTAACCAATCAAGCGTTTCTGTGGTACGAATTCATGTTCTCCGAATCCCTCTTTCCGGATTTTATCTTTCTCAACAGCAGTGGAGAATTGTTGAATGCCACAGTGTGGCAAACAATAATCCAGGCTTCCGCAGCTGTGAGTTTCTTTTCTTCCGGTCATTCCAAGATGACTTAAAAGCTGAAGCCTCCCACGCGCAACCATTTTAAGTGGAGTAATAGACTCGAATCCGTGAAGGTGTTTACTGACAGTAGGTCCAACCCTGCAGTCGCTCGTGTATGACTATGAGCAAGAAGCATCAGCACATAATACACCCAGCTGGAAGTGTGGGAGGGGTAATAGGTGGAGGGGAGCTGAGGGCAACCTTCCAAGGGCAGATCTGTAATGATGTTATTATTTTTCCTCTCTCTTAGGAGCGTAGTGGGCAGAACTGACAGAGAGAGAGAGAAAGAGAGAGAGAGGGAGAGACAGTGAGGGAGACAGAGAGATAGATAGAGAGAGGCCGGGCTTTAAGTGGGTTGCACTTGAGGGTGTGTATGTGGGGGCTAGGGCAGCACCACAGGGACAGCGAGGACGAGGAGAGGCATGTTGCTGCCTCGTGACAGATGAGTCGCCATCACTTCAGCCAATGGCAAGACTGCACTCATAGCCATCCACTTCAACAAGTAAATATCTCCTCTAAGGCATCGTTAAGGTTCAGATATAGCAACATCAAATATGGCAAAATCAGATATTGACTCCTCTCAATACAAACACTGAACTCTCAGGATATGGTAAGAAATTTCAATCATCAAACTCTTAAATACAATACTTGGGAAACCCCCCTATGAAACCAGTTAAAAAATAGCAAAGGACAAATTGTACCTCTTAAGCTTGGCACATACTCGAGTATATAATAAACACTGAGATTCCCTGAGAGAGTCAGAACAACATGTTCAAGCACTCGGCTTGTACAGCAGTTAACCTTTTTTAAATTATACAGAAAGAGATTTCGTTTGACTTTAACGCATTAACTGCTTGTTTCAATGCTTTATTCACTGATATGACGTTAAAACCACCGACAGGTAAAGGGAATAATATGGATTATCTCATTACAATGGCACCTCTCAAGGGGTGGGAAAAGCACCCACGACGGACATGTGAGCATGAGAACAGCCTGGATGGCCGGTGCTTACCCGGGCGTTGCTTTCCTGGGAAAGCGGTGACACCAGGATGCACTGTGGCATCCTGAAGAAGGCAAAATGGGGGAGGCAATGTTCTGCTGGGAAACCTTGGGCATTTATATGGATGTTAATTTGACACATAGCATCCCTACCAAAACATCGTTGCAGACCAAGGACACTCCTTTGTGGCAACCGTATTCCCGACTGACGGCGGCCTTTTCAGCAGGAAAAGCAAAAGTTCTTCAAGAGCAGTTCAAGGAACATGACCAAGAGGTCAAAGTGTTGACTTGACCGCCATATCCCCCAGATCTCAATCCAATCAAGCATCTGTAAGTTGTGCTGGACAAACAAGTTCGATCCCCAGAGGCCCCACCTTGAAACTCACAGGACTTAAAGGATCTTCTGCTAAGGTCTTGGTGCCAGATACCACAGCACACCTTCGCACACCTGCCTCGACGGGTCAGAGCCGTTTTGGCAGCACAAGGGGGACCTACACAATGTTAGGCAGGTGGTTTTAATGTTAGGGCTGACTGGTGCAAATCGTACCCATACTAAACCCTGTGTTATTGGGATTCGTGTTTTGAGTCGCACGGCTTTATTCTGATTACTCATCTGCCACATCCTTAAACAGAGCAAGTCTAAACTACAAACACGCTCACAATAACACTTTAACCATTATTAATGAGCTCCCACACACCACGTGCTCCATGATAATGGCTGGGTGTAATTTGCCACGGAGAGAGAGAGAGAAGTGTGATGCACATTAGTGCATTTTGATTTAAATGACCTATAAAAACGGCAGTGCGTTTACAAGAACATGACAGCTATATCTTCTAATGCAGGATGTGCCCGGTGTGTATGGGTTCTTTTAGAGGATATGCACTTTAGTATGTATGATTGAGTGTATGTGCTTCCTGGCCTGACACGTGTGTGTGTGTGTGTGTGTGTGTGTGTGTGTGTGTGTGTGTGTGTGTGTGTGTGTGTGTGTGTGTGTGTGTGCATAGTATGTGGAGGTGGCACACATGGCATTTACACTTTAATCACCCACAATTGCTGTGCGAGTGAGTCAGCATCTCCAGGACGATCAGAGGAAAAATGCATGTGAGGCCAACACACCATGTGCAACTCACCATAATCACTTTACTCTCTCCCTTATTCAGTGCCATTCAGTCTTCTTGTACTCTGAATTCATTAATTACATTACACTTCATATTGAATAATCAAAACCGCAGGCCAAAAAAAATGCATCGGATATTAAGGAACAAGATACGATTATAAAAACTACTTGAATTTCTTGGAGCTTGCTTCATAATACAGTGGCGGAGCTTTGTAGATCCACCCATTTAGGATTGTTTGATAAAGTGGACAAATTCAGCATCAATCTGAAATTGAAAATAATTTTGGCTTGGTAGGCGTATAAAATTAGCTATACAGGAGAATAGGTTAAGGCTATGCAAACTGGTTTTTAAGCTATTTAGCCAGTTATGCATCTTTTAAATGAAAGGGTCTGAGATTTTGGGGGTGGGGGGGTGTCAAAGAAACACATATTCAGTGAATGAAATTGAGTTCTGATGTATTCAAATCAAAAGGTTTTGCGGAATAGCTACATTAATATACTTCTATTTTACCTCAGGAAAATTCTCACAAATGTTGATAAGCTAAGATATTTCTAAATGGCCCTGGAGCTGCCCTAATGCCTTAAAATCCATTAAACAAGGAGAAAAAAATGGCTAAAGTAATTTTTTTTCTCTTGACAGCCCAAGACAAAGAAAAACCAGCTACTAAGCTAGCTAGCTAGCTAGCTAGTCAGTGAGATTAGCATCTGTTCCTCTAAAGGCTAATCTGTCCTAAATGAGGAAAGTCAAACAAGAACATATTCAATGGATAAAATGTAAAAAGAAAAATGTTTAGTTACAGATGGTGCCGTCAAATGAAAAAGAGTTCGGCCTGATTTTACCTTAAAATACTCATATTATTCCTCAGAGATAATAATCAGGATGATTAGCAATGCATGCTAACCAAATGCTAGTAAATTGCTCAGGATTTGTCCTTAGGCTGTAAAGCTGACCAAGAAGAACCCTTGAACAAGCACAAAAATAGCTAAAAGTTTTGGATAAAAAAAAAAAATCCACACAAACTTGTTCCTAAGCCTGCTAATCAATAAGCGTAGCAAGCGTAGCATCCATAAAATTGGATTAAATGTTATTTGAAAGGTACAGACAGTGAGTTCAATCAGATAGGATTTGATTTGGATCATTTTACTTCAGGGATGACTGGGCTATGGGGATATCCTAATGTTCTAAAATCCATTTAACATGTATTTTAAAAATAGTAATAATAAAAGTTCACTTTTAATAGTTCCCTGTTCATTGTGCTGTGTCCGGAATGTTTACAACCCAGGCTTCGTTCGATGCCTTTGGATTAACTGTTGGGTTTTTTCCTCGTTTAGTTGTATTTGTGGTATTGTGTACAGGAGTACCTCGCACATTCACGAGGTTAGGTTCCAGACCCCGGTGCGGCTGTGTGAAAATCGTGAATGTTTGTTGGAGTCTCTAAAAATGCTAATAAATGCTTATTTCTAAAGTTTAAACCCTAAATATGACCCAAATCATGCTCCCAAAGCACTTTAATTTCATTTAAAAGTTAGCTTTAAAAAAATAAATGGTTGACGTAAAAACAGAGTACAGTGTTGCCAAATTGATATTTGCCACACTAGCGTATTTAAAGTACGGTTATATTAATGTTTTCACTATAGTAATTCATTGGCTGTAAACATTTCCATAGGAAAGCGGAGTTTTTTTAAAGGAATTATATCTATATTAAATATAGTAGAATTTCCGTTAACAAAATGTTTCTTACTGGTTTTACATTCAAAATCATGAAAACTTACAAATTACTTTGAAAATTCTATGTAAACACATCTGCCAGGCTTCTTGAGGATTTCGCAGATGTTTGAAAAAACCGCAAATGTAAATTAATTTCACGAATCTGTGAAGTCACAAATCCAGAAACGCGAATCCACGAGGAACTACTGTATTTGTATTGGTGCTCATTTACAATTAGCTCACTTTTCATTGCTGTTATCTGATTGGTACAGAATATTACACCAGGTGTTATTCTGGCTCTTACTCAGTTGACACGTGATCTTTTTTACCTAGACGTTCTGCTACCTTGTACCTGACCTTTTGCACTTGTCGTATGTCGCTGTGGATAAGAGTTTCTGCTAAATGCCTGTAATGTAATGCAATGCAATGCAATGTAAAGGACAGGAAGGAAGAAAGAAGGATAAATTGAAAAAAAAAAAAAAGCTAAAATATGATTTGTCCACTGACAGAAAAAATTTGCTAGTAAAAAAACAAACAAAACAAAAAACAGCTAGCTTTAAAGCCTAAAAAGTCCACAGATCTTCTAGCTTTCACAATTTCTCTATTCAGTTTCTGAAAGTTATTGATAATATACACGAATCCAAAGTCTTATAAATCTGATCTTTGGAAATCAAACTCTGTGTACGTTCTTTTCTCGCGCTTGTAATGTTTGTGTTAGGGAAATGTTCTGAACAGACGTCCAAGATATGCCCGTGTTCCCTTTTTTATGCACTAAAGCTACAAGATTAACAAAGTAAGCTAATGAAATCTTAATATTGATCACGGGCCCTGTAGTAACTGAATGCATGTTGAGATTATCTGCATGCTAGCTTTTATACAGGTTTGTACCATAGTGATGTTATATTATGCTGAAGTGAGTCAGCACAAAGGCAAGTGTATTTTAGATTACTTAACGAGTCGACCTGTTCAGTGGAAAGTGAGTGAAGATTTCAGCAGTTTCCATTAGCTATGTGTTTGCATTGACCGTCTTCCAGCTCCAGGGGAAAGCAGAAGAAACAAACTTTAGACATTTGAGGTAAGTGAAAAATCTGAATAAATGTGTTTTTTCCCCAAAACCATTTCCTCTAACTGGATAATTCCCTTCTATAAATAGGGCATTTGGAATGACCCGAGACCACAAGACACAGGAAAGCCAAGAATCAAGATGGAACCAGCACATGTGCCAAGGCCATACAAAACGATTAAGCAGACCCAGGTTTTAAACATGAATCGTTCAAGTTGAATGTCCTACAAGTAAAAATCATGCTGTAATCACATCATGATGTGGAAGGCTGCAATCTGTGATATGAAAGAGTTCTGTTTAAATTGCATGCACATCTTTTATGGAATTTTTTATTTATTTTTTTTTTAGGTAGGTTTGGTTACAAGGTTTAGTAAACACATTTTCTGAGGTTTTAGACTTAACTCTAGGCCAGTGTTCAGCATAACTGGGATTTGATCCTGGGTGGCCATTGCATGGAATGACAAAAACAGAGAAACAGAGCTATTTCATCCTGTAAATTTGCCTTAATGGTGCCTTGCCAACTTTTAATGCAGTGCTTACACCTGATCATAAACATTTCAACGTGTCCCGAATTGACTCCTGAAATTCCTCAGAATGAAATCTCCCTGCAAACCGGTCCTGCGTTTTTGTTCGGTTGCTGTTTCGGGTTCTGAGAAAAGCTTTCTTCAAGACAACCTCTTTATGAAAAATACCACTTACACACAAGGAGTCTGAGGTCAACGTGGCAGGAGACATCGACAGCTTACCTCCGCTACATCACTTCCCCCTGGGCCTAGAAGAACACGTTGGATGAAGTACACATCATAGCGTGTCTTCAGACCTGGCTGCTGTCCCAACAGACCAACTCAAGCATGAGCGGCTGAGACGGTAGAGAGAGAAAAACCTCTTTTCTCTAATTTATTCATCTCCCAGCTTTCCAAAGCCATGTGTCTTTTGCTGTGGTAATGACTAAACTTCATTTCCAAAACCTCAACTTTCCAGGAGATTACAAACACTGTACATTTGTCATGGTTTTGGCCAAACCATAGGCATAACATGGGATTGGCAAACTTTTCTGAGATTTGCACGCGTCCTCCTACGTACAAGTGTGCATGTTGCTTTTAAGCTTTAAGGGTTTTGCCGTGAAGCTAATAAGACGTTTCCAAAGATAAATTGACAGAATTGACTGGGAATGTTCTAGGAAATCGACTGAAAAAGAAAAAGAAAACAAAACAAAACAAAAAAAAACCCCCAGAAATTTCTGAGAAAACACAAAGGCATGCACAAAAAAAAAACAACCCAGTGGCTCTGAATGAATGTAAATGCGGTAAATGGGAAATAATCCATAAACAATATTAAATAACTACATATGTAGCTACTCATAAGTGCTGATGTTGATGCTAATGTCTTGATTCTGATTGGTCAGAAGGTATTAATTCATTTCCATAACAGTAGATCTGACAGTAGCACAGCTACAAATCAGCCGGAAAATGCTGGTTTATATTTATGCTCTTGTTCCGATACTTTAGGATTTGGTTGTTTTTTTTAAATAACACCTCATCTGATATGAAGACCTGATAGGGACTTATTTATTTAACATTTTTGGAAGGAGTCTTCAGTGTCTTCACTTTGTAACAGTAAGAAGTAAAGTTATAACTAAGGAACTATGGTTCTTGTCTCACATGCTGGTCACCGATTGGTTACAACATGGACTTCCCTTTAAGGAAAGAAATAATGAAAGGCTGGTGAATGGATGACTGTTTATAGTTGCTATAATGTAAGTGAGAACAGGAACTAACTAAATGACCTAAACATTTCAAAACATTAAATGTGACTTTCAAGAACATGTGTTCTTTTATTGGATATACGATTATTCATGGGCCATTTACTGTTGCATGAGATAAATGATGTGTTTTGCGATGTTTCTATTGTGTTCTCGGACATGCAAACTATTTTTTTGTGTGTATATTGTTCGGATCGTTCATTTGTTCTCTACTTCAGGGTCTCCGTACTTGGACGTACAAGTTAACCGTGCTACCACCCACCACTTCTCAATGAAAGCCAATAAGACTAAAACAACAAGGAATGCTAGAGCTTGGTAGGACGGAAAAGACAATAACCACAAGCCAAATTGGGAACGCTGTGTACGGCTCTTATGTCCAGCCAAAATGTGGTGGGAATGTTCACGCTATGAATTTTGAGAACCACTAGTGGTTTACAAATCATGGAGAATATTGATGTCGTTTCACATGTCACAGATTTGCATAGTTGTCTTTAGATGGTGGTTTAAAATGATAAAGGATGAAGCTTACAGTTGAACAAATGAGACGTAAGTTAGCTATTAAGCTTATTGAGACGTTGGTGAGATGCCTGTGGAGTTTTCCACATAACCCATGCCAGTGGCATTGAACTGGACTTCAAACGAAGGTCATTAAAAGCGTTATGGAAATGCGTTACACTAAATTTCTCTTAACTGACATTGTTTAACACATGAAATAACATGAACAAATCATAAACCTCAGCACTGACCACTGTGTTTAACATTGCTAAAGTACCTACAACATCTATTAATTGTTTTATTGTTTTAAATCATACAGTAAATTAATCAACGCCTGCGTTAACCAATGTTCATATGGCCACAGATGATCCCCACAAGCAACACCTTAATGAATAACAATGAGCAAAATTGAAAAACTGTGAAATCGGGCAGAAAAGTTAGTTTAATATTTCCACCTGCAGACAAGAGTTCAGGAAGTTATCAACATTTAGAAAGTGTAATTTAACAGAAGCTAATTTAATTTAATTTAATTTAATTTAATTCAATTCAATTCAATTCAATTCAATTTAATTTAATTTAATAGAAACTTTAGGAAGTTTCCTTGGACTGGAGTTCTGGATAATTACTCATAAAATGTGGTTTCTTTTTTTCTGAATCATATTAACACACAAACACATTCTGTCTAAACTAATAGCGCATAAACCACTATAGGTTATGAAGAAAAAAGCCAAATGGGACCTTAAGATTGTATTTATATGCATGAAACATGAACATGAGAGAGGAAAGCAGCAAAAGTCCCTGATGCTACCGCCACCATGCTTCACAGTTGGAACAAAGTGACAGTAATGCATGGAAACACAGAGAGAGTACCATAAGCCTCGGTTTTCCAGTGGTTTGCAAAGTTTAGCAAAGTCTTCCTGGATGTTCCACAATGCTCCTGGGAATAACTTTCGATGGGAGAAATTTTGTGTTACAACGTTTTGACAGAAATGCATAATGCTATGTTTGCACCAATACCATTAGTACTGCTAGAGTTATTTAATACTGTTCCCAGGCTGGAAATAATGCAAATGAGGTTAATCAACAAAAAAGCATATTAAATGAAAATATGTTTATCTAATACTAAGACTTGGTAAAAAAAAAAAAAAAAATCAGACCATATTTTAGGACAAATTAATGCAAAAATTCAAAAGGTTCACAAACGTTTCCATGTAAGTCTGTATTTGAGTCTGGAAATATATATTTATATTTAAAAAGAAATAGATATCATCTTGCCACCCAGAAGGCAATTTTGATCAGCATTGCGCCATGCTTTGCTTTACCGAAAACTTCTGACATCAGTGTTGGCCGTTGGCCAAGACAGTCAATACACTCTTTCAGCTTGTAGAATATTATCGTGATTTTGACTGCCGTTTCAGCTAGTTTTGCACACTGTCTTTGCACCAACGCCACTGTTATCAGTCCAGACCCAGTTTGCATATGATGACCCTGACCAAGAGAGACACGTTAATGAACTTTAGCCATTTGGGAAACTGTTTTTTCAGCTTCGGTTTACTTCAGGGCAGTCGATTCACATGCTGGTTATGCTAGGAGACATGATCTGTCATATCAAGAGCATCTGCATTTTAATTTCACCCGTACTGAGTGTTTAAGTAGCGTACGGATTTCATAACAGAGATAAAACGATGACTCAGAATTAATTGTGACCTTTCAGATACTTATCCTCGATCCAGGGGTTACAGATATGACAAAATGGTCATATTTGCATTTTTGAAGCAATTTAAAGTACACAATGGATGATTGACTATATTTAGCTTTTTTGATTATACGTTTAAAAAAAAACCCAAAAATTTCTGCAAAATGTAACACGTTTACTTTCGACGAATGAGCTACGTGACGTTACTTTTAATGAGGTTTGATCGATTTCTCGCTTCCTTTCTTTTCTCTCTTTTTTTGTTGTTAAACTTACACAACTCAAACAGGACGTGTATGATGAATGCACCACATAAACATTGATATCATGTGGGTTGTCTTTTTTTTTTTTTTTAATTTAGCATTCCTTGAAGGTTAATTTAACATCCCGGCTTCTTCATAACAACATGACAACATGACTGCTTTGTTTTTTGTTTTTTTTTTTGTTTTGTTTTTTTAGATTTAATAACTTCTAAAGAGAGAAAAAAAGAAAGGCTAATAGGGAACGACGGATAACGAGCTCGTTTGCGAATATTCCACAATATTAATATATAATACATTATATAATGGTTAAAAAAACCAGTCTAGAATGTTTTTAAATAAATAAACAGTGTTCATCGCTGCCAAATCCTTCCTGTGGTATAAGAGGAACCAAAACCTCAGGATGTCATGGTAGGGGAAAATAAGGTTTCAATTTGGGTTATGTTATGCAAATATGATCTACATGTATATGTGAAGTATAATGTGGCTTGGGTTTTACATTAGAGTATAAAAACATGTAAGTTCAAATCCCAGCATTGCCACAAGGCCACTGATGGGCTGTTACCTGCATGACTCTGTACTTGAATCATGCTGTACGTTAAATAAAATGAATGAATGAATGCACATATTTACATTACATGCGAAGGAAACCTGGGTTTTGTTTTATTTTCAGCACATTTGTAGTATAAGAAGAGTATAAGAACTCCAAAGAAACCCTGGAGCACTTGTTTCACGTGCTAATCACATGACAAATGTGGTACATGGATGAGAATTACAGGTCAGCGCACAGGCCTGACCGGGTCGTGTACGTCTTGATGCCAGGCTGGGTCTTATCTTGGTTCTTTCTCTTGTCCTGAATGCACTTTCTGTGCCCACGGCAGGTATTACATTCCCGCCGGCCAAGTGAGAGTCGGTATACAGCGCACCATAAAGGAGTTCATGTCTCAGCAGAGAGCGAAGAGAAGGGTCCAACGCGATAACACAGGAGCCGCGCAGTCTGAACGCTGCCGTTCTAATTTTTCCCCCAGAACAAAGAGGCGAGTGTTAGATTTCCCAGTCACTCTCACTCCCATTGTGGAAGTGAGAAAGCCGACCAGGCCGGCGGACATGATACGCCGTTGTTCTCAGCGTTGAAAACAATAGACCACCTTGTGTGGAGTCCTGCCACAGGTCAGTGCAACAAGGCCAACTTCAGAACCAGTTTCCTTTCTTTACGACCTTTCTTCCCTTTCGTCGCCTGAAAACTGTCGAGGTTGGCATGACATGAAGCCCTTGGCAGCCTTGAGATAAGACTCGCCTTGGACGCTCGGAGTACGTGTCCGTGCTGAGTCGCAGTCAGGGCAGAGGAGCTGCTCTGTCGGAGGTGGGATCCGGATGCTCGCTAGGAGTTTTCAGGTGGCAAAAAACCTCATGGGAGAATGTAGCGGGAGATCCTCGGTGACACAGCAATAGTCAGGGGAAGCGAAAGGTCACAAGGTCGCAAAAGTGTCATTATGATAAGGGTTACATCTAAATTGGGCTATTAAAGAAAACCTGTTAATATGCACTGGTTATTTATGGCAGATTTTAATATATCGTTGTTATGAGTCTTATTGTTCTGCAGCTTGCCAATCCCATTTGCAGCACTTTCTGTTCAAATATAATTATAATATAGATAACGTTTATAGTCGTTCCGTTATGCAATTTCCACGTATATGTCCCACGTGATGTCAAGTTTATTCGATTCGATTCGATTTTATTTATATAGCGTGTTTAACGACGGATATGGTCACAAAGCAGCTTCACGGTATATAATGTCCAATTAAAAGCTTATTAATCTAGAAACATATCTACAAGTGTGTGTGTATATATATGTATGTATACAGTATATGTGTCCCTAATGAGCAGCCTGTGGTCTCCCTGAGACGACAAGTGAAAGAAAAAAGTCACATGTAATTATGTGTAAAGTAATCATATGAGAAAATAACTGATTTGTGTAACAAACACGTGAACATACAGTAGATGAATCGAGTAGGGAAAATCACATGTACAAATAAACGAATCGTGTGGAAAAAAAACAACTGAATCATATCGGTCATGAAAAGTCATGTGGGACTATCGATAAATAGTGTGGAGAAAATTTGAAAAGTGAAAATGAATCATGTAGAAAAACATGTGAAAGTAAATGAATTGTGCGACAATCACGTGTACAAATAAGGGAATCATGGGAAAACAAATGAATCATGCGGGGAAAATATCATCGACAAATCAAGTAGAAAAAAATACATGTGAAAGTCAAGGTGTGGTGTTAGCACTGTCGCCTCACAGCAAGAAGGTCCTGGGTTCGATCCTCGGGGTTGACCTGGGCGCCTTTCTTTATCTCCGTGTCTGTGTGGGTTTCCTCTGGGTACTTCGGTTTTCCTCCCACAGTCCAAAGACATGCACAGAGGGGATTAGGCTAATTAGCGACTCTCAATTGGCTGTAGGTGTGGATGTGAGTGTGAACAGTTGTCTGTCTCTGCGTGTCGCCCTGCGCTGGATTGGTGACCCGCCCAGGGTGTAACCCCGCCTCTGTCTCGCCCAAAGTCAGCTGGGATTGGCTCCAGCTTCCCCCTGCAAACACTCCCCCCGCCACAAAGTGAGTGAGTGAACAATCACAAATGTAAATAAATGAATCATGTGAAAAAATCGCTTGAAAATGGACGAAACGTGGGGGGGAAAAGCACATGTGAATATCGGTGAATCATGTGGGGGGGGGGGATTGAAAAAATGAGGTGAAAGCAAATAAATCATGTATCAATCACAAGAACGTTAAGGATGTGGAAAAATCTCATGTGAATATAAACGAATCAAGTGGAAAAAACATCACATAAAAAAAAAAATGATTCACTTGTGGGAAAAAAAATCCCGTAAAAATCAATGAATCCTACTGAAAAAATGAGGCGAAAGTAAATAGATCATGTCACAATCCCATGATCAGATAAATTAAGTGGAAAAATCACGTATCAATAAATGAATCGTGTAGAAAAAAAAAGTCATGTGAGAAAATAAATGAATTAATAAATGAATCATACGGGGTGAAGAAATCGTGTAAGAAAAATAGATATGGAAAATACATGAATCATTTGTAAAAATAAAAATAATAAATAATGAAGTGTATAAAATGTCACGTGTGAAAGGAAATGAATGATGTGGTGTGCACGTAAAATTTAATATATTTGAAATTTAAGCAGGACAGGAATATGGTATTAATATTTGTCTTTTTTTTTTTAGTGCAAAAGCACTTTTTGAAGTTCAAAAGTGAATAAAACCATCTGAACCAAACTTTTAAGTGTTGTAAAACTCAATACTACTTTGGATTAAACAGGCGCTTTAAAAAAATCACAACAATTTGAAATCTTTTTTCATTTGACATTTAATTGAACATATTTCTTCTTTTTTTTGTATAGGAGCAAATTTAATTTAAATTCTATTTCATTATATTTTGATAAATAAGTTTATATAAAAAAATGTGAATGATTTTTTTTCAACTTTTTATTTTATTCTTTTAAAAAAATTTGGTTTGATGTTTATGGTTTTCTTTATCTCCTTATAATAATAATAATAATAATAATAATAATAATAATAATTATTATTATTATTATTATTATTATTATTATTATTATTTTTATTACTACTACTAGTATTATTGTTGTTATATTTTCACTTTTATTTTTCTTGTACATTCAATCACATTACTTTTTTATCAGTTAATGTTACTTAACAGTAATTGTTCAGCATGCTGAACTATTGTATATAAAAAGTGCTTTATAAACTTTTTTTATATTATTATATTTTGAAAGAATTACCATCATCATTATTATTATTATTATTATTATTATTATTATTATTATTATTATTATTATGTCTTTAGTGAATAATTACCGAAGCAGGTTACTGAAATTTACTGAATGGGTAAATATTGATTTTACCTTCGGCTCATGACAAGAAACAGAAATGTGCTGTGCTCTGCTCTCGCTCTGAACCGTGTCACACTGTCCGAGAGCTGATAAATATAAGGCTCAAGTTAGAAAAAGATGCAAATAGCTGAAAACTCTCAGTTCGCCAAACCCTTACCAAATAATTGTGTGTATGTGTGTCGTTTTTTTTGTTGGTTTTTTTTTACCATTGGAATGTCTGCTATTTCAGGAGCTTCTTCTTCGCCCTTCAGGGTAAAAAGCAGGCACTGCAAGCATGTGGCATGTGCCCTTGACGGCAAAGGAATGCTCAGGATTATGAGTGTTGCTCCCCCGAGTGTTTCACCATCTAATCATTATTGCATTATTATCTGCACAGTTGATGGTCGTCATCATTTTATGCAACACATTCTCTACATTCCATTAAGTAAATCTGGACATGCTACTTTATTATTATTATTATTATTATTATTATTATTATTATTATTATTATTACTCCGCATCCTGAAATGTTTTGCTATATGATTGCTGCAAAGACAAGACAGACATGTCAGCACAGGTTATTTCACAAACACCGTTTTTACGGCATGTCAACACCTTGCTCCCATGCGCTCTGTGGATTAGCTGGAGTGCATGTAAGGTTTGTATCCTGCTGAAGAAGCACCTGGAATGAGCATGTGTTGAAAAGCCTCAGCTCAGGCGTCTCAACTTATTTAGGTGGAGATCTGGCGTGGCTTTGTGTTTTTTACTCAGTTGCACAATGAGAACGCAATCATGTGGTGAACTGCAGGTCCAGTTGGAGCAGAGGGGTGTGATCATTGGGACAATGAGGAATAACTAACTAAATTGTACAAACGTGCAACACAGCCACAGATTTTTTTTTTATTCCCCCAACTGTTGAAAATGTGAAAGTGGTCTAGGTTAATCAAAGGTCACAGCACCATTATTATTATTATTATTATTATTATTATTTTTTAGTAGTAGTAGTAGTAGTAGTAGTAGTAAATGCCAACAAGAATGTGACCATTTTTATTTAAAAAAAATTAGTTCTGGGTCCAATAAATAGCCAACATTTATATAATATGCCTAAAAAACTTTGCAAAAGAAATCTGTGATCTTATTTTTCGTTTCGGTTAAAGGGATTACTGAGTGCTATCAGTTTAAGAATGCCTGGCCTTGAGGTGTACATGTTTTTTAAATCCCACTTCCATCCACTCCTGAAACTGGAATTCTGTCTAATCCCGCTCCCTAACAACCTCTGACACTCCTCCCAGACTTCGGTCCGCTCCCAAACTAATTCCCACCAGTTCCCAAAGGAATTCAGACCACTCCGTCTCACTTCCAGAAGAATTCCGAATTTCCCGCTTGCACTTCAGGGAATTTCAAACCAATACTGACCATTTCCAATGAAAGTCCAGCCAATCCCAGTCCCTGACCGTTCTCACCTGATCCTGAAGGAATTTTTGCCAAACCCACCGCCTCCCAAAGTAAATTCCAAAGGGCCTCTCCTGTCTACGCCTGGAGATATTCTTACTACTTACTTACTATGCTCCCCGTAGGATTTCTTACCAATCCTGAACACACCTCACGGAATTCCAACCAATCTCACTCGCTCCTGAAGGAATTCGGTCCATTCCTGACCACTCGTAAAGGAATTCGGACCACTTCTGCATGCTCCCCATAGGACTTCTTAGCAATCCATCGGAATCTGGCCGTTCCGGACCACTCCCAAAAGATTTCTGACTACTCTTGCAGATTCCCAGAGGATTTCTCGCCACTTCGACGTATTCCCAAAGGATTTCTGCCCACTCCCAGCCATTCCTGAATCCATTCCGACCAGTCCCATCAATTTCTGCAAAACGTTTGATCAATCCCACCAATCTGCTTCTTGTTTGTTCTTCTCCGTCATGTTTCATAAGGACACTAGTTGGTTCAGTTTCCTAAAATATAACCAAAATTATTTAGACCCAGTACGTTCCCCTGCTAAGGAACGTGGTGAGCTTCAAATCTGACCATCCACGTTCGTTCCTACGACCTTTTTGTTGTCGCACAGGATTCCAGTCCCCGCGCTCACCCCTAATGTGGCAAGGCAAGCAATAATGCACTGCTCTTTTTTTTTTTCCCCCAAAGGTCCCAAAGAGATCTAGATCGCCTTCATTTGTGGAGTGATGAGAGCAGTAATTACCTCTGCACCTCAGCTCAGCCTTTCTTACCCTTACACTGCAAGTCAGCTCAAAGAGAAATCTACAAGGAAAGGTTTATTTAGACCTTTTTAAGTTGCATGTATAGTCATACGCGTTCCTGAATACATCCGTGTTAATGAGACGCCAATAAAGATCACGCCGAGAAGTCGAATTTCAAGATCGCTAAACGTGGTTCACGTAGAAAAACTAAAAAGTAGAGAAAAAAAAAGAAAAACAAAAAGAATGATAAATTCAGTAAGTTCCCGTGCACGCATGCCTAAACTCCATTTTCCCCAGTTCGAGGATGTTTCTAACACTTCCTTTCCATCTGCTAAGCATCAAACCCTCTAATGAATAAATCAACTCCAGCTTTATGAACCTCAAGGGATTCACCTGCAAATCCTTAAATTAGACACAACTGGCTGAGTCTCAAAAAGGATAAACAAAGATCAGCACAAGAGGATTACTTTTACAGTTCAGCTTTAATAGTGAAGCAAAGAGTATGCTGCAAAATAAATTAGATATAAAACATAACAAGCACATTTTGTACAACAATGCATCGTGTCACCTCATCTTAGAGAGCTGTACATTTAAAGGAAAAAGAAAAAAAAAAAGGAAAAAAAAAGTCAACGAGTTCAACATCCAAAAGCTTTCTTCAACTCATCGTGGTTTGTTTTGTCAGTCATTTGTCGTTCATGGAAAAAGTAGGTATTTTATCTTGGTGCATGGGGTCATGATGGGTTTGTCTGAAGGCTGTAAAATCATGGCATTAAAGGCCCGGATCATAAACCTGTACATGTAGGAAACGCTGAGGAAAGGCGAAAACTGGATTAGACAATGATGCATGTAGATGTTGCTAAGAAGGCTAATACCACAGTCGACCTGGGCCTTA
>JAQLOM010000018.1:2585680-2599105 GCA_030068315.1 Chrysichthys thysi
GGTCCTGAAACGTGGCGCGCGCGTCTTGTTCACTTTCCTGCTGATCCTCAATGTCTCTCTTGCCCCTATGTGTGCGCACTACCCAGGGTTCAAAGCATGCTCCCGGACACCCTACCTAGTGCCCTACCTAGTGCACTGTACGTGCAGCAGGGGGTTATTTGTGACCCGGGTGATTAAATCGGCGTTCACTGAGGCGGCTCGCGCCTTCCAGGTTGTTTTGCTTTGTAATTCTAGGAGTGAACTTTGCATGGTCCACGCCCCAGGACCGAGCTCCAGTATGAGCTCAGCACTTCCCCTGGCTGTGTTTATTCACTGGGGATCGTGTCAAGGGGGAAAAGGGCCGCCATGCAGTGCGTACGGAAGCAGCCGAGAAGGAGCAAGTCGCAGGATTTACTTCTTGAGGAGCAAAGCAAGAACATGACCCGCCTAAACGTGAAGCTCCTGGGTAGGACAGGTCTCATTCCTCTTCAAACCTGGGCTGCTGCTGTGTGTTTGGTGTAAAAGCCGGCTGTGTAACACCTGGCACCTTGTTGCGGGTTTTAATGCTACTTTGTGTGTGTGTGTGTGTGTGTGTGTGTTATTTCTTTCTGTTTTGTATCTGGTGCTCTGGAAGCTGCTGGGGTGTGTAAATGTTTCACGTTTTATCAAATCGAGGAAGCCAGATTTCCCCTGGAGTTTTAAAGCTATTGAAAACCTTGGCTCACTTGCTTTAGGCCAGATCATTTAAAGATGGGATTAAATGACACACAAACAGCCTCATGCGTGGAAAAGATTCAGTACAAGTCCCTACATGTATGTACATTGTGCATGATGATGCCTGGTGGTGGTGTTTTTTGTTTTGTTTTTCCAGTGAATGAGCCCTGTAGTGGGTTTGAAAACGAAACCTGCTTTTTGTGGTTGTGCTTTCTTAATGCAGGATTATTTCATAATGCAAAGAATCACTTCCTGGGCGGCTTTTGTGGAAAATTTAAAAACAAAACAAAAAGCTAAACAAAAACTCTAGGACTGCACGATATATCGTGCAAATGTTATCGGGATACCGGCGATGTTGGATGGAAGTATCAACATGCGTGCGTGCAGTATGTATGCAAATGTCTATGCCTCGTATAAGTTTTTCTGTTTTAATGCTGTGATGATTATCCTGACCTTCAGACCTGGCAAACAAATTTGTGGCAGCATTTGCATCCTGCAGTAAATGGAAGTTGATCTGAAATAAAGCAGGTCTATCAGGATTTCAACATGATTGGTAGTTTATTGATTTGGTTCCGTTGGAGTTCATTAGGATATGATGCGGCGCACCGTGGTCTGTCGTGATTTCTCCATGTTTCAGAGGGGGTTTGAAACCCCTTGAGGCGTGTTTTAAATATGAAGCAGCGTGACGTGATTTTTGGTCTGTGTGGTGCATCCCTAGCTCTTTTGTTTCCCCTCTGACTGCAGGCATGGACGGTGATCCAGATTTGAATTTTCTTCTGAACGGCGCGGAGCTCGTGAAGGTTCGCTCGGGATCATGGAGGAAGGTGCGGTTCTACAAGCTGCAGGAGGACTGCAAGACCGTGTGGCACGAGTCCAAAAAAACCTTGCGGCCAAAGCACACCTGTGAGTCCAGCCCACACGCGTGTACACAGCACAATGGCCAGTGTTGAAATAACACCTACAGTGTTTAGACAAGTCCAGCTGGAGCCAAATGAAGCCCGTAAGAGCTCGTAGACTTCTTAACTGGAGTGCTTGTCTTCATATAACAGACATGACGTGATATTTTTACCCAACAAATTCACCAGTGGTACATTTTACTGATTAATGTAGGGATGTGCATGGTTTTTGTGTCGTCGTCCCCCCCCCAATGACATGCTGAACATCTTAATCTGTGATCAGCAACCCCCGGTATAAAATATATTTTTAAGGGAGTACAGTACAGAGTACACACCCCTCTCCCTGGACCAGCAGCGCAGTAGCAATGCCATTTTATGGCTCTGACCTCAACAATAAAGCTTCAAGACAGGCCGACAGATTGCTTTATGCATTTATTATGCAGCTTTGTTATAGCTCTGATCATGCTTCACTACCTCTGACGGCACAGAGGGCAAGCCCCCTTCCCTGGTACTGACATAAATTGAGGACACGCCTTCCCATTTGTGACAGACACAGAGGACATGCCTCCTCGCTTCGTACTTCGTGCTGTACAATACCATACAATAGGTCTTATTTGTTCGTCCTTTTTTTTCTTTTTTATTAGCATCCTGGTCGGCAAGACTAATATAAAAAAAAAAAACATATGATATTGCTGATGCCAAAGTTTATCTGAGTAATGTTTAATCATTTAAACTCCTTAGAGAACACTTCACTCTACTACAAACACACCTTTGCTGTTGGTCACAATGGAGGTAGTGAGTAACGATCATCATAATTGGTATCGTTACTGAGACACGCATTGTAAATGATTTAACTTTTAATTATAAGTTTGGGATTTTTAGGGTTTAAGGCTGTAATAACGACCTGTTCCGTATTTAAATATTTGTCATATTTTTGTATATATATATATAATAATTTTTTTTTTTTAGTCTAAGGTGTGATGGTTGCCATAGCAGGGCCATTTTACTGCTCTGACATCTGTGATTTAAACCATTTTTTTTTTTTTTAGATCTGATTACGCTTCCAATCACAGACTACACACAGGGCTGTTTGTGCTGTAAAACTGGCTGCCCGTGAGACGATTTGTCATGTATTGTCAGAGCAAAGTACACTGCCATCTGTTTCTGTTACCTGGCAGTATGTGTACCATTTAATCCTACACCACCATCCTGATTTGGCACTTTCACACCTTGGGAATAAGGAATATTCTGTGTAATCCGAGTGCACTGTGAGGTGAAAAATATCGTTTCACTTTAAGACGTTTGAAATATTCGCGAAAGAGATGCCTTCAAAATGGTTACACTTGAACATGACCGTGAAAACAAACAAAAAAAAAAAAAAATTGGGGGCTTTATTAACATTTCTTGTATTTACATTTGCTCAAAAACATCTAGTTAATTGGCCAACACACATCAGATGACCTTCTTATTGGAACCGACTACAAGCGGTTGTATCACAGTTGCGTGGCTGCCGCGAGGTGTTGATTTAATTTTCTGTAATGGTAGGTCTGGTCAGACGTTTAGATCTATGCACATTCTGATTGTCGTTTTTATAGTAACAACTAAAGTCACAGGGACTTGTGTGGGGGATGCTGTACATGAATTCATTTTATTTTTTATAATAAACTTCGCTTTTCGCTTCGATTTAGCTTTCTGCGTGGAATTGGATGGAGTCTCCAGTGTCGGTTTGTAAAAATTACTTTAAAATGTAATACTTACGTTTTCTGCCAGGGGATCAAATCTTGGCATAGAGAGAGAGAAAAAGGCTGATGATGGAATGACTGTTAAAGTCATATCCTCACATTGCGCAGGCCTGACTGGAGCTTTCTGCTTCCTTTCCTTCTTCAGTTTCCATCGAGGACGTAGAGTGTGTGCGCTCTGGCCGTCAAACGGAGGGTCTCAGGAAGTACACAGAGGAGGTGTTGGAATCGCGGGCATTCTCCATCCTGTTCAAGGGTCACCACAAAAACCTAGACCTGATCGCCACCACGGAGGAGGAGGCCAAGCACTGGGTGTCGGGCCTGGAGAAGATCATCTCCAACATGAGCAAGCTCAGCCAACAACAGAGGACCGAACAGTATCCTTAGCATTTATTTTTTTATTTTTTTTTTTTACTGAAAATTATTTAGGAACCTGTTATTGAACGTAAACCTTGTACAGCTTGTGCAGTGTTAGCCTTACATCGGCGCATCAGCTGGATCTTCAACTGTTTGCGTAAGGCTGACAAAAACTCTGACACAAAGATGAGTCCTGAAGAGGTGAAGAGCTTCCTGCAAGACATCAACATAGAGGTGGATAAAGAATACGTCAAGTTGCTATTCGAGGTGATTTTATTTATTTATTTATTTAAAAACATTTCCGTATACTCGGTGAACACCTTGCTGATTTGAGTTCTTGAAGAGTCTCTTGTCTTTCTCCGTTTACAGAAATGTGATCAGTCCAACACTGGCTTACTGGAAGGAAAAGAAATTAAGCACTTCTATGAGATCCTGAGCGACAGGGAAGAGATTGCCGTGATCTATGAAGCGTTCGCGAAAACAGACGGACTCATGAGTGCTGCCAACTTGCTGGACTTCCTGGTAAAGGAGCAGAGGGAGAAGGTGGATCTGACTCATGCAGCTGAGCTCATCAAGAAATATGAAGTAGACGAAACGGGTAAACGTTCTGCTTTCTTTCAAACGCCCTTACATACACGTCAGATGTAGCATATCACACGTTATGATACATCAGTCTTGAATCCGATTGGTCAGGAAGACTCGGTTATATTAATGCACTCACCCTAAACGCATCATTTCTATAGTAATTTAAAAAAAAATTGTAGATATTTATATGGACTTCATCCAAGGCGTTACATTTATTTACACTTTATGTAGTCGTGCATGCAGGACTCCTGTATTGTCTCTCGTTTGGCACGGTGACGCTCGAGATTTGACTTTTTCATCCAATCTATGCACATACTAGAAAATTTTCAACCAAGTCCCATAAGGTTTTTTGAGACTTGGTGAAATTTTTCAATGTTCTTTTTAGAGGAAAACTCAGGAACACACTGCTCTTTAGAAACGTTTTGAACGAAAAGTGACTTGGTCGCTGCAGCAGCAGCACAGAACAAAAGTCCGTGCAGAAGGTCGCATTAAGTTCAACGTTTTCAGCGTTTTGCATGATGCTCTGCAAGCAAATCTCTGCACGGCGGAAGGTGTGTCCGGTAGTGTGTTCGCTCTGCTCTTTGTATCGTCAGCCATTAGTGACCTTCCTAAAAAGATTTTCAAATATCAAGAGTACCCCGGTAGCAACATGAACTTTCGCATTAAATATAGAACTCTTGTACTGTATTTCTTGGCAGTTTTGTATTTGCGTTATGGGGGGGGGGGGGGGGGAGAAAAAAAAATTAAGCAGAAAAAAAAATTGAAATTGCCCCCCAGCACAAATCTTAAGGACCTCCCCCCCTTTCGTTTACATCCCTGACAAAGACATGTCAATAAAACTCGACTTGACATTCAGCAAACATCTTTGTTCAAATGGCACCTTTTTAGAAATCCTTCCTAACAAACATTTGCTTTTGCCCGTCATGCGCTTTTGCACGTTTGCATACATTTGCTTGTCTTGCCTCCACCTTGACAGCCAAAGCAAAGCAGCTGATGACGAAAGACGGCTTTCTGATGTACCTGCACCAGCCCGACGCGCTGATCATGAGCCCGGCCCGTAAAAGCGTACACCAGGACATGACCAAGCCGTTAAACCACTATTTTATCTCCTCCTCTCACAACACGTACCTCCTGAAAGATCAGCTGAAAGGCCCGAGCAGCACCGAGGGCTACATACGGTACGTAGGGCTCAGATTTGCCCACGCAGTCTGGACATCAAAGCCATGGTTCTGTTTTTTTCTTCTTTTTTTTTAAACCCGTCATGTTCGGTTATTCCCTGGGCATCTAGTGTTACAGGTGTACAATGTACTAAAACAATCCCGACGTCTCCCATCACCCTATGGTTGTGTTTGCAATATAAACAATATTTATGCAAATGTCCGTTTCGTGCTGTAAATGAGCTAAAAACACAAAACAATAGGCATTTTTACATTGCACTGCATTACATTACATTGGGATTTTATAAAGATAAGCTAAAATGAGGGGCGGCACGGTGGCTTAGTGGTTAGCACCATCACCTCACAGGAAGAAGGCCCTGGGTTCGATCCCCGGGGTCGACCTGGGCATCTTTGTGTGGAGTTTGCATGTTGTCCCCTCCGGGTACTCCGGTTTCCTCCCACGGTCCAAAGACATGCCCAGGGGGGGATTAGGCTAATTGGCGACTCTAAGTTGCCCGTATGTGTGAACGTGAGCGTGAGTGGCTGTCTGTCTCTGTGTGGTGACCTGCCCAGGGTGTAACCCCGCCTCTCTCTCACCCGAAGTCAGCTGGGATTGGCTCCAGCTTCCCCCTCCCCGTGACCCTGAACAGGATTAAGCATCAGAAGATGAATAAAACTCAACTGATTCCTCTATTTTAAGTCAAAAACATGCTGTGTAAAATTTGGACATGAACAGGATGTAAGTGCAAGGAAAAAAGCTTTTCAAGATCATGACTGAGCATATCAGAACCCTGTGCTAGAGCATACGACTAACCCGTTTATAACCACCTGACAGAGCGCTCATGAAGGGCTGCCGCTGTGTGGAGCTGGACATCTGGGACGGCTCAGACGGGGAGCCGGTTATCTACCACGGTTACACGCTGACCTCCAAGATCCTCTTTAAGGACGTCATCCAAGCCATTAAGGAGTACGCATTCAAGGTAACGGCAAGACTTCTTAAAGAAACGTGAGGAATATGTCTCTTGTTCCTGTTTTTCCAACATGCGGGCAGTCAGATATGTTTTTGGTGTTTGTCTGTTTACTTTGTGATGCTACTTGAAACTTTTAAATGACACAAAAAGAGGTGATGTTCGTAATCGAGCTAGCCTAGCTTGCTGTCTGGATTAACTTTAGTATCCTCAGGAATGCTTTCGAAATAAAGGTGATAAGTTTACTTGCCTTCTCCGTAGCCGAATGTCCTGGGAACAGACATGCTTTCATTTTTAGGTAAACTTTCAGGAAATTTTAAATAAATCTCGTCGTATTCACTCGCTTAAAAAGACTAAAGTAAATGAGAACAAACCGTTTGTTCTCCACAGTTCTCCAAACCTGTGATCTGATTTATCAGGAGGTGGAAAACAAAAAATTAAAAAAAAAAAAAAAAGCATTTTGTCACTTTGCTAAGATGATAAAAAAATAATAATTGGAAGCTAGTAATCATTTGGTCAATACTCACTCTGTATTCAGATATCAAAGCAGTGTGAAGTCATAGCACCATCTTTAAGCTGAAGGACTTCATGCAGCCAGCATCAGACTCTGGGAGAACTTGATGACCCAGGGGGCAAAAGATTTCTCTGAACTCCCCACCGAATGATGGCAAACTGTGTGCTGAGAGAGAAAATAATCTGGCTACAAAATGCCTGGTGTTTGGTCACTTTTTGTCCACTTTTCCAATGAAAAGATAGAAGCTCTTTGCTTTAAAGCATAACCGGTTTGTTTATTATTATTATTGTTGTTGTTGTTGTTGTTGTTAAACAAATGTTACATCAGGCGAACTTGCTTGCACAGTGTGTGTGCATCGAGTGTTTTTATTTTTACACGACGCATATGCAGTCCACATTTTACTTTCGTTTGTATTCACTCAGCTCCTATGTGGTTTCTTTCAATTCTGTACACTTAATGCGCATATTGTCTCCACCTCATCCGTGGTCATGGTGACAGCTCCCTCGGTTACTCGTGGTGAATCCGTGCTGCTCGTCCAACTGCATTCTGTGGCTTATTTAGAAAATAATGCTCCTGAAAAATGAGACTTTAATTTTGCAGGGTTTATAAGAACGTGTGGCGATTTATGCGTGCTGTGTCGTAGCAAAAAAAGTAGAAACAAACTTCAGACTTCTCTCTCTCTCTCTCTCAGATGTCAGAGTACCCGGTGATCCTGTCCCTGGAGAACCACTGCAGCATAGAGCAGCAGAAACTGATGGCTGAACACATGAGCTCCATCCTGGGTAGTGCTCTGCTCACCAAGCCCCTGGGAGACCACATGCCCATGGAGTTGCCCTCTCCAGAGGTGGGTACCTGCTCAGAGTATGAGGAATTTCACCCATTCAGACACCCCCACACATGCACACAAGGCTATATTGTCCCAAAATCTGTCGGTCAGAAGGTAGTACAGATCCCAGACCAGTGTGGTTTTCACACTTCTGTTTATAGACGCCTCGACGAGCCGTCATTCGCCGTCCCAGATGTCTAAATTGTCGGTCTGTACGTCACCAGCGAAGGCGATGGATGTATAAGTGATGCATATGGGTCAAAAATCCAAATTGTACTTTTTGCTGTCCCTTTCCTAAGAAAATACTTTACTTTTCGATTTAGTTTTTCAGTCTTTTTTTTTTTTCTTTCACGCCTGTGAAAACCTTCATAAGCATGTTATTTATGCATATTTATAATGCTGGGTAATCTCTGTCCTGTATATGAAATGCCAAATAAGCAGTAAATAAATAACCAGACAGCAGAACAAGTTAAACTTTACTGAATGGACATGCCTGATTGATGACCGGAGAAAATTTTGAGGTAAATGCTTTATCCTGGTCAGGGGAAGTGGTGGATCCAGATCCGGTGCTTATTCCAGGAAAACTGGGTAGGAGGCAGAAATGCCCCCTGGATGGGATGCAAGGGGCAATTTGGAGTCCCTGGTCATCCTACGGGCCTGTTTTTGGCAGGTGGGACGAAAACTGGAGAACGTCTGGAACTCGTAGTGTAGTCAATGAATGAACAGTAACCTGAGCGCAGGACTGAACCTGGGGCTCTGCAGCGAAAAGTCAGAGTGATGGCATTTTTATTTAAATGGGAATCAAATTATAGGATAAACATATACATTGCTCTTTAAAAAAATACATAAATAGAAAATTAAGCAGCATGGCTTTAAAGACCGCCATTGTGGTTATTTTTAAAAGGTACAGTGACTAGATTAGTTTCTTCTGACTGAGAACACTAACGAAAACTCAGTATGCAAATGATCAAAATTTGTTTGGTGGCTGTTTGATTAGCATGCTCCCTTTTTAAAAAAAAAAAAAAAAGAAAAGAAAAAAAGCCTTGAAGTGCATGGTGTTGGTCTGGTCAATGAAGGAACAGCAACCTCGTCAATGCAAGCTGACACCAGAAATAATGAGGTATTGTGTACAGTTCTGGCGAGTGAAGCAAGGATTTACGTTCTGTTGGAACAGAAGTGTGTGTTCATTCCAGACTTCACTCCAGTATGTGAGGAATGCTCTGTCCACAGCTACAGTCTGAAAACATAGTTACTTCCTGGCTGTGGCGGGACAGGCGGCGTTTAATCACAGCATTGGTGGAACGCTTTCCTCGATGACATACGGGGGATAATGACAGACGTGTTGTTGATGGCAGGAGGAATGGGTAATTGTAGCCGACCTTTTTGTTTGGCTCTGTTCGCCTTAGCCAAGGTGTGTCTCTGCTTCTTAGCTTCTGATCCTCTCGTCAATGCCACGGTAATATTTCACCCCGGAGCAATAGGCAAAAACCCACGTGACCCGCGTCCTCTTTGGCGTTACACCAAACCACACCTCGTATTTGTAATCGAAAACCAGAAATGTTTGGATTTCCAGTGATGTTGACTCGGTAAGAAACAAGGTGTACTGATGAAGGGTAAATAAGGCAATGATGTCCAGGCATTCAGCTTGGTACCCAAGGACAACATGCGAACACTGGAGACTCCTTCCAAAAATAAGACGCCAAATAAACCTCTTGGAGAAAACCTCACCAGAATCCCAACTTGACATTGCTCATGAAGAAGCCCTCTGTGCAGAAAGCTGAATACAAATATAAACCTGTGATTTTTACACCTTCACAACGGTCAGAAAACAAGACGAGTACAATTTGACCTTTTTTTTTTTTTTTTTTTTTGTTAAATTATTATTGGATTTAAAAAAAAAATTTTTTTTTTGCTGATCCTCCTCAGGAGCTGAAGGGTCGATTTCTGATCAAGGGCAAAAGCCTGAACAAGCTGGAGGACTATTTCTCAGAGCAGAACCCTACAGCGGAAGAAGAGTCGGTGACCGAAGAAGAAGACGTCCGTGATGATGAAGAGGAGGCGGATCATTCTGAAAACAACAGGGTAAAACTTCTTGTATAGGAACCCGAACAACGTGGGTTCTTTTTTTTTTTTTTTTCTTTTTTTCTTTCTTTTTGTTAGTTAAGATTTTTCTGGTTATTTCTCTGGCTGTAGTCAAAGAAACTGAAGCTAGCTAAAGAGCTCTCGGACCTTGTCATCTACTGCAAGAGCGTCAAGTTCCAAGGATTTGAGTACGCACGGACTCGCCAATCTTTTTACGAGATGTCGTCTTTTAAAGAATCGGATGCTGTGAACTTTGCAGAGAGGTCAGGTAAGAGCTGGGTGTCTCGTGTGTGTGTGTGTGATGACGTTAAAGGCTGCGTCGTTTCTGTACAGATGTATTGCGCTGTCCTCTGTAATTGATCACTCAACTGAGTAGAAACTTTTTTGTTTTTTTTGCAGCAAATGAATACATTCATCACAACGTGGAGAAGCTGAGCAGAATTTACCCCTCGGGAGCAGCAAGGACAAATTCCTCCAACTTCAGCCCCGTGCCTCTGTGGAACGCCGGCTGCCAAATCGGTAAGACTGAGTAACAGTAATGATGAAGAGGAGGGATTTTTTTTTTTTTTAATCCTATTAGGGTCGCGTGTAAAGTTGTGGAATGTCTGTGAAGCAAGTTGCTTGCGTTATAAAAGCTATAAAGTCATTGGATTGGTTACATTTCGCAAGCTGACATTCCAAAGTCTTCAGTGTGTCTACACAGATGATTGTTTTAACATGGTTCCACAGTACAGTGGAACACAATCCATTCCAGTGGCGCGTTCGTTGTGCGAAACCCAATTTCCTGTAGACTTCTATGGGAAGTCGTGGCATCCGTTCCAGGTCACCGCAAAAATTGAAAGTGAAACTGGAACCACCCCCTGCTGATGATGCGTTGTCTTCATCTGAGACACATCCGGCCGGATTCAGGCTTTTTTTTTTTTTTTTTTTTTTTAATACGTAAACCTCGATTTTCCACGTGCAACGTGGGGAAACGCGTTCGTTCTGTGAGTCACGTGGCAGCGCTCGTTAAGCGAGGTACCACTGTATGTGATTATTGGCTCGGGCATCGTGTGATGCGTATCATCTTTCATCTCCCCTCCAGTGGCCCTCAACTTCCAGACGCCATGCTCAGATATGGACCTGAACCAGGGGCTGTTCAGCCAAAACGGACAAAGCGGCTACATCCTGAAGCCGGACTACCTCCGGGATAAAGAATCGGAGTTCGACCCGATCACGCTCATCAGAGGACCTTGGCTCAAACACATCGAATTCCACGTGATGGTCAGCAGTCTAATTCTATCGCATTCCTAAAAAAATATGATTAAGTATGAATCATTTGATTTAAGAATAAAAGCCTCACACCTGGCCTTTGAGAAGGAAACCATAAAGGGGGGGGGGGGCTTTGTGGTGTCTGTTAAAACCAGCTGTACAATGAGATGTCATGTTCCTGTTTTTTTTACCACATTTGAGAGAGTTGCACTTTTATTTATAAAAAAAAAAAAAGCAGTAAGTTTTCATTCTTCCTCCTTTGGTGGATCAGGTGATCTCGGCCCAGCAATTACCCAAAGTGAGCGAGAAGACCTCTTCCGTGGTAGATCCCCTGGTGCGAGTGGAGATCCACGGCGTGCCTGCGGACACGTCCAAGAGGGAGACGATGCACATCCAGAACAACGGTACCGCAGCAATTTCTGCTGGTTTGCTCACAATATCAGCAAACAAAAGTCTTTTTGTCCTTGTAGCAAAATTGGATCGTGATATTCCGCATAAAGGATCGTACAAAGTGTAGTATTTTACCATTTTTAATTCCCACACCTCGTTCAGCTGTTGATGGACGTGATTACGAGTTGATGAGATCGGGCCTAGTGAAGGAGGCGTGGCCTCTGAGTGTCAACCCTGGTGAAGTGCGTGTCTATGGTGTGTAAGGAGTCTGAATGATGGCGGTAGAAATTTGAACTTGATTGCAAAAGAAGAAATCTGAATTTGAATGTTTACTTTGAATTTTGAACGGAAATCGTTGGCAGAAGAGCGATCCAAGTCTGAAAATCAAACTCCGAACTAGAAACCCACTCAAACCCCCAAAGACTATACTCTGCTCTTCTGTAATGTGATCATCTGCAACTGTGGCCACTTTAAATATCTGGATGCATTTCCAATGGAATTACCGTATTTCTACATCGGCTATGTTTTGACACCTATTAATTTATCGGCATCTATTGGATTTTAAGGTGTATGGCATTGAGCGCAGATTTCCGCCAAGACCAAATGCTACATCTCGCAACGTTAGCCAAAGCAAAAGTAAAATTCATCAAGGATCTGCTTCGAAATTTAATGGCTTCTTTCTTGGCCCACGCTACATCCTGCCACCAAGATCCATAAAAATTGAGCTTTTTATAAATTCGTAATTGTTTTTGTGCAGTTCTGCTTACGGTCAAAACAAGTGTGGCCTTACACTCGTCGAAGAAAATAAAATCTACTTCGAACCAAACAAGACATCACATGGTGTTTTATTTATTTATTTTAGATTTAGAGGCAATTGAAGTATTAGTATTTTTTTTAAAAAGTCCTTTCTCCATAATGATAGTTCTGTTCATCTTTCCCCTCTACAGCAAGGTCATGAGAGATTACTTTCCAGATCTTTAGTGAATTAAAACGTAGAGCATCGAGTCAAGTGTTTTTGCCTTGCGCAGCAGTATACCTGAGAGTTGCAGCATCATCAGGAAAGTTTGCTTGTGCCCTAGTTTCTTCTTGGTAAACGGAAACCGGCCTTACAGTGTTCGTTATGGAACAGATGAATAACAGTCTCTGTTCTAGAGTTAATACATGTTTATCTCCTGATGTATCTCCTGTGCTTGCCCGACACTGTGTTTTTCTGAAATGAAGACATCTGAAATCCTTAGCTCGAGGGCATTTTGGCACAAACCCGGATGTTTTTCTGCTTGAAGTAAGTAATTACAGAGGAGGATCAAGCTTTAGAGTAACACACACTATCCCTCTCAATCATCAAAGGTTTCAACCCCATGTGGAACGAGCGTTTCCAGTTTGACCTGTACGTGCCTGAACTCGCGCTGGTGCGCTTCGTCGTGGAGGATTACGATACCATGTCCAGCAACGACTTCGTCGGCCAGTGCACCATCCCCTTCACCGGCCTGCAGAACGGTCAGTAAGCCGATTTCATCCTATAAAAAAAATAAAGATTTAAAGTAGAATTTCAACTTCCTTTTATTACTTTTCTTTGCACTTTATGGGGCAGGAGAAAGCAGGTTCATTTATGGAAGGAGTCTCCAGTGTTACTTTCCTATTCCTTAGTAACACGATCAGCTGGTTGATTGTCTATTTATTTATTCATTTTATATATGCAAGTGGAACAAATCACATCATCAACGCTGATTAAATCACACCTCTGTCGTTTATCATTTTCTCCAACATCACAGCACTGAGTGATTTAGTCCTTATTTATTCATACACTGACGGCAAAAACACAGTATTTATATTCATTAGTGTCTCGCTTGAGTGAAAAAATCAACAACTTCTCAGACCTTCAAAAAAATTCAGTATCAATAGATTAATATTTAAACCATTTATATTTGCATTCGTTTGGCATTAACAAAGTTTGAAAATTCTGCAAG
>JAQLOM010000018.1:2607201-2624556 GCA_030068315.1 Chrysichthys thysi
ACACACACACACACACACACACACACACACACACACACACACACACACACACACACACACACACACACACTTAGTTTCAGAACCTCAGAAGAAAGCTCGTGAGAAGTAAAACCGAGTCACTGAAAGACAAATTGTATGCTTTTTGTGTTTGAACAGAAGGATGAGCCGCACGTCGGGTCTGGCTCGTCCCTGAGTGAGTCGGTGACTGTCTTGGAGTCTGCAGGTGAGAGCGCAGAGATTTTGGGAAACACCAGACTTTAAAGGAAATTGAACCAGATCCTGTTGTTCTATGGCAGCTTCGAGTGCACAGCTATACTGCTAGTGTTAGCATTAGCAAGGACCCTCATGACATCATTTGTTTTTACACTAAAAACTAGCTGTAAGAATGTAAATTTTTATAAGAGTGATCAAGAGTGCTTTCACGGTCCTGTTTTTCTTTGTAACGCGATATCATGAGCCTTAAAGCGTCGATGTTAACATGCTAGCATCATTAATATTTTAAGCTACACCGCAGGCCATTCAAGTGCTTATAAGCCAAGTTATAATCCTATAAAGACACAAAATTCAACTCATACTGATTTATAAAAGTGGTCAAAAGTGCATTTGAGTTCTTGAGGTTTTATCCTCAAGCATTTTACGCTGTACGCTAGGCCATTCGTACAATAGCTAGATATAAATAGACCTAGTATTAATAAGAGCTAGACTTCATTGCTGTTTAACATGACTTTATTCATAAATCTTTATAAATTTCAGAACTGTCACAGAGAATCGACTTGAATTGCAAATTTGAACACGAGCGTTTTTAAGGTTCAATGCGAATGCGCTCAGGAACTCGGAGCTTTTCTCAGGTCAGAGACTTCTATATTGCACAGGAAGGAGATGTACGTCATTAGAAAGGTTGGATGGTTGGGTTTCCAATTTGAAATCAGTGAAATCCTGATTTGAAAATGATAAATTATTTATCTGTTACAAGCATTAGAGCTGTGTAACAGCAGGAGACGAGTAGCATTCTTCTGGCCAGCGTTTGCATACTGGACCATGATTGGCTCTTATGTTTTATGATGCAGTAACATATTCCTGTCACAAGTACTACCACAGTACTAACTCAGGATTTCCAGTGAAGGCCGTGCCTTAATAGGAGTTGGCAAAACATTTCACAGTTTGGGGAAATCAGAATAAAAATCATACGGAGATGAAATCATTTAAAAGTAGAGTGGAATGCGTCATGACTGATGTAGCCTAAAAAGGTTCAGTCAAACATACCCAGAAATGCTTAAAGGCCTAACGTAACACAGTGCCATTTTTTTTTTAGATCCTGGACAGATTAATGGCCCCTCCATCAGGTCCTCAGAAAGCTCCACTTTTACCGAGTTTAAGACTGAATTCCCCGCATGCATCCCAGCAGGCTCACCTGTGATAAACCTACAGCCTCTGGAAGCCAAGGGGAGTGCGGCTGATGATCTTTCAGACGGCGTCCAGTCCATGGACGTCAGGTAGGTCGTCACCATGATAAGTCGACGCAAATCAAGGTTTATATTAATACGCTCATACTAATATGTCATTGTTTCTGCTTCTTTTTTTTTTTTTTGCAGAATTTTTTTATTGAAAAAAATGGATTGTGTAATACCATTCAAACTGTGAAAATACACAAAACAAGTCACAAAAACATAAACATACACAACACTAACCCACCCCAGCTCAGTTTGACCAACATGCAATACAGTGATCTCCCACCTATCGCAGGGGTTACGTTCTGGCGCCCAAACATATATATATGTATTAAGGCTTTAGAAACTATTTCCACTCTCTTATTAATCTTTTCCACTTGTTTATAAACACGTCCTATGCTCTTAAACACTTTCCACACTCTTAAACATACGTCATTTTAACAACATAAAATTCTACATACTGTACGTACTTTCTGCCGGTGAGGTCACTTCCTGTTTACAGCCTGTTTACTAGGTGAAGCAGAAGCGTACACCGCCAATGTGTATTCATCCGCTGATGAAATACAGTGCATACTGTTTTATTTCGATTTAAATGTTCTTTTACTGTTTGAATTAACTTTTTTTTTTTTTTTATTATATTTTATATTCCAGAGTACCGCGAAAGCCAAAAAAATTCTGCGAATCAAGATGTGAAAATCCGAAATGCACCAAACCTGCGATAGATGAACCGCGATGTTGCGGGGGTTCACTGTATAAACAAACCTGAAATTACCCAGAACTAACGGTACTGTAGATGGACTCAGCAGCACGGTTAATGATTGGCTAACATTTCATATAAAACATCTTCTTTCTTGTTTATTTTTAATTTTTTTTATATTCGGTCTGTCAGTATGCTTTGAATTTATTTCGTGTCTACTTAGATTTACAAAAAGAAAAACAGCGAGAGCTCCGAATAAAAACAAAAACAAACAAAAAAAAAAAAACAAAACAAAAAACTTTCACAACCATAATCATAAAAATCATACATTGTTAGTACACTATTACTTTGCAGCCAGCGGGAGCTGGTTAATATTTACACTTCTGGTTGTTGAAAAACGAACAAGAGCCTTTAGACGGCTGTCGAACTTTGATGCTTTTTTTTTTTTAAGCGTGCAGCAGAAAAACACCTGCCTGGGGTGGGGGTAAAATGATCTTAGCCCAAGCTCCTGTATGGTGTGTGTGAAGCTGACATGTATTGTTCAGGGGTATTACGGGATGTGGTGAGGTGCTCAAACCTTGGCAAGGCTGGCTGTGAAGAGCACGCACTCGAACAATTCTCCCATCTTCTGCAGGAACTCGTCGACGTGCGGTCTCTTCAGGACGTACACCTGAAACACAGACACACCCTTTACTGCGACAGAGCAAACACGCGGACAAATCCACTCAGGGTGTTGTGCCCGGGGTCAGGCGCGACTATGCAAACGCACCGCTGAACGCAGGAGCAGGCGTGCTTCTCTGTAGATGTAAAGCTGCCACCCAGTGCAAGTAATCGTGAATAGGCCAACCAGGACAGACACAGCCTATCCTGGATTACTTGAACAAGGTAGCGGCCGTCCAAAAGCCGGGAGATGCTTTTGGGTGGGGGGGGGGGTTTCCTGTCCTGTAGGCGAAGTCATGTTTGAGCTGTATTCCTTCTTATTTTTTTTTAAATAAACTGCACTCAGTGGGATGCACACTGATACTGTTTCCAGGACTTTCTTGTTTGGATGCACGTTTTGTCTTCATTCAGGTCTCTTCTTTTGTAACAGAACTAATTCAGGGGTTTCACAGCGACAACGGGGAGAAAACGGATACGACTGCAACTTGGACGTTTCCTGTATTATTGGATCGTATCTTTATCCTAACTATAGTGCTTCAGTATTGCAGCTGTCTTGTGTGGACTAAAAGCAAACAATCCCAATGAAGTCCATTTCATGTTTAAAAAAAAATAAATTAAAAAATTAAATTAAATTAAAAAAAAAAAGTTACAGTACCTGATGTACCGTGCCGTCGATCTCCACCGGGACGATAAAATCAGCATTACTAATAGGCTGAGAAGAAAAGAAATATCATACCATCATTACTCACTGAAAACAAAACACACCTCCATCACTTCATCAGCTCTAAAAATAACACTTTATGAAACACACTTGGGGGAAATAAAAATCCTGCGCAATCAAGTGAGGTGTATCTCCTGTACACACTGGAGAATTAACTTCACCAAGCAGCAGGGGGCGCCTGAGTGCTTACAACACCCCAGACTGTGCATGATTATAAAAATTATATGAGCTGTAACCGTTGCAACATGGTAACTTGTACAGTAGGGCTCCATTATCTTGCCGAAAGCATTATGCGTTAGGAATATTTCGCGATCAGGACTTCTCAGAATGTTGGATTATTTAAGGCCGAATTCAAGACTGTACTTGCCCTGGAACTATTTGCCTCCTGGACAGTTTTAAATGATCTGCCTGAGTCAAGGAATCTCCCTTCCTAAAATACCTGTTTAGTCACTGCGACAGTCAGCCTCACCTCAGCGCTCTTTTCACCGGGATTAACCGGACGATTACTGGGGATTAAAAGCCCAGACAAATTTAATCTGAATAAATCGAGCTAAGGTCAGTGATTTGCTCGGAGGCTTGCGCTGACCTCTGCTGTACTCAAACTGCTAAAGCTCAGAGTTCTCTTATGCGCACAGTGAAATGTTTTCATGTGTGATTTATTGGGTCAGAATTTCGATCTAAACAGACATTTCCGTCGCTCCACTGAAAGATACGGGGTTTAGAGGGGAGTATCTAACCAGGCGCACGGTGCGAAGCAGAGTCAAATTTCAAATTAGAATTTATTCAAATTGCTTTTTTCTCCCTAGATGAATCCAGACACTTGTTAAGCACAGGAACATTCAAACTGAACAGGGGAGGGGGGGAACGCATTTCTGACACCTACTTGCAATACACAATGCATAATTGTTTTTTTTTTTAATGTCCATTTGACTCACTATCTTTAATACTAAAGTGTAGCCAGCTGCAGTAATAATCTAAATCTGTACACACATGTGCATACTATTTTTTTCCACTTCTATTTTTGTTACCCCTTCCTTTTCTTTCCTTCCGTTTTCTCTCTCCGTCCCTCTCTTAGAACTGGTTTTAAAGAAACGCCTCCAAAGTATACAACTTTGTAAAGTCCTGATTGTGCTCGGAAACTAAATTGGAGCTTAAATATATAGTTATACACTGTTTAGAAAATATAATGACACACAGGAAACATTTAACTTCAAGCTTTAGGAAAAGGATTGAGAGATTAAAGAAACACCAAACAATCAGAAACCAACGAGAGTTAAACTATATACGAGGGAGAATCAAAAAGGTAAGGCAATTTTAAAATTTTGCAATAACCCAGAGTGCAAAAGACAAAACATGACGTGGAGACATTCATCTTCTCCAGTGAAGAAGGAATTCAGAAGTCAGTCCTCCCCCTAGAAACTCATGTTAACGCTCTTTTGGGACAGGAAGGTTCCTGTTCTGGGGCATATCCAAGCGCATGGACAAACAGTGAACAGTGTAAATTCCTGTGCATATTGCTGAGAAATGAACTTCAACCTGCAATTCGCAGCAAAAGAAGAGGAATGCTGTCTAAAACAGTCTCGCTGCACCATGACGATGGACGTCCTCATACAGCAGCAGGGACAGTAGAGACAGTGCCACAGCTCAGGTGCCGACATCTTCCATGTCCTCCTTACAGCTCGGACCTGGTGCCCAGCCATCATCATCATGTTCAGTCCACTGAAGGAGGCGCTGCGCGGTCGCAGATTCACCTCTGATGATGAAGTAAAGAAAGCGGGGCTCACCTGGCTTCAGGAGCAGCCGAAAAACAACCTCTCTGCGGGAATCCAGAAGCTTGATGAACGATACGACAAACGTGTCGTCTTGCATGGGGGCTATGTGGAAAAATCATGCATTCAGGTTCTCCCAGTGACTTCTGTTAAAATCGGTAAATGTAGTTTGCCTTGACTTTTTGATTTCCCGTTAGATAATTAATTTGGTATTTATTCTTCACAGCATACGTTCTACATGTGCACTGTTACACTTTTACGCATTTTCTCCACGGTTGGATTGCGTTTTTTGCACATTTTTCTCAACATATCATGATTTTCAGGATCTTCTAAACACATCCCTGTTCGTTCCTGACTTTTCTGACTCCCTTCCCATTAAAAAATAAATAAATTAATTAAAAAAAAAAACTATAAAAAAAAAGGATCAATTATTCCTGTAAAGCAAGAAAGGGGAACAAAGGAATCTAAAGAGTCTGATTTTCACTCAGAGGGCTTGGTAATGTTTCATTTCACAACAATTACTTTCATTTAAAAACATGAATAACGATGAGTAATTATTTGTATCGACAAATACGAAAGCTGCTTTTTTTTCCTCTTCTTACCCAGACCAGAAAATACAGCCTACCGAATTCTGCAAAGCAATTTTTTTAATGTTTTGAAAAAACACTCAACAAACTGGACAATGCTGTTTTTGACATGTCGAGAAAAATAAAAGTGCATCGTCAGGTGACAACGAAGACCTTTACGGCTAATGAATGAGCGATCGTGCCTACCTTAAAGGAGCTGTGCACCAGAGTCTCGTCCAGGTCGATCACCACGCACTTCTTTCCGTAGTCGTTGATGTTGACTTCGGGGAGGAGGTATTTCTCCGGAGGCTGGAAGGACAGAATACAGGCGAGGATGAGGACGAGTGTCCTGGGAGAGGAGAGGGTGTTAAAAGAGAAACCTCTGAAGCTGCAGTAGCTGGAGGTGGGTGTTAAAATGTTAAGGTGTCAAAAGGAACGCAGTCAGCAGGAGCGGCAGCCACATTCCAGCGCTACACCACAGAATCCGTGGAAAAAGGAAAAAAGGGAAAAGGTCAGACGCAAACAGGAGATGACGCCGGGTCACACGGATGAGGTGTGATCATGTGATGCTGAGCCTACGCTTTCTCAGTGCTTATACACTTCAGAATATGATCACGAATGAGCGTGTCCAAGATCTCCGGAGGGCCGAAGCAATGCGATAAACACCTCAAACACGAGAAGCTTCCTGCAGTTTCCTTAGCGCAGTGCGCTGAACGCCACTGAAAAGAAAGAAAAAATCTTCCAAATAAAAAAAAAAAAAAGTTTTTTTATTTAGAAAAACTTAATTAACAAAAAAATCTGTAAAATTTGAGTTTAAGATTTAAGGTTTTTTTTTAAAACAGAAAAACAACTGCTTGTAAATGAATGTGTAAAAAATATTAACCTTTTATAAATTTTAAAGACTTAATAATCTTTTCAAATTAAACTGTAACAAAATACCAAATGTTTTGAATTACTTTGTAACGAAAGTCTGTAAAAATGTTAGCATTTTACAATAAAAAAATATTTGCAGTACAACATTTTAACTTTAAATCTGCTTTTGGTCATTTTTAAAAATAAAACCTGTAAATTTGAACTTTAATAACCACTTCTAATCAATTTTGGGGTTTTTTTTTGTTTGTTTATTTAAAAAAAGGAAAAATGGAAAGGAAAAAAAACCACAGAAAATCAAAGAAAAAATCTTTTGTAATCTTTTTATTTAAATCTATTAATAAAAAAAATGTAAACTTTCCCAAAAAACAAAGAAAAAAAAAGATTTTTTTACATTAAAAAAAATAAAATAAATAAATAAATAAAAAAATTGTGTAGAGCAGCATTATCCAAGAAAAGCGAATCGTGACATACTTCATCACTGATGACTGCATATCATGATGAGCCCTAATAAAAGAACACTTCTCCATTGTGTTGACTGTTTTTATTCCGTGTCTCATAATGTGAGTGTCTGGTATGTGAGAACATACAGCCTTGCTACAGCCTACACCTGCTTAAAAAAAAAAAAAAAAAGAGAGAGAGAGAGAGAGAGAGAAAAAATCTAAAACAAAAGCCTTGACCAAGGAAGCGTTGTCAGAAACATTCAGTCAGCGCAGCGATTTTGGAAATGCAGTGCAGCACGTGCACAGTCCAAAGCAAACAGGAAGTACAACTGAGCACCAGAGCCAGCGTAGGGAGACAAAAAAAACCCTCAACTCCCTCGATACCTCAGCATGCAAATAATATTAAATAACTGAAATTTATAAACCCACACACAAGCATGAGGAACGGAAAAGGGGTAATACATACAGCGGGCACAGGGACGACCTCAGCCTGCTCACACTGGGCCACGACACAGCGGGAGAGATGAAGACAAAGAGAATACACAAACACAGGACAGGGGTGAGGGGACACAACAAACACACAACATCTTCCAGTGCATCCAGATCACAATGAGGCTGAAATGGGAACGAAGAGCAAAACCAAAGGTGGAAAAAAAAAGGCAGGGACGGGCCGGTCTGGGCGTTTAGGGTACCTTTAGGATGTCGTCTAATTTCAGTCCAGAAAAACAACAGCAATGAGTTTAGTTAATACACTATGTAAAGTAAACGTCTGAACAATGATCTAAACACACGGCTTCTAATGGAAGACTCCAATTTAATGCCAGAGTTCAGCCAAAAGAAGATGCAGTTTATACAAACAAAAAGCTGACGCGTTCAGTTTTATTAATTTATTTATGTAGTACTTTTCATTTATCTTATTTTGATACTACACATTATACTATTATTATTATACTTCAAAATAAATAAGAACGTCAAAAAACAATTAATATTAATAAGTGTTAATATTAACAATTAATACACAATTTTGTGTGTGTATATATATATATATATATATATATATGTGTGTGTGTGTGTGTGTGTGTGTGCACACAAATAGTACTACTAAAAATGTATTAATAAATTCATTAATAAGGTTATACTATTATCACTATAAAACATCTACATTATTATTAATATTATTGTTACTATTATTATTATTATTATTATTATTATTAATTACTTGATTCTAAAGACAGAAAAGAGTAAATATTTAATTACACTTAAAAAACTGAGTTTTAAAAACAACAAAATTATATACAGTGGAACCATGGATTGCGAGCATAATCCGTTCCAGAGACGTGCTTGTAATCCAAAGCGCTCATATATCAAAGCGGGTTTCTCCATAAGAAATAATGGAAACTCATAATTCGGATCCACAACCCAGAAATATTTATCTAAAAATTATTATTACGAAATATAAAGTCAAAATACATAAAACAAAATAATCTGCACATTAGCTTTGAAAAGAATCGTGGCTGGTGTGAGGGAGACGAAGCAAGGAGACAGAAACAGGAATATCAAAGGCTACAACAAAAACACGGAAACTGGAGTACAAACAAGTCAAAACATGAGCAAGGTAAACACTAGAACATGGCTTGGCGATAGCGCGGGGAAAATGCAAACTACTGCTTCCCAAACTTGGCTTTCATGAGTCAGTCTATTTATAGTCTATATAATTCGTCCTAATGTCCTCCGGCATGCACCGCTATTAGGAAAACGGGTGTGCTGCACATGCGTGGGCAGAGCCATGCCAGAGAGCAGGAGGATTATTGTGTGTTAATTTCACTACAACGCACAGAATCACTGCAGTCTGTTGGCTCACTGGGATCTTTTTCTTTTCGTGTGACTTTAACAAGGAAACCATCCAATGATGGCTGCTTTTGCCTCCTTTTGAGGATTTCGCAGAAATGCAACATTACATTGTCAATAAACAGATGAGTGACACACACACTAACAGTAATACTACTCGTATTGCAAAACATCGCTCGTTAACCAAGTCAAAATTTATTAAAGATTTTTGCTCGTCTTGTGAAAAACGTATTATTGTTTTAAAAACCTAAAAACTTATTATTATTGTTTTATTTATGCGTTGCTTAGTTAATTACAAGCTTTTTTTTATTGAGAAAACAATTAAATTCTTATTTATTTGTTTGTATGGAGGCAAGCACATTCCTTTGAATTTTGGCTGAACTTTGGCATCAATGATAAACCAGAGTGCACATGTGTGTATATACAAATATGTTTGCGTGTGTGTGCGCGCGCGCACATGCTCGTTCCTCTCCCTCACCTTCGGTGGCGCTCCGTTCTCCTCCACGGGCGGAGGCAGAGGGCTGCTGGTGTTGTTGTTGGTGCTGGCAGGAGGATCGACTTCATAACTCCGCAGGCAGCAGAAGAAGGAGCTGAATAAACTACGGTGACTTTTCTTCTTCAGGCTGCTGCTGGACAGCGAAACTGCACCAGGAGAAGAAAATAAAAACACACAAAATACATTACAGGGGAAGAATTTACGGGATAAAGATAATGTCAGGTGCATTCTGTTACAGGAAAATAACCAATGATGGACTGCTGTGATGAAGCAGAAGGACTCCTCACAGCTGCCTGCCTAATGCTAAGAATTCATTCATCCGTTAAAATGAATGACACACTGCACTTTTTCCCCATTTAGTCATGCTTAAGCTGCAAAATTCAGACAGTTCCCCAAATCACTTCCATTTCAGCAGATATTAATCTCACCATCCTCTCTAGTTAACAATAAATAGATAAGAAAATAAATAAATACATACATACAAATAAATACAAATAAATAAATAAAATAAAGTCTCTGTCCTGACACCGGAGATTCCTCCCAAATGTCACCAAATTAATAATTAGACATTCTCAGATTATTATTAGTCTTAGGAATGTAAGTAACTATGTAAGGAATTCACTACAACACTACAAACATGCTTGTGAAAACCCTCACTGTAAAAAAAATACAGGAAAATGAAAAGTTAATAAATAAATCAACGCCTTCTAACCAATCGGAATCGAGAATTCAACAGAGATGGCGTTTGCATCGAGTAAATAAGGTTCAGTCGAATTAATTCTGTTTAAATTCATGCTCAGTTTGTCACGCCGGACTCCTCCGTTCACCTCATTGCTGCACTGGAGGGTTGAAAGGCTGGCTAAAGTTTAATAAGAGATTTGAAAGGCTTAACTGACGAGCGTGACTGACTGAAAGTTGTTCTTTTTTTAAACGCTCAGAACGGTGCTTCATTAACACAGAATATAACAAATACAGCAAATAGACGTCGCATTACGGCAGCACGTGTGCACTTGTGCATCATCGCGTGATTATGAAAATGTCTTTCTTTGTCGAGTGGCGCTAAAGGTTACTCTCCGTTCTAATGTCACGTCTGGACACATAAGATGATGTGCGCTACAGAAAAAATAAAAAACATCAACAGCTTTAAGTGCTGCTTGGTGATAGGAAAGTTTATGACACTACTATCTGGCGCTTTTTTCCTCCCCCCCATTGAACCAAGAACAAATTCACGCTCTGGGGTGGCGAGATGCCATCTGAGTCCCTTGCGTCTCTCTCTCCTGCACTAATAATAATCTCGTGCATACCAGAGCCGCAGCGAACGCTCCAAACGCCGGCACTGAGGTCACCGGTGAGAGAATGCCCTTTTAAAAATAGTGAAAGGGGGGGTTGGGGTGGATAGGAGAAAATGAAATGAGAGACCCTCTCTTCCTGACTCCACCCTGTCATCTATGGGCCTCCTGCTCCATTTTAAGGGCACGCTGGTATTTTGTTTCTTTTCCGGACAGAAGAAGAGAAGGCTCCGGGGTTTTTTGGAGAGCAAACGAGAGATAGGAGACAGAGAGAGAGAGAGAGAGAGAGAGAGAGAGAGAGAGAGAGAGAGAGAGGCAGCACCGAATGAAGGAGGGGTCAAAAGGATCTCGCAGCCAATAGAAAGGCTGGATTCATCTCCTGCCCATTTGGTGAAAACAACTCTGACAACCCTCTGACAAAAATATTACAGTAATCTGTTCAAAGGCGTCAAAGCTAGGATGCGATCAAGCCTGACGTTTAACGCCACACGCGATTCCCACAAATGTTCACTTATGTGTATTTTTTTTCTAAATATACATTTTGATTTAACAAATAAATACACCGTACTGAAAGGTGAAAAAATTTTTAATCTACACTATTCCTTTTTTAAACATTAAAAATTATATGTTTCTTTATAAAACAACCTTTGTGTGCCCCCCCCCCCCAACTGTGTAGACACTTAAATCACAACCCAAACCATTTTTACCTTCAGTATGACCCACAGTACATTGCTCACATGTTGACAGTAATTTTACATACGGCTAAAAAATGCTGCTGTGTTCATGCCGGAGTTCTTTTTCCGGACAGACCCACACGATGCTGGTACAGATTTGTTCAAAATAACGACCCGGAAAATGCGTACTGCTGTTTTTTGTTGCTCAGCCAACTCTCCTCATCCTAAAAGACAGGTTTATCTTTTCACTATGATTGACAGGAGAATGCAGCATATGCCCCGCCCACCTGGAGAACATGACCGATTTCGCTCTCGGCTACGGACCGCTGTGGCATCACCATGATTAGCGCCCGCGATCTTCTGATAAACGCTTTTATTTCACTACGCTAAATCACGCATGACGCGTAAAACAACGTGATCGATCGAAACCGAGGAACAAACAGAATTTTCCCAAAAAAAATCTCAATCAAGTCGGAAAGTCGGATCCTTTAGGGTTTGTCGAACACACACACACACACACACACAGATGGAGGTCTGTTTAAATTTGATCAACTCTACATCCTGATATCCTAACCTACTTGTTCCCTGCATCGCCTCTACAGCTGAATGCAAAAGTAATGGCACCCGTTCCCACCCATGCTCACTCTTGGCACACTTGCTGTATATTCATCTTCCCCTTTGTAAACCAATGATTTCAAAATTATTAGCGCCCTCACCCTGGAGAGAGGGAAATCGTTGCTTAGTATAATCCTGTAATATCGAACAAGGTTGAAGAGAGATCTGTAGAAGATCTCTGGGAAGAATATCTCCATTCTCACGTTTGTGGACGTCCTCTACAAATATAGACCAGAGGTTTTCAAGAAGCACCAAACAATTACACCACAGCAAACATGAGGAATTTTATAATAATAATAATAATAATAATAATAATAATACAATAGTGTTCCTGGCCAAAATATTCAGAACACAATGGACAAATCCAAACATAGTCTTAATATTTGCTTTTCCCCCAAGGAGGAATTAATGGCGTACATTCTGAAACATTCTAAGGCATGACAGTGCCACAAGTTTAGGACAGAAATGCTAGAACTTCTTATAAGAAAGACGTTTTCAAGGAAAGCAGCTTCTCTAAATTAACCCAAAATTCCAATCCTCCTGTGCACCGTTTCTTTTATATGATTATTTTCACCCGTTCTCCCATGAAAGGTGCCAATAACACTAATAAGTCGACTAAACGCCTCATGACTCACAGCATCGACAGAATTACGACGTGTTAATGAACACAGTTACAAACTGTTTAAAGAGTAACTCCTCACTCGACTTTGCCTTTTATACACAACCCAATTTTCTCTAAAAAAAAAAAAAAACAACAACAACAAAAACAAAAAAAAAAACTATACAGACTCAACTGACATCGTTCAACTTAGAGCCTTGTGATAAACGTACAAAAACTGGTCCCTCAAAAGGTTCCTGAGATACCGAGGGGGTTCTTTACTTTCTAAAGGAGTCCCCCATGCTGAGAATCGGATTCTTTCGGAAGCTAAAGAGATCTTCACGTCACAAAAACGGTGAACCTTCTCTGATCGTTTTGTTTTTTTTTTAATCAAATTAAACTTTAAATTATTTCTTATTTAAAAGTCCAGTGTTTTAGGTTAAGTTAGAAAATCACAAATCTTGCCCATTTAAAAACTGCTCATCATGTACTGTATATTCGCAAAGTACTCTGCGTCACCGGTTCTGTTTTTTCATTAAACTTTTATCCAGTGATGAGAATTATGGGATTATTTCGTCTTCCTAAAGAACAACAAAAGAAAAAAAAGAAAATAACACCTTAAAAACTTGTCTTAAAACCTTTGCGTCATTCCTCATGAGACAGATGTTATCCCTGAAACCACGGACAAAATACTAACACATAATACTAAACAATAAAATCATACTATAATAATAATAATAATATAATAATAATAATATAAAACGACATAATATTAAACCTAATAAAGATTGTGATTTAGGGTACAACCAATCACCAACATGTTTACTAGGGTGAGCATGAACGCAGAGATGTGACACACAACTCAGAAACTCAGGATCCTGACCCCTGCTCTTCGCCTGACTGAAAAAGCAGCTGTCCGGGGAAGTCAAAGGTGAAAGCCTTGAAGTGTTCACTGTTCAATTTGTCAGAGAGATCGGACTCAGATTAGTAACGAAGCAAAAAAATATTTTTTTTTAAAAAGCCATCAGCTGTGTTACTTGCCACCACGGATAGCCGAGCGTAAACATGTCCGGTTTTAGGTAAGGTGCAGAAGCCCGTCATTACCGCGGAAACCGAGCGGACCTCAAATGCAGGGCTCGCCCGAAAAGAGGAAAAAGAAAAACAGGGTATTTTAAAATAAACCCATGTGAGGTTTGAAAATCACAGAAAACACGACTAGTCTCAGATTCAGATTTCACATGGTGTGAGCGCAGGTTAGGGTTTTTACGGTGTCAGTTTGCACATTTACATCACTGCTTACTTTTTCAGGATTAAAGTTAAATTTCCATATTTTCCATTATATCCTGAAATCTCACAACCTGCTCGCTCGGGACTCCCAACGGCACTTCCATGTTACTCTCAGCACATTTAATCCGCTACACGTTACCGCGCACGCTGCCTCTGCCGTCGCTCCTCACATCTTATGACGTACAGAACAAGACGACATGGCTAAACCAAACAACCTTCTGTTTCCGACTCCGACGGCCCGCTTTACCTCACAAGCCCTCTCTCTCTCAGCTAATAACAACAACATGATAAATACTGACAGTAAAAGAGATTTTATAGAAAAGTTTTCCGTAAACCCTATTAACAGATTTTATCTTCTTGGTCTCACTGAAAAACCACTAAAAGCAGCATTTACCAATCAAACGTTACCTATTGAAATGCAGCATATTCAACGTGGTTATAAGTAACTCTGCGCTATCACCTATTTTCCGTGTAATCACGGAGAATAAATGTATCTGCTGATTTATTTCCTATAGAAATCAACAAGAACAGGAGCTAATGTCTTGTTTATTACCCATTAGTGCTTATGCTGAATAGCTACATTACGGAGATATAACGATCACGTGGACAATTTGTGTATACGTTAAATCAGTGGCATAGTGATACGGAAAAAATATCATCTTGCAAATCACAACGGTGTTTTAACAATACACAACACGTGGCATGAGATAGCAGTAGGTCTGCTCACAGTTTGCTAGCAATGTAATTATGTTGCATTTGAAAAAACACGATTTTATATTAAAAAATAGAATTTTTATATATAAAAGTAAATAAATAAATAAAGACAGCCAGAAAAGGCAAAAAAGAGAAAGGTTTTTAAATTTAATATTTTACTTAAGTCTTTTTTTTTTTAAATAGATCTTAAAATGTTTTTAAAATCAGTATGTAACAGCGAAAAAAGACAAAAACTGATGGTGTGGGTTTTTGGGGTGGGGCGAACAGATTGGAAACTGCGTTTCCTTTTTGTTCTTTGGTTTTTTTTAACCATAAAAAAAAATCTTGAACGTATTTTATGTTAGAAATGATTTTGTACTTTTATTTTCGCAACAAAAGTGATTCTTTTTATGTACGTCAAAGCTGTGATTTCGCCTACCTTTAAAAATAAAAATCATTTTATACCTTAATATCTCCAAAAGAGAAGAAAAACAGCACGTTTAGCAATCAGCTGACATTCACGTGGTACTGTACCATTACTCGTTTTAACGTTTTTAAATAAATAAAACAGCCATCACCACACCCACGATATCTCCTAAACGTGTATTGCATTATAATAATATCGCGATATCGACACACATCATCCCTTCGCCCAGCCCTCACACCACATCACTTTAATCTCGGGAACATTTCCACTTGGACCTGATGCTGTTTATAGGCTGGAAGTTAAGAATAATTTTTAAAAAGTATCTTAAAAACTAACAAACTTATTAAAGATAACATTTAAAACGTTTGCTTTAGTAAATAAATTCACACAGGAGATTATTTCAGCTAATTTCGTGGGGTTTGTTTTTTTTTCCCCTCAGGGATAAACACGGGGTCATACCGTGTTATATTATCGTTAATAACAATAAACTTTAAGGAATAATTCCTGTCAATGAATAAACAACAAACCTGACAGTGAAGCGCGAAGCCCACCAGCCTGCTAACATGGTTAGCTTAGCATAGGGCGCGCGCACTCTCTCGCTCTGTCTCCCTCTCACACACACACCTCAAATCTTACCTTTTTCAGGATTTGATGATAGGATCTCCTCCTCCTTTGGATTCGTAACTTGCGTTATGATGGACGTGTTGTCCATGGAAACGACAGGTTCTTCCTGTTTCCTACGCTAAGCTAAACTAAGCTAAGCTAAGCTAGTAATGTTATCTTTCTCCACTCCGAGTGCGTAGACGGCAACCAGGGGAAGAAAAAGCAACGGCGGACTGGCGAAGCGAGTCCTGAGGAGATTTCCTTTCTAATAAACCATTTCTCTAGTCAGCTAAGCCTGACGTGCACTGATTTAGCTAGCTGACTAGCTGCCTGGTTGTTGTTGTTGTTGTTTGTTTGCTAACTTGAGTTGAGGCGCGAGCTCGCACAGCGGCGTTGTTTTGAAGTGAGAGAAGTCTCTCTCTGTCTCTCTTGCGCGCGCGCTGCTTTAGCGACCTCCCAACCCCCCTGTGTGTTATTTGATCTGAAATCGAGTCATTTGAAAAGCCTGGATATTATCCGCATACAAAAAAATCTTCATCTACCCTTTATATATCGATAGCTGTATATAAGCGCTGTGTTATGCTGCTTTATTACTAGCTAGTTAGCTAACTAGTTAAGAGCTTCGCTGCTAATAGTTACAAACTGCGAGTTTACCGTTTACCACGAAAGCCGTAAACATGGATCGGTCCAAAAAATAAAAAAAGGGGGGGATTCCAGTGAACAGGAACACTGTAATAACTCAAGTTATCCTCAAAGCTGTTATTGCAATGTCCGTGTTTTCAGTATTCTCCGTCCAATATGGTGGCGGCGAGTGTTTAAAATGCAGCAGATACATCGCAGGCACAGTAGGAGGAGGTGGGAGTTTCCAGGATCCCCCTCCCCTCTGATTAAAAATAAAAGCATGCCGAGGACAACATAACATAACATAACGTAACGTAACATGGCCGCCGCCCCCAAGTACTTTTAGGACACCCCCAGGGTAAACGTTATAGTTAATTTAAAAACAAAACACACACATATGAATGAGGCAGTTCAATAAAACATTTACAGGACTGTTTATCAGGCGTTAACCTGTCACTTTCTCACCTTCTCCGTCCAAATATCAAGGCGTGTATGAGGAAATAATAAATGTGATCATATGCGGTTTCAACTACAACACCGAGGAACACCTGCATCAAGTATAAAGTATGAAAACACGAGTTTAAAATGTTGAGAAATTACCTCAAACGTGACCGAAGCCTTTGTTGAAAGCGTTTACGGGGATTTCTGCACTGTAAACTTTAAGATGTGGAAATGTCGCCCTCTAGCGTTTATAAGATCTTATAGCGAACAGTGTTCCTGGGCGTACTGCGCATGCGTCATAAAGTATATACGTACAGTGAAACCTCTGGTCACAAACGCCTTCGAAGATGAACAAATCGGTTACCGACCGAAAAATCTGGCAATCCCAAAATTTTGCATCTGGTCACGACCACATAATCTGGTGCCGAACAAACACTGCCCTGGCCACTTTTCCCTGCCGCTTCGTACACGCCAATGTTTTCCCATTTTCCGTTTGCGTATTGCGCAATTGTGTATTTCGTACCTAACAAAGACGCACGTGTCCCTTTAATCGTCTCGCTCAGACGTGCGTTCATTGGCTGTACAGTAA
>JAQLOM010000018.1:2626676-2646283 GCA_030068315.1 Chrysichthys thysi
TAAGGTGATTTTAATGTTATTCTATGTTTTATGGCCACACATAAACCCATAATACACTTTAAAAACATGTTTTGAGGTTGAAACACATTCATTGTATTTACATTCACTTCAATGGGAAAAACTGATTCAGGTCACGAACAAATCAGGTCACGAACAGAGTCTCGGAACGAATTTATTTCATGACTAGAGGTTCCGCTGTACTTGATATCACCAATAGTGTGAAATATATCCTTAATATCTGTTCATAGTGAATATATTTACTTAATATCCCCACAGGTATGCTCCAAAATGTAGTGGAAAGCTTTACCAAAAGAGTGGAGGTTATTATAACAGCAATAAAGAGGACTAAACCTGGAACAAGATAAAGCACATATAGTTGTGATGGTCAGATGTCAAACTTTTGATTATGTAGTGTATTTGTTTAAAAAAAATTTTTTTTTTAATTTTTTTCAGACTGGTAAATTATTGTTATAAAAAAGACTGATTGATTGATTGATTGATTGATTGATTGATTGATTGATTGATTGATTGATTGATTGGTCGATTGATTGATTGAATGATTACTCTGTTTACCTTGAGTAACTGGACAGCATCAGAGTGGATCCAGAGCTTATCCTAGGAACACTGGGCACAAGATGAGAATACCCTGAAATGGACACCCTGGACATTGATCCATCTCAGGATGCCATGTACACAGACATTCACATACTCACTTCTAGGGCTAATTCAGTGCAGCCAGTGCACTTACCAAGATATTGGTTAGGAAGTGGGAAGAACCAGAGAACCTTCACATTGACCTGGGGAGAACAAACACAAATCTGAGGATATTAATAATACTAGCAATCGAAACAGAATTTGTTATATTAATAGCACAATATGTCAAAATCTTTAAAAAAAAAAAGTCCAGTCACTTTTAACACATTACTGTGGAACATAACAGTGGCTTAAATATTCACTCTTTAGTCCCCCCCCCCTCCTCTTTTATTTGAAAAATTATGGAAGGAATCTCCAGTATCAGCTTTCCACTTTCTCTGCAACATGCCTTTATAGCTTCAACAAAGAATGAGAAAAAGTAGTGAGGTAATGACTGTTTTTCTTTTTTTTTTCTTGTGTGCATTAAATTGAAATTTATCTTTAAATAAGTTGGTTAACAATATTAAAAAAAATAATAATAATAAGGCAGTCACCTGCAAATTGCTGAGGCACAAAAGGAACGCTTTTTAGATGTACTGCTATTAGAAAATACTGACGTTCACGTTAACAGTCATTTGTGCTGCATTAGCCCATTCCTGACATTGATTATTTTCCTATAAATGCATGGTACAGTGCGAGTGTTTCATTCCTTACATATTTATCACACTCATTTCCTCCCCTCCTCCTAAAATCCCAGATGTGTTGTATCTTTATTTCAGACAGAGATTTGAGCTCTAGCTCTTTGTAACTAAACTTTCCCATCCACAAACTTGCACCCATGATGAAAACAACTTTAGTGTGTAAAATGCCACACTGAGCTTCTCTCGTAGCCTACAGCAGGTTTATCTTACACTGTGCAGCGCTGCACAGCCATCCACTGCAGTGCTGGAGTGAGTGAGAGCTAAATATACCCCGCAACCCCCCTCCTGCCTCAACATCCACCACCAGCCGCACTGCCGGAACATCGGCACTCTCAAATCTGTACGGATGCATTAAGACAAATCGCACCTTCACCCCTTCCCCCTTTTCTTTTCTTTTCTTTTTTTTATTCTTTTGGTGGGCGGTTGATATCTGCTCTTCAAATATCTGGGCTTCCCACAAGAGTGGACCTGAGGTTAGTACTCATTGAACATCTTTCCTTAATCCACACACACTTTCACTGCAGCTTTACTGACTTACTAAGAAATTTCTCACATCATCCATCATTAAAAGGAACAGTTTCAGTGCGCATGCTGTTCATGTTTACTTTTAGGTAGAAGTAATAGTCGTCAAATGCTTTAAATTATGAACTCCCAATCAACTGAGCTCCGAGAGAGGGTTATTTATTGGACGCTATTATAAAGACCCCCGTAGTGGAGTGAAAGCCCCATGGCAATGTGAGCAACTGCTCGGGCTATAATAGGAAGAGGTTGCTCTGAGCAGCTGACGGTGCTGTTTCTGAGGAGCTGTGAAACGGTCACTCCCATTTAAGTCGCTTCGCAGCCTTCAAGTTCCTCTGAGAATGTGCCATGCAAACGCTTGCACTACTTATACTGAATTATTTTGCATGTAAATAAAATGCATTCAGGACTTTAGTAGTACGGGACACATTAAGAAACTGATTAACTGATTTGTTTTTCTGATTCAGTTTCAGCTTGTGCCTATTAATGTGTATTTTCTAACCTTGTGAAATACACATATGCATGTGAGTATTTAGTTATTTTGTGAGAAATTGGATCTTTTAAGGATGCTGGCATGCTTTATTTATTTATTTATTTATTTATTTTATTGGAGAGCATAATGGTGCATCAGATCATTCCTCCCACCCATTTCCAGTAAGTCCACTGCAATATGGTCCACATGACAGATGCCCATTATGAATCAAATTCATGATTCGACTCTTTTGAACAAAGCCGATTAAGTGAATGGAACGCGGCAAGATTTGATTCTTTAAGCTCACCACTTATCTGAAATATCATGAGAATCACATTTGTTTTAGTCACTTAAAAAGAGTAAATAAAACAATCCTTTCTATGGATCGCAAAGTGGTTCCTATCTATGATTTTTATTTTTTATTTTTTTAGTCCAGAATCCAGTTCAATTAAGTGAGATGCTGTATAACAGCACTGTTTCTGGGAGTCTAAAAAAAATTAAAAAAAATAACAACATGGTGGCATCATTTATATCAAAAGTAAAAAAAATAATTTTTTTTTTAAAAGCCAACAATTTTTTAAACAGAAATTTTTGTATTCACGCCTTGAATTGATTCACTTGATCGGTTCGTGCCGAGTCGTTTAAAAAGAGTCGATTCGCTTGTTTGAGTACTTCACATAAAAGAATTGCTGAACATACTTAATACATGCATGGTCATATTAAGTAACTGATTTAGTTGTAATGAATAATTAATATCGGTATTATACTAGTATAAATTATGTATACAATAATCACAGGCTATAATATTGTACAAAATGCCATGAAAACAAAGCCGTTTGTGCTAAGCTACTCCTGAGGCACCTTTTCTATCTAGTTCTTCCGACAGATTAATTCGCTAAAACCAACACGGCTAGACAAAATATATATATTATTTTCAATGCTAATAGAATCCCTTCGAAAGATTTACTTGTTTTTTGTTGTTTTTTTTTTTTTAAAAGATAGATTAAACTGAAAACTTTGCACGACACGATACAAATCTGAGGAGACTCACGGGAGCGCGCGCGCGCGCACGCGAGAGAGAGTGCGCGAGCTCAAAACTACAGCGCGTGAAAATAGTAGGGTGCGTATGGGTAACCAGGGAAACGATGTAGGCGGGATGTAGGGTGGTAAAAACTTCCAGCCAATCAGCGTTCAGGTCGCTTGTAGCGCGTGGGAAAGCAAAAGTCAGCCAGTCTCTGAATGTTTTAGAGGAAAAGACACAATGATGGAAGTTTGGGATTCATTGGTAAGTAAGTGTATGATGTTAATCTATTATTCTTTTACTGAATGAAAAAGAAAAAATAAAATGTAGTATTTTGGTTTGCCAAGTAGATTATGAGGTGTGTGTGGGTTTTTTTTTTTGTTTGTTTCTGGTGTATTTATCCCAAGGCCATAATATGAAAAAATAAATAAATAAAGGATATATATACATTATACAAATTGATGTGGGGGTTAGCACTGTCACCTCACAGCAAGAAGATTCTGGGTTCGATCCCCGGGCTCGACCTGGGCGGCTTTCTCTTTGGAGTTTGCATGTTTTTCCCCGTGTCCGTGTGGGTTTCCTCTGGGTTCTCCTGTTTCCTCCCACAGCACAGAGGGGATTAGGCTAATTGGCGACTCTAAATTGCACTGTAGGTGTGAAAGTGAGTGTGAATGGTTGTCTGTCTCTGTGTGTCGCCCTGTGGTGGATTGGTGACCCGCCCAGGGCGTAACCCCGCCTCTCTCTCACCCGAACTCAGTTGGGATTGGCTCCAGCTTCCCCCCGCAACCCTGAACAGGATTAAGTGGCAGAATATGAGTGAGCTTATGTCATGGTATTGTATTAGTGTCTGCAGTGCTGAGCTCTAAAATAAAGCACAATATAGATTACAGAGCAAATTATAATGTATTTAGGTTCCATGTTCTCAATGTTCAATTTTTAAAAATGTTTCAATTTTATTTATATAGCACTTTTAATTATGGACATTGTCACCAAGCAGCTTCGCAGTATGTAGAGTCCAATTAGAAGCTTATTCATCTGAAAACATATCTATAAATATATATGCCTATATAGCACCATTATTTCTATAATAATATATTTTCTGTTCACACAATCCAAATAGAATGTTAAACACGACAACACTGTCAAACAGACTGTACAACGTACCAATGTAACACTGTATGTATTACTATGCTTTATGCATTAAAGAACAGTAGCTGTGCTAGTTTGAATAATATTTGCTTGTTGATCTGTTTGCCTGATAATTTCACTCTTCTCTCGGCCCGTAGTTTCCACTTTGGGTCTTGGTGCTAGATTTGAATCATGGGGATCAAGGCGGCCCTGCCTAAGTCTGAGCTCTACCTCTACACCGCTGTCCTCTCCCTGGCTCTCCTGTGGGCAGGAAGCTGGATCATCGAGGCATCCACCGGTGAGTTGTACCACATTTCTGGAACAAGTGATGAAAATGTGGTTCATGTAGACCGTTTTGTGAAGGATACAGCTATATTGGATAAGTGTCCAGAGGATCGGAGCGATACGCTTTAGGTTGTGATCACGCACAGAAGGAAGGAGGTCTAATTAACGTCATCCCAGTAGGGATGTCGTGCTATTTCAAACATTGCTTATTATTAAAAGGAATGAAGCTGAGTATAATTTTAGCCCAGTTGTTGAAAGATGAAATTAAGCGCTCAGGTCAGGATTGGATTCTGTCTCAGGAGTCACTTGCCAAACGGATAGATGAGAACTTGCAGGCAGCGTCCATGAATCTGTATTTGATCTTTACCCATTTTTATTTTTTGTGACCTACAATCTGAAGTTGCCAAGCATTAGATCTACCTCTAACAAGAGTTGTACAGACTGAATCGTGAGTCAGTGTTGTCTCCGAATGACATAAATATCACAAGGGGCTTTTAACGCCCACCATCCACCCACATATTATGTAATAACAGAACTGTTTATTATTCATATTTCCAAGAAGACAGTTAGATTTTTGTTATAATAGAATTGGAGATCTGAATCTTTACAGATTTGTTTGGCAGGCTCAGCTCCGTAGTCCACCAATTAACCTTTAATCAATATATACATTATATAACATATACACATATACGCTGAGCAGGATTTGTTTATATGCATCGTTTGCCTTTTTACCAATCGGAAAGTCATATGTCATGTGATGAGAGACGTTCATTCATTTATTCATCTCCAGTAATCGCTTTATCCTGGTGAGGGTCATGGTGGATCTGGAGCCTATCCTGAGATAGCCCTCGCTGCAGAACCAAAAGTCCAGAGGGTGGAGCTGGATCTGATTTAACTCCTCCTACGTCAACCCCATAACCCTACACGTTGGAACAGCATGCGTAACAATACATGAAGCACAGCATGAAGCACATGGAGTTGTCTTGACTTTTGGCGAGACTCTGCCCAGGTAGGAGGAGCTGGATCAGATCAGTCCCCCCCCCCTCCCCCCACGGGACTTTTGGTTCTCCAGCGAGGGGTACTTGCCTTTCCTGGGAACATACCCTGGATGGGACGGCAATTCATCACAGGGCACCGCGCACTCATTTACAATTTTTAATCTGGCAGGTTCTTATACTGGGTCGTTTTTGGTAAATGGGCCAAAATCTGAGAAAAGTGGAAACCCTCCAAGACACAGAGAGAACATGTGAAAGTAATCCGGGCTCAGGATCGACCCGTGACCTCTTTAGCTGGAAGCTCTACGACGCAATATTTCCCCTATTAAAAAATACAATTAAGCAAGGGATTTAAATCGACAATATTTCCTCCATGAAGTGTGTCCTTTTTATTTCTCATTTCATTTTATTTTTTTGATTTGCAGAGAATGTTAACAGGAAGGCCTTTAAGGGGAGTGTGAAACCAGGATGGCACTACTTTGGCAGAAAAATGGTGAATATGCTAGACTGTATTCTCAAACACTTTTGCTGAAAGAGGTAGAGCTTATTAGTAATAAAGCTCACGCGGATCGCTCACGTCAATTATTCAGTACTACAGTGCACAGAAGACATGCACTTTTCTGCATTTATGCGAACCTCAGTTCGTTTTTTATTCATGATGCTTGATACCATTTTACCGTGGTGCTACAGGAAAATAATAAACAACAGGGTGGTGCGATGTGGCCTAATGGGATAATCCCAAAAGTTGATTATTTACCTATAACAGCATATCCCGAAGTGTTTTATTTCTCCTATAACCCAACAATTCAATTAAACAATGACTAAAATATAATTTAATATCTAACAGTTTATAGTTCCATTTAATGTCGTGAAACGTCCCGGAAACAAGTTAGATCCTGTTCCCATCTCTTCACAGAAAACTTCATTTCAACACTTACACACATTTTTTAAAAAATGCGTTCATGTGGAACATCTACCCAATTCCACATAACGTATAATGACGAGATGGTACCAGAGAAACGAACGAACGTATTTAAACGAACACATTAACGTAAACAAGCTGCTGTTATAGACAATTAATTAACACATTTGAACCAATCAGCTGCATTTGAAAGGTGGTTACGTTATTATATCATATAATCCTTATACTATTATTCCAAAGCTTTTAAACATTTTTTTTTTATTTTACCTGAACGAGAAATCCCTTTTTAAAAAAGATTGAAATATTCATGGGCTTTATTTCCGCTAAATGGGATACCATTTTAACTGTAAGACATGTAACTTCCACAACTACTTAAAAAAGCACAGGATTTTTGAGCGACTAGTGAAATAAGATCCGCTCTCGGTGGCACACTGAGACTTCTGGACCTCGTGTAGCAATTGAGTAATTGATTTTCTGTCTTTAGGACGTGGCTGACTTTGAGTGGGCGATGTGGTTCACCACCTTCCGCAACCACATCTTGTTCGCCCTCTCTGGTCATGTGATCTTCGCCAAAATCTGCTCCATGATTTCTCCCAAGGTGGGTTGGGTTGTTTCCCAATAACGTCTTTTGCCATAACAACACTAACTATTTACGCACATGAGTTTACACACCACATGTGCTCAGGATTGGTTCTTAAATCGTCCTTAATAATAAACTGGCACCTCCGTGTGTATGTCACTTATATCTGAGTGTGAAATTATACTACATGAATAATTGATTTAAGCACTATAGAGCTGTACCATATTGTCAGTGTATTGTAATAAATAGCAAATGCATTGCTTGTTTGTTTGTTTGTTTGTTTGGTTGGTTGGTTGGGTTTTTTTTGCTTCCTGTGAAGATTGGTATAAATGGATATAAGGTAACGGTTATTTTTAAACGCTATCACGTTTGCGTATATCCCATTTCATTTCCATTAACTCATCTTAATAAATGCATTTTTCTGTCCGTCCTATGCTTAAGTAGTTCCGCTCTCCATATATTAGGCCATGCTTATTACATTTTACTCCACAGCCATGGTTTAGCTCTTGATTCTGATTGGTCAGAAGCCAAAGCGCTCGTTTTAACGTGTTAAATAGTATAGTCTTATTCTCACATTATATAAGGATAGTTTTATAGTAATAACTCACACAGGGATTAGCATGGTAGAAGCTCCACGTGAATGGATGAAGAAATTGTTGATCCGGAGATATGTATTTAGCTGTCAGGGAAGGAGTCTCCAGTAACAGTCAGAAGTAAAACTGGAAGTTTTCCTACAATGGGAATTCTTTAGGACAGAGGAATTTTGTGTTTCTTGGGATATTACAAGAAGCCTTTTGGCCTTGCTAACTTCATGAGAGAAAACAGAGATGTTGGTTGCAGGGAATGATCGTATATGTGAGCCATGCTGGCAAAATGAGTCGGAATGCGCATGGGCTAATTATGGGCTAAGAGGCAAAACATGGTTTGGGTCAAAAGTGAGATTTTCTCAAAAATGAATCCATAAAGCCCTGATGTATTGATCCCCATGATAAAACAGCAAGAAAACATCCCAAACTACTTTTATTTCAAGGTTTTGTTCATTATGTTCATCCGTATGTCTTTGTTAATTAGTCCTTTGTCGTAATATTCCATGATAAATCCGTGTTTTTCATCGTGCGCTCGGGGCGAGACGGGGGAATCCCCCTACCCGTGTTTGGTATCGTTGTGAAGTGTAGTTCATCAACTTCCTGATAATACACATGTAATACACAATGGAAAGCGAGCTTCCAAACTCCATTAGACGTAAACGAAAGCGGTTAGTCGCTAGGCGGTCATTTTTTGTCTGATTTCAACAAACCATGCCTCATTTTGAAAAATGAAAATTTCCTCATTCCGACTCATTATGCCAGCACGGGGCACATGTACGTAAGTAATGATTACAGAACATCACAGGAGAGAGAGAGCTTTTGTACGGAATATCACCACACCTGTGATTCGGTCATCGCCACGGCTAATCACAGTCCGACCTTTATTGTGATGTTGCTTTTATGCAACAGTTCAATAAACAAGAATTTACTATTGAATAAGTGACATTTTGGACACAGTATGGCAAAATATTTTGTTTATATTTGCTTCACGAGCGGAAACAGGTCCTGAAGAAGCCACTCTCAGGGTTAGGGTTAGAGTTAGCACATTGGCTAGCTGGATAACTAGCTCACGGTGATTTGTATATTCCCGTTAAAGGTGCTTCTGGGAAAATCGGCAACCCTTTTTCCTTTTCACCTTCATCTGACGAACTTTCATATTTTATTCTAAGTCAAAAGATATGTTCCTGATCAAAGTATCATCTGCCATTTTTCTCTGTTGATGACACTAACACTACTGTAGTAACCATTTCAAACTAGGAAGTGGGATTTTACTTTCAGGACACAGACGAGCAGCAAAACATCCCACTGACATTAAGTGAAATATTAACGAACGCTACTCGATTAATTCAATTAGGAAAAAAAATGTAAAATAGGAGTGAACTAGTTTCGTGGACATTCTGCAAAATTAAATGTAACACTAAATGGATAAAAAATATGATGTGTCATTCTTTAATAAATCACGTTTGTTAGCGTGCTCAAGTTGCTGTGGAATAATAGGAATAAAACACTTCAGGGCATGCTGATTATTCCTAACAATATCGGTGTGTCCCGAAGTGTACTGTGAATAGGTTGTTATAATACTATAATACTGCTAAATCAATACTATTCATTACACTGTCCACCAACTTTACTATATTTATTTATATCACTACAGCGGTGCCTGCGCTTCATGTACGCTGTGGCCTACAAACAATTTTGTTCGTCACCAAAAATTTCGTCTAAATTTCGCGCATGAAATTTCTCCGACGCCATCCTAATGCGACGTCACCCCAAGCCCCCACGCACTGAGACAATGCGTACGTATTACTGATGCGTTTTACTTATTCAACATTGTGTTTTTCTTTAAAGTTCTCGCTATTAAAAACTAGAAAATGAACTAACAAAAAGTATTATTTGGTAGGCTTGTGGACTAATTAATGGAATTTCAGTGCTTTCTTACCGGAAAAAATCGCTTTGGTTCGCGTACAGATTGGTTCACAAGCACTTTCCCGGAACAGATTGTGTTCGTGAACCCCAGGCATCGCTGCACTAGTGTACTGTTAGTGATGTGATGCTCAAAACAGGAGAATAAAACCTTTTGTGACCATTTAATCGTAGCACTCAGTGTGCTATGGTAGATTATTTAGCTTTATCTAATGCATTCTTTATCGTGATCCACAGCACAGGTCTCTGATCTACATGCTGTATGGGTTCGTGACTGTGCTCGTCATCATGGGCTGGACGTATGTCTCTCTCATCCTGTCTCACTGCATCCTCCTGTACAGCGTCGCCCTCGTTAAGAGGAAGTGGCTCTGCTTCCTGGCTGGACTCACCAGCCTGGCCACCTTCAAGATGGAGCCCTTCAACTCTTGGCAGGTGGGTGGCTGACCAAATTGCCGATTTGTTCTCTTGGGTTTTGCAGAATACCTGAATGTATCCTGGATAAAATGTCCATCTTGACAGGAAATAAATGAAACCTTTACAGTGTTTTCACTTCTGATTCTGGATTTGCCCTCTGGCTTTTCTTTTAGGCTGGTTTCGTCACCGGCTCCTTCAACCTTCAGGATATCCTGTTGTACGGAGGCTGTGGGTTCTCCATAATGCGCTGCATGAGTTTCGCATTGGAGAACTGCGAGAAGAAGGATGGCCATTACAGCTTCATGGATCTGGTCAAGTACAACTTCTACCTCCCTTTCTTCTTCTTTGGGCCCATCATGACGTTCGATCGCTTCCACGTGCAGGCGAGTCCCTGACGTCTCATTACTAACAACTCAATAATAACTTTATTATAATGACTCAACTGCTAAATAGTCATTTATTGGACGTAGTCAGTGCATCAGAAGAGTACTTCAGGATTTTCCCACATATTCGGTGTCTAGTGAATGTATTATGATTGTGGATTCAACAAGAAAACAAAAATTTGGAAGTCGAACGCAGTTGTTGAATTCCGTCAAGACGCGCAAGTTTAAAACTGTCGCCCGTTACACAGATTAGTGTCTGGAGTAGTCACAGATACAGTATGCTACACACATAATAGATGGAAAATTAATTCTATCGATCTTTGGTTTATCTGCAGGCTAACAACCCTAACCTGATTCGTAAAAATCGAGAGATGTGGAACATCATCGTCCATGCTTTGGTGCACCTTGGAGCCATTTTGGTGGTGGATGTGTTCTTCCATTACCTGTATATTTTGACGATCCCGGGCGACATGAAGCTGGTGAAAGATTTGTCTGATTGGGCATTAGGTCAGTTTTCATCTTTAACATAACACAGTCGTCAGAAGAGGATGCATTGGATACTTGCAACAAGACTAATTATCATGAATTACTGTATAATCATCTTGAATAGTCCACAACAGAGAAAAGGTTTGACATAAATCAGAAGTTAGAAATGTGTGGAGTTACATGCAGGACCTTTGGTAAATAGAAAAATATAGGTTTAAATGGACACTTTTGCTCTTTTGGTTTTGCTCTTGTGGGTAATAATAATAATAATAATAATAATTTTTTTTGGTCATGAATTCTCACTAATAAATCACTGAAGCAAATGTCTGACAATTAAGCATTAGAAGCTTCTCTATTTTTGATCGACCAAAGAAACCTTTTGCATCGCATATCCTTTCCCCTTTAGTGAATTCACTTTTCCATCAGAATTTGGACTACAAAATCGATCCGCATTCAGTCTGATGGCTACTTTTCCCAAAAAAAAAAGCATAAAAGTGCAGTTTTCAGATGTCTCCCATATTGCCGTATGATGAAATGTCTTTGAAAATCGTCAATGGCTATGAGCTAAACCACAGATATTCATGCCTCGGTGGGAATGTCTGGCGTAGAGCCAGATTAGGAGCGATGAAAACCAATCAGATTACTGTATTGCGCAAATTTCATTTCATTCACCGACATGGGCCATTTTTGTCTTCCCTCCAGCTGGCCTGGCGTACTCGAACCTGGTGTACGACTGGGTGAAGTCGGCCGTCATGTTTGGCGTAATTAACACAGTGTCCCTGCTTGACCACCTGGACCCTCCCCAGCCCCCTAAATGTATCACCATGCTGTATGTCTTCGCCGAAACGTAAGTTTAGACACATTACATGTACATGACAAATAAAATTTGGAAATTATATATATATACACACACACACACACTCATTACATTATTTAACTCATTCAATTTGTTTTTTTTTTACATTTCTAGGCACTTTGACAGAGGCATCAACGACTGGCTTTGCAAGTGAGCAAAATGAACCCACTGCTGTCATCTGCTATAAAAAGTCTCTTTATTTTTATGTATAAATATACTCAGAATGATATATTTCGGGGCACAGACAGGCATCTAACAGGCCTAATAGTAATAGTGTACTATTAGCTGCACAGGACAAGTCTTCCTTTTGTTTGCCATCAAGGTACGTCTATGACTACATTGGTGGAAATCATGACGGTATCTTCAAGGAGCTGATTGCTACAGTCTGCACTTTTGGCATCACTACTCTGTGGCTCGGACCTTGTGAACTGGTGTACATTTGGTCCTTCTTCAACTGCTTCGGCCTGAACTTTGAGCTGTGGGTGGCCAAGCTCTTCTCCCTGCCCCCTTTGTCTACCATTGAGGTATACTCTCAATCCCTTTTCGATCAGAATTCAGTTTATGACACGCTGACGAACACAATGGAGAGGCACAGCAGTAGTTTTGGACTATTCAGAAGGTTACTAGACATGCGAACACATCAGGGCTACTGTTCTACAAAATGATTAATTGGTCATAAACACCTTAAGGCCAATCCAAATCCACAATCCAACAGCTCTGTGCTTTTTTTTTATTGTTTAATTGAAATAATGGTTGGTCAGGGTAAACAGCATTTTCATATTGTTGTTTTTTTCGTAAAGGGTCTCATGTCTGAGGCAATGTCACGGCGTATCAGAGGGCTGTTCAACGCTGTTAACTTCTGGCAAATCATCCTGTATAACGTCCTTGCACTGAACAGCCTGGATTTTGCCAAATTGGTGGCCAAGAGACTGTTATTTAAGGGTAAGTGACATTTTAACAACGTATAATAGAATCGTGTAGAATTCTTTCTACTATAGTCCGTTATAGTATGTATGTAATTGAGTCAACACTTAGTAATGGGATAGTTTAGCCAAAAACTGGCTAACTGGCTGAACTGGCGCGATGACACTTGTAGCTAACGGATCACAAGAAAACGTCACACACCAAACATGTCTTATGTTGTATGATCAATTGTATTCAGAACAAACTGAAAAACCCACCTATCCTATTTAACGCTTATGTTATTTGTTCAAATTTTCCATTGCAAAGCAGTGAACAGAACATGAGGATCCTTTTCTAAAAGCTTCTCTGTTTGTGATTGTTTGTCCCCCAGGCTTCCCCTTGTCCACTCTCTCAGTGCTATTAGTAACCTACTGCGGAATACAGCTGGTGAAGGAGCGCGAGCGAAAACTGGCCCTGCTCGAAGAACCCGAGCCGAGCAAACCCAAAACCGATTAAACGGCGCTTTGCCTTGTCCGAGCTTCTCATACCAAACCCAAGCAGCTCCCGTCACCATGGTGACTGCTCGAAACAAGCCTCTTTAATAAGCACAGGGTGTTTTTTTTTTCTTCCAAACTGTGAATAACCATCAAGTGCACTTGCTGTCCAAGCTCTAGCTCCTTTCTCAGAGACTGCCACATACGAACCAAGTGCATTTTTTTATTCATTTTATTTAAATCTATTATGGATTGTCTGGAGAATGGGCTTGCCAGATATTTTATGCAGATCTAATATACTGAAACGATTAAAGATGAAAAAGTCTTTCTGGCTTTGTGTCTTGTCTGTTGTTGCTGTTGTGCCCATCATCACATATGACGGGTATTATTTGGACATTAAAAACTATTTCTTATCATCTTTCCAACCTAGTAAATGTCTGTTGAGCATAGCGTAACCATTTAATCGTGTATGAGAGGATTACATGCCACCACATCATATATATATATACACACACGCAAATTCTTTCATAAGCACCCCGACCTCCTAAATCCTAAGCAGAAACCTGAGCATTTTAACTAATTACTGATTTTTTTTGGTGATATTCAGGAGCCAAATGGAAGAAAGATTATACATCTGGTACTCAGCCCACTTTCGTTAATGATGCAGGTCATCAACATTCATTTGACCAAAAAAATGTTTCATGCTAACCGATTGTTTGGCTTCTCCTTCTAGAGGAACCCTTGATAAAGCTTGTGTAGGACCCGACAACGAAGAAAACTCCTCTGAATAGGATCACTATTAAAATTCCTTTTACAAATCATCCAAATAACTCTCGAGGAACCTTTTTGTTCTGAAGTCCAACCTAGCTTGGTAGCCCCCCTGCTGTAGCACAGGTGTCCTGTGATGGACTGAGGTCCTGTCCAAGGTGTATTCCTGCTTCATGGAAAGTGCTCTGGTCTCCAGATCCACCATTATCCTGACCAGGATAAAGAATAATTAGTAAAATGTACTAAAGACCACCATGACATTAACTGGGGCTGGTAAACGGTCAGCTGCTATTAAGACAAAGGAAGTAAAGAATGGAATGAAGAATGGATGGGAGCAAACTGTGCTGGAGTCTTCTGGGTTGGAATCAGGAAACCCTTTCCAATATGTAAATTAGGCAGGACAGCTACATACTAATGTGGGCCAGGGCCAATAAGCATACTTAACACAATAGTGCTATTTTTTTCCCCCTTCACCATCTTATCCTTGGTATATTCTAGCTTGACAATGTCAGCTGTTCGTTAGAGCCTTCTGGTCCACATGGCATCAGTAAAGGGGGTGGGAAGATAAAGGTGTCTCAAATGTCAGCCCCTCCAAATGTGAGTCCTATGGCTTTACTCAGTTCTAAAATTAAACACAGCTGATAGCCAGTGGCAGCTGAGCGATGAAGCTACACTACACCAGCCTCTATTTCCTTCTCACAGAGTCACACTGTTAATCCCACCAGTCCAGCCGCGGGAGAGGAGCCGGACACCCTCCTACTTAAATATCACGCTAACGTTGCCCACGAAATCTTGACAAGATGGCCGCCGCGCCAGTGGACCCGGTGACAGAACCACGTATGTATCAGCAGTCGCTTCTTCTGGATGGCCTCTGTGAACTTCTTGAGAATGACAAGTTTGTGGACTGTGTCCTGAAGATTAAGGACCAGGTTTTTCCTTGCCACAAGCTGGTGCTGGCTGCAAGCAGCCCGTACTTTAAGGCCATGTTCCTCTCTGACCTGGAGGAGAGCAAAAACCGGGAAGTAGTCCTGAAAGATGTGGCACCACACATCATGGGGATGATCCTGAGGTACATCTATACCTGTGACATCAACCTGACCGAGCAGAACGTCCAGGACATCTTCATGGCAGCCAACATGTACCAGATCCCTTCCATTTTTAACGTTTGTGTATCCTACCTGGAGCATAAAATGGTGCTGAGCAACTGTCTGGCCATCTTCAGGCTTGGACTACTGCTGGAGTGCCCGAGACTGGCAGCGAATGCTCGGGACTACATTTGCGACCACTTTGAGCCCATCATCCGGGACCAGGATTTCCACCAGCTGGGACCTGGAGAACTGGCTGCCATCATCACGTGTGATTCCCTTAACGTGGAAAAGGAAGAGAAGGTTTTTGAAGCTCTAATGGAATGGGTGGAGTATGATCAAGGTGAAAGGCTAAAGGATCTGCCCAAACTTCTACACTGCATACGGTTTCGTCTGATGCCACCTGCTTATATTGAGACAAAAGTGGAGGGGCACCGGTTGATCAAAGCCAACCAGGAGATCAAGAAGGATCTGCAGCTTATCAACGATGCACAAAAGGGATTGCTGCCCAAAGTCAGAGGGCCATCACGCAAGAAGGCAGGAGCTACAGTGGATGATGAAGATGAGGATGAAACTGACATGGGTCTGCTTCCTGGGATCCTAAATGACAACCTACGCTTTGGAATGTTTCTAACAGACTTTATACTAATGATTAGCGACACGGGAACGGTTGCCTACGACCCTGCTGAAAATGAATGCTACTTAGCCTCTTCATCTACTGAGGTACCAAAGAATCACTGCAGCTTGGTGACCAAAGAGAATCAGATCTTTGTGGCTGGAGGGCTCATATATAATGAGCAAAACACAGAGGAACCTTTCAGCTCTTACTTCCTACAGGTAACATTTCAGAAAAGCTATTATTTGTATTGCCTCATGTTGGTGTTTTGGGGTTTTGTTTTGTTTAGTTGCTTTGTACCAACACTAAATCTGTCTGCATTACAAATGCATGCAGTATGTCACACATCACTTGCTTCATACACGATATGCCAGTGATTCATCTCTCCCTCATCTGAGATCACTGCATTATTAAAACAGCTGTTAGGGCTACATGAGCTTATGAATCATTTTGGCCACTTTATACATCATGATCTTCGATGCCATCATCACATAATTACCTCTATAAACTATAACTGTTTTCCTCAGCTCGGAGATTTAGCCTAAAAGGTACATTTTGTGAACGATTTAAGCAAAGAATAGCGCAAGCTCATTTGTATGCTGCATGCTCTTCCACTTCTCTTTCCGCCAGTTTGACCCCAAAAGCTCTGAATGGCTCGGGATGCCCTCGCTGCCAACCCCCCGCTGCCTCTTCGGGCTCGCTGATGCTGAGAACTCCATCTATGTCGTAGGTGGAAAAGAGCTGAAAGAGGGAGAGCATGCTTTAGACACCGTCATGCTCTACGACAGAGAGTGAGTATTCATTCTAAGGATAAAATAAAGCACCATTGGGTTTTTTTTCTTCTTAAAATGCAGCAGGTTTAACACACAATCCAAACTTTGATCAGTAATTCTTGAAACAGTGCACCAAAAACCATATTTGTCTAGAAATTTTAGAAAATACTGTAAGGCAAATCACTGCGTTATGTTAATGTGCTTGTTCTTAATGTGCACGTTATCATTTCTATAGTTACTATAATATCTGGGAACTTGCACAGTGGACACGCCACATAACCAGATATAAAAATGTGTAATTGTTTATTATGTTAATAAGGAGACATTTACCATTTAGAATTTTTGGAAGGAGTCTCCAGTGTCAGTGAGAGAGAGGGGGAAAAAATGAGAGGTTTATACCGTACCTGCAACGCTGCAAATGATAAGAGGAACTAGACTGTTTTTTTGTGAACACTCCACCAGATTAAATATAATTCAGTTGGAACATCGCACCACTCGGTCATTGATTACTTTCCTATAAGAGCATACCGCCAGTATTATCTTTGAGAGGCTCCGACATTGTGGTACATTACATTTAAATTTGAATTAAAATGTACTTTTTGTTATTATTAATTGGAATATATGGGGAAAATATTGTAACGCATAACATAAAGAGGGTGAAATTAATTTAATATCTTCCATTACGTGTTAAAATATAATATACGTAGATATTGCTCTGTGCTGTGTATGCTCTCTGAACAGGAAAAATTAATGTGTCATAGTTATTTTTCATAATAAGTGAATTAAAACCAGTTCTTGTAGTTGGACAGTTGGATCGTACTGTAAATGTTTACTCCTCACTGTTTTTGTTTTTCTTCATGTAGATCTTTCAAATGGGGCGAATCAGACCCGCTTCCGTATCCAGTCTACGGCCAAGGGACCGTCTCACATAATGGGCTCGTCTACGTTCTGGGTGGAAAATCAGAAAGCAAGTATGTTTGTTTTCTTCTTTGTTCCAAATTAGCTAAAGGAACACAATGATATCACGCTAGCACGTTTCAGACGACTCTTTTAGCCACATTTCCTGAGCACAGATTCTGGGTTTATGCTTTATAAAAGGAAATGCCTCAGGAGCATGTGTGTCTACAACCCCTTGAAATTCCAGTGGAAGGAGCTGGCACCTATGAAGACCGCCCGCTCCCTGTTTGGTGTCACCGTCCACAAGGACAAAATCTACGCTGCGACAGGAGTCACTGACGACGGCCTGACCAGCAAAGCCGAGGTGTACGACATCACTAAAAACACGTGAGTGACACGCTCATCTCAAACCAGTCTCATCTCTGACCTCACACCTCTTGTGGTTAACTTCCTGTTCTTTTTAAATCTTCTAAATCATGAATTTTCAAGCCTGGAGCAACTAAATCTTCATTTTGTTAAAGTCCTATTCTATTAATTTATAAGAAAAGTCTGTATAGCGTTCATATTCTGGAAGACTTAGCTTTTTTTTTTGTAGTACTTATCTAAAGTGGCAGAGGGGAGATGGAGCTGATGTCATCATTGCCATCTACTGGGCTGGGGTGGTAGTGCAGGTTAGGTTTTAGGGGATTCTCTAGAAAGCAAAAGCTCTAAAATATTCTTTAAACTCTGATACAAAGACTAGATCCTTTATATTTCCCCCCTCAGTTCTCCTTCCTTTTCATACTTAGCCAGTTTCTCAGTCTTACAGTTTTCTTTCACTAATATGCAAAAATTTGTCAAAATAAATATTGCCTACACTCCAATTCTAACCCAAGCTAAAAACTCAGACCTACTGATATTTTTTTTGCATTAAATACATTAAGTACAATAAAAAAAAAAAAAACCCACCAAGTTATATATATTTAAAAGGATAATGGTCATCCTCTGTGAGGGGTAACATGCTAAGCCAAGTTGCTAGCAATCTGATAATTAGTCAGTTTCCCGCTCTAAAGGTTAGAAATGGCATTTTTAGAATAAATATATTGCATATTCCTCAATCATATTAAACAATTCAGAGGTTTATGTAGCTATAAGCCTCACAAAATCCTTACTATTTATGCCACAGTAATATGAATAATATTAGCTGGCTAGCTAGCTAGTTCCCATGCAAGCCCTGCTGATATTCCACAAGCTAATGGGTCATACTTTGAACAGGACTGACATGAGAAGTACGGTGATTTAAGCATTTGTTTTATTTCACAAAAGGTGACGACAGATGAAAGATATTTAGGTTCAAATATTGTTTCGTATACATACAGCCTTCCAAATCTTCCGCTAATTATCACGCCCTGGATGACTTTATTCAAATGTCAATATTAAAGGAACACTGGATTGTGTGTTGGGGCTCACCAGAGTTTCGTTCACAGTGTGACTAGAAAGACAACTTCTAATATTTCTAGGAATAAAAGAAAAAAAAAATCAAAATTTCTTTTGAGAGACCAGGTGGTCTGAGTTCGAGGAGTTCCCCCAAGAGAGAAGTTCCCTGAACCTGATCTCGCTATCTGGCTGTTTGTATGCTGTGGGAGGCTTCGCCATGATGCCCAACGACACCACAGAGAAGCTGGAACCCACGGAGATGAATGATATCTGGAGGCGAGTTATCAGTTTATATGTAGATAATTATGACCAGGGATGTTCTTGGAGCAAGTGGTGTAGACCCTGGCTAGAAAATATATCATTTGAAATATATACACATATATATATTTTATATTATATATATTATATATATATATATATATTACACACACACACACACACACACGTTCTAAGGCCAAAAGAACATGAAGAAGATCATGATAAGTTCATATTTATAGCACAGTTCGCTAGCTAGCATCCAAAGTAATAAGCGTCACACTAACACCCATTATGTTGCTAGCTTTTGTACTAGCCATGACCTTCCTAACAATAACATTACACCTTTCTATTTAATAAAGAACAAATCACCGTGATTTTTATCTATTTCCAGTTACATTTAACATTATCCAGGAAGACGGGCGGCACGGTGGCTGAGTGGTTAGCACTGTCGCCTCACAGCGAGAAGGTCCTGGGTTCGAGCCCCGGGTTCAG
>JAQLOM010000018.1:2778454-2789682 GCA_030068315.1 Chrysichthys thysi
TATTTCAGTGACCATTGTGGGTTTTTCTTTCTTTAACAGAAGGGTACCAACAATTTTGTCCACGTCTGTATATATGAGAGGGATGCAACAGAATAATGCTATCACAAGATTAGCATTAGCATTACGTTTTGATCAACATCCTGCCAAACCTGGCCCTTTATGCTATATTATACACAGATTAACTTTGAATTCAAATTAAAAATAAAAAAGACATATGACATATTTTAAAATTTCTCCCTTCCCTTCAGGTTGCTGGGCCAGGCTTGTGATTGGATGGGCGAGCCCCCCTCAGAGAGCCGGGCCTGGCCTATGGCTCCATTAAATTACAATTATATAGCAAGTACAGCTCTAAAATTAATGATCCTACTCTAATACGCTCTTGTTTCTGTCGTAAAACTCCATGTAGGGACTTTTATTGCTGACTCATTAAAAAAAAAGTGTATAATCGACACTATGGTAGGAGGTAGCTCAGGGGGTTTAGACGTTGGACTGCTGATCGGAAAGGTCAGTAGTTCAAATCCAAGCACTGCCAAGCTGCCACTGTTTGGCCCTTGAGCAAGGCCCTTAACCTCAAATGTGCAGTTGTACAAATGAGATAAAACTGTGAGTTGCTCCAGATAAGGGCATCTGACAAATGACGAACATAATATGATAACATTTTCTGTGAGAATGTACATATTAGCACGTACAGCAGTGCTCACCAAGCCCGTTCCTGGAGATCCACCTTCTTGGAAACTTCAACCATTCAAAGCGTGAGTCCTATCATTAGCCCTAAGAAGTTCTTGATCAACTAAAGAGGTGTATTCGATTTTGGCTGGAGCTGAAACCTGCAGGAACGTAGATCTCCAGGAACAGGAACATGGTGAGCACTGTGACAGAGGTCACTCAGTTACTTTATGTTACGACACATGCAAGTCTTCAGGCTAAGAGCTGTTTGAACTTGTTTGGATAGGCTGGTTAGGGTTAGCAGTTATAAAGCTGCTACAACATAAGTGATAACATGAACCAATCTGTGTTGCAGATGCTCTACAAGATTAAATACAAGTATAAATGGATTAAAAAGGAAAATAACCAACACTCAGGTGAAAACAGGGACTTCCCTTATACATCAGGTTGCATCATACCCCCACATTGATTGATTCCTGAGAAACGCACAACCCAAAGTGTTTTATTTTTTGTTAAAAAAAAACCCCAAAACAAAACACATTATTAGCGCCATAATCGCTGGTTACTGGTTACCAGTAAGACCCTTTACACTGTGATCAGCCTTTAATAATTGTGAAAGTGTATTTACATGCTGGATCAGCAAATTAGTGTGGATTTCTGGATTATGTTCTGACATGATGCACATGATCATCCTGACACAATTCCCGCTATCCTGTGTAGCATGTATCGTCATGACATGCCCTATTATCATGTACTGTGATCCTGGATGCAAGAAAGATCATTTGGTGCATATAGATGAAATTTTCACATCCCTCAGACAAACTATACCAAGTTAAAAAAGAATAAATAAAGAAAAGAAACGCACACAACAGAGCTCCGTTTAATTTCTCACGCTTTCTTAGTGTATATTTATTGCTTGAATGATTTCAAATAGGGTTGAGTACTCATGTACAGAAACGAAACAAAATCAGCAAAAGAACCTTTTTAAAACTGAACATGAGACAAACTTGTGCAATCCCTTTAACAAATGCATTTGTCTTTACAGTGATCAACACAAATTGGTGAAACGTGCAGAATTACAGAGGATGAGGACGAAGATGATGGACATCAAGGTGAATTCACATTCATACATATGCAAATGCTGGAACTGTAGTGATTGCTCTAACTTGAGATTTGTTTACCCCCACCCCCACAAAACAGACGATTTAAGTATGCATCATTTGAAAAGCCCCTGAGAAAGAGAAGAATTGGTAACCACCCATTTTAATTAGACATGCAAAAATCACTACTCTAGCGCTAATTCAATTCAAACTCAGGCTTCAATAATCATCAGATATTTAGTTAATGCACATGTGTAATGTGGGGGCTGATTTAACTGAATTAATGCAAACAAAAACAAACACAGACAAACACACAAACGACAACATTAATAAAACAATCTATGGCAAAAAGCTCAAGGCATCATAATCATAACCATAAAATAGGTGATAATATAAAGAACTTCAAGATTGTTCAGCGCTACAGTCATTGTTTTCCGATTCTCCTCGGCGTTCATACGCAACTCCGCGTAAGCTCCGAGCACTCGTATCAATAAATACATAAAATATTCAGTGTGTTCTCCTTATCTTTGATAGACCTGCGCATACACACTATACACTACAAGCAAGCACACACATTTCTCAGACGCACCATAGTAGAAAAATGATTTGTTTTTCCGCAAAATTCACCAACGAATCCCAGCTGGTGAAACCTTTTTTGTTTTTGTTTTGCCCCCCCCCCAAAAAAAATAAATGAACAGTTTGGCCTTCGAAGGGTTGAAGTTTAAAGATGCAAAGAAAACGAACATTTCTCTTTAACTGTGTTATTGCTCATTTAGAAGGCATGTGCTGATATTTTAAAAATGAAATGACCCTTTATCAAAAAAAAGGCATATTTGCTGCACAAATACACTGCCTACATGCTTCGAGGAAACATTAGAAATCCTATTCTTAAGTGCCCATATACTAATATTGCGATATGTTGCACTATGATTTGTTGCATAGTTTTTGGCTCCGAAATGCAGCATTTCATTGTTGATCATCCGAGTCCTAAAGATAAACTTCATTCAGCTAAATAGAGGTTTATGAGGTTAGATTTGCTAACTGCAGAGGTACTAAGGAGGCGAATATGAAAAGTAGGAGGCAGTGTGAACAGCACAGTTGTACAAGTCGAGGCAAACAGCAGGGCGAGTTCAAGTATAAAACCCACAGCATCACTGCGCTAAAACATACAAGAGACTCTGATTCACATTGGGGTTAAACGCAAGGTGTACTGCGAAGCACACTTCTGTCTGATGCATTCTGTGTAAAACCTTGGCTTGATTTCAAAATTGTGCTCAAGTCTGAAATAGAAAACGGACCAAAGAAGTCCGCTGGATCCATCAAGTGCATTGGACGTGAAGTAAGCGGATCGTGCGGATCCGTATTCTCAACTGGAAAAGCTTCCATACTCGCCAATTTTTAAACCAAGTGTACTTAATACAAGCTTTTGCCTCGAGGCAGTGTCTGAATGTCAGGCTTTACACCCCGAACCACCAGGGGGCGCTGTCTCAACCACCAGTTACGTTCCATGTCCAACACACTGCAAAGCCTACAAAAACTGGCAAATATTGCCAAAAACATTGACCAACGATCACCCAAACTGATAACCAAAAGTACACTAGGCCACTGAGTGAACCAGTGACACCTCCAAAACCAAAAGAAGCCTATTCGGAACAAAAAGTTCAGAGAGATATGCTCTCAGGCACTTGAGGAAAACTCACTGAGAAGACTAAAAACAAAGTGGAATTGACTTAAGAATAATACATATAATGGTGCTAATATAAATCACTGACTTATCATATAAAACACTAATTTATTTTGATATAAGGATTATAGAATTAATTTAAAAAAAAAAAAAACACACACACACACACACACACACACAATCATATACATTTGATTAAAAATGATACTGTGCAGTGAATCCAAATCTCTGGGGAAACCACATCATTAAGGCATTGAGAGAAAGTTTCCAGTTTTGCATTTTGGATGCATTAAAATGTCTGCATGAAGACGCCAGACTCGAAGATTGCATCGTCTTTTTAGTGTTCGTGTAAGATCATGGAAGTATGGCACAGGATTAACAGAATAGACACATCTTAAACAACATGCTTGTCTGCAGCTCCCTGGTTATCCTTAAGACTGGGATCTGCTGCATCTTTGGGTTCTGGGACCTTAGGATCCAATTCAGGTTCCTTTGTTTGAAGTTCTTTGGAAGCCTTTGCTGAGCATGCTTCCTCTTCTTGGACCCCAGTATCATCCATCGTCTCTACAGCTTCCTCTGGGCATTTTCCTTTCTCCGTCTTGGATGTCTCATTCTCAGCAGGAGAAGTCTCACTCTCACTTCCAGAAGAACTCCGTAGATCTTCCCCATCCACAGCACTATCGTCTCTTACTCCATCAACCTCGTCAGTTCCTCTGTCATCTGAGGTTTTCAGGTGAATACGCTGATGCCTCACCAGACTGTGTTTCAGAGTGAAGGTCCGGTCACATGTTTGGCACTGATAAGGTCTTTCTCCTGAATATTAAAAAACAGTCAAATTCCCCCAAATTCCTCAACTCACTCAATAAAAATCTACATAATATTTTCAGACTTGAGTATTCTTACCGGTATGCGAACGCATATGTCTGGTCAAGTCTTGCAGGCTCCAAAAACGTTTGCTGCACACATTGCAGATCTTCTTTCTCTTGTCAGGTTTACCTCCTGCTGATTCAAACTCTGAAGAACCACCCTCTTTCTCTTCACTTCTCTCGTCTCTCTGTCCCTCATACTCCTCTTCCTCAGCACCACTTTCCACAACGCTGCTGTTCTCCTCTTTCTCGGCAGTCCCAGTCTCCTGCCCAGCTTCCTTTATTGGTGAACTGTTGGTGTCAAGAGATTGACTGGATCCTGAAGGCTGATTTCTTCCTTTCCTTCCTCCGTCTTCATTCCGGATGTCCTGCAAATGAATCTTCTGGTGCCGACTGAGGGTGGCTGCATGCCGGAAAGTCTTTTTGCAGGTACTGCATGTGTGAGGAAATTCCTCTGATGGTGGACCCTCTGGTTCCACTGCAGGTTCTGCAACCTCAGGTGGCTCCTGCTCGCGTTCTGAGATTTGGACTTCTGTTGGTTTGCTGGCAGCATTCATATCAAGGCTCTCGTTGCTCTGAGAGTCATCGTCATTCTTGTCGTCATTTGCGTTCACGTGAACGTTCTCAACCGCTTGTGAGCTTTCTAGATCTTTCTCCAACTCTGGTGATTCTGTGGCTTTGAAGTCTTCATCCTGCTCGGGCAAGTCCATGTCATTAGTCGTGGTTTGGACTTCTTTATTGGGATCGGCAGCATCTACCAGGACAGCAGTCTCAGCATCGGAAGCACCCTCTACAAAATAAATGAAATGTTAAGCGAGCACCAGTTAAGGCTTGAGGATTAGTTGGTACAATTTTAAACCAATAACGTATCTCCACAAGAATTTTTATGTCAAAGATCTGAAGGAATGTGGCAATCATACCTGTACTTCCCTGTGACCCCTCATCAGCCTTGGTTTTTGGGTGCGACCCAGTGCTCTGCGGTGTGTTGCGATTGGATACGCCATGCTTACGAAGAAGGTGGCGCTCACAGTTGGACTTAGTGGAGAAAAATGCATCACACTGAGGACAAGGGAATGGCTTTTGGCCTAAGAGAAACACCATTACAACATTACTGTTTACTTTTCACTGCTTCTAATGGTCTTTAGGGGTTAGTGAATATGTTTATTATGGCAAGCAGTCACACCAAAGCACGACTGACCTGTGTGTGTTAGCATATGCCTCTGTAAAGAACTGGTCCAAGGGAACACCCGAGGACAGTATGGACACTTCATCTTCTGCACAGAGTTTGAATAGGCATTCTTCTTCCCTTTGCTTCGTGGTCGAACCTTCTCTTTGTCTTCTTTTCCTTCCTTCTCTTCTTCACTGGCAGACTGCTTCTCCTTTTCTGGCTCCATTTGCCTCAGCTGTAAGTAAGAACTAAATTTATTGGCATCAGTAGTGGCCAGCATTTTCTCCACACTTGGTAACTCTCCACTAGACTCCAAGTCAAAGCCACTGATGGATGCCTGTGCAGAATCACATAAATCATGCTTGAATGGCCTCTTCTTGCCTCTCCTCTTTGATGCATCAAGGGAAGTAGAACTGAAAGAAGACCCAGGACTAGCAGTGCCATTGGAACACTTTTTATCATTTAGTGTTTCACCACCTACTGCACCATCGCCTTTCTCCGAGCTTATTGCTGTTTTGAGCAGCACCGGGGCAGCAGACACAGAGGAGATGATTTGGGCTATGGAGGCCAAAGGTGGCATCTCTGAAGTGTTGGAGGCAGCAACTGGTTTCGGCAGCAACGGCTTTAGGCGTACAGGGGGCTTGGTCATATCACTTGACAAAGTAGAGGCAAGGCTAGGCACAGATGCCGAAAGGGATGCAAGGACACCAGAGACCTTTCCCAAAAACTTGCCTGTATTTGGGGAAGGAAGCTCTTTCTTGACCTCCTGGCGACACAATGAAGTCATGTCCACTTGTTCTGTCTTTATTTTATTTCCTTCAGGATTCTTGCGAATGGACAGGTCAATAGGCTCCATAGAGCAGTCATTTGACAGAGAGGGGGAAGCCACTTCTGGTTTTACATCAGAATGAATAGTTTTCAAGGTTTTGCTGGAGAAATCCAAAGGCTGGTCTTGATCTGCAGCTTCAGAGAAAGTACTAAGGTGCGGATTACCTGACTGAGACTGAGCAGGAGAGTTGATCTGAACAGAAGAAGGAGCTGTGACAGGAACAAGAGTGTTTATATGATCTTCAATTTCCCTCTCTTGGACTTCTGAGTGTTGCTTAAGCAAGTGATGGATACAATTCCTTTTGGCAAGGAAAGCTGCTCCACACTGTCGACACTCAAATGGTTTCCTCTGACAGCCATTGAGAGTTCTGAGATGAATCTGTAGAGCCCTGTAGGTCTTCAGGTCCTCTCCACAGTAGCGGCAGGACGTGTTGCCAATAGTAGCTGAATCCACAAGGTCCTGTGTAGTACCGCCGACTAAACCGCTTGCATTTGAGGAAGGGGTAATGTACTCAATGTTTTTCTCGATCTCTTTCCGAGTGTTCTTCATGTGCTTCTTGCGCAAATGACGCTCACAGTTGGCCTTGACTGTGAAAGGGTAGTGACAAAGGCGGCAGACATAAGGACGTTCTCCACTGTGTGTTCGCAAATGGCGCATTAATGTGGCATTGTCTGGTGCAGTGTAGGTGCAGATGCTACACTTGTATGGAGAAGCTCCATAATGATGAGCCCGCATATGAACCTGAAGGCCTCCTGGGAAGGAGAACACTTGTGTACAGAACCGACATGGGTATTCTGTCTTTGGGAACTTTTTGCCACCTGAGGCTCTTATATCCTTCTCTTTACCCTGGACCTCTTCTTGCTTAATATCCCCAGTAGTCATAATTGTTGCCCCTGTGCCGTCTCCCACTAGATGCACATTCTCCCAGTTTGTAGGCGAGGAAGACGTCGACGAAGATGGGGTGTTTGGGGACTGCTTGGAAGTAAGAAGTTGGGTTGCCGGGGGTGGCAAGCTGGGGCTGATGCAACCTGAAGAAGCTTGCTGGGCATTCATGACTGGTGGAGGTGGTGTGGAAGTTCCCATACTGGATCGAGGAGTCACCAGGGGCTTGGGTTTGAGAGGAGTAATTTGTTTGGGTTCTGCCTGCAGAGGACTTTCTGGACCTTTTGGAAGCAGTGGCAAAGTCATCTGAGATGGCATAGCAGCAGCCATCTTCAGGATTTGCTGGATGTCAGCTAGTTCCACTCCTGTTTTACTGACAGGCCGGACAACCAAACTACCCTGAAGTGGCTGCAGTGAAAGAAGGCTGAGACCATTGCCCTTGTTCAAGCCTTGAAGAGAGATAGGATCTAGAAGACAGAGGCCAATACTACTGTTGGTCTCTTGAGGTAGACTTGTTGCAGAGGGCTCAACGTGAATAAAACGAATGCTGTCTAAAATTTCTTGCTGTTTTTCCTCCTCAGCCTTCTCAGGCTTAGCAAGAGAAGAATGCTGAAGACCAAGGCACTCCATAAAATTGTTCTTCCCGCTTAAAGGTATGCTGGCTTCCTGTGGTGCTGATTCAACTATCTCTTTGGAAACTCCAAAATCTTTGGCTGTATCTAAAATAGTGTCATTTTCCTGTTTCTGGGGTTTGGTGTCGTCATCTTTATGAGAGATTACGTGGAGATCTAAAGACACTTGAAGAGGAAAGGCCTTGTTGCATACGTCGCAGATAAACCTGTGGAACTTGCTAGAGCAACGTCGCAAATTTGTCTCACACCAGACCTGCAGAAAAGAAAATCACATTTTTTTCCCTCCACGCACAAGCAGGACAAGTAAACATCTCACTCCTTCTAGTTTCCAGTTAAAAGTGTATTTTTTTCACACAAATCTATACCTGTGCGATCTGGGGGAACTTGCTGCACGAAAAGTCGATAAAGGACAGGTCACTGAAGCCCAGGGGAATGGAAGGGTTGCTCTGGATAAATGGTCGTCCATTGGGATCTGTGGGCAGCTGCTTATGAATAACGGAATTATGACGAAGGAGGCCTCGATGGGTACGGAAAGTGATACAACACAGGTTACACCTAGCACAAGAAAGAGAATCTTGTCAGTGTTGTACTAGGAAAATACATGCCTGTGTATGAATGATTATTTATTATTTTTTTTTGTACTGACCTGAGTGCAGTGTCAGGATGCGTCTCCATGTGTGACTCCAAACCATATTTACAGATGAATGTCTTGAAGCAGATTGGACAATGCAACAGGTCTTCTTCACGCTTGGCAGGGCTTTGCTCCCCTGATTCTTGCACTACAAATACCTAACCATAAAAGACTGACTCTTAAAATCAAAACAGATCAAATTTATGCCACTTCTGTCCTCTTTAATAAATGCTAGCCACATTTGCACAATAAAATTAAGTACTGCTTTTGTGTTTTCGCATTAAAAAGTTTGATCCAAGCCACCGCAAATAGAATACGAGACCGTTCGTGGCGTCATACCTTTTTATTGGGTGGTTCAATGGTTTTCTCTCGGTCATCCTCTGTACTTAGTTTCCTCTTGGGGGGTTTGCGGCGCTTGCTCGGGGAAATGGGACGTGAGGCTGGGACGCCGTTTGGGCCCTTGTCATGAATTTTCATGTGCCTATAGAATTGGAAAGGTAGGAAATTAACGTTTTCAAAATCAGATGTTTGGCATCCACCAACATTGCACCTGTGCTCTATGGAGGCTACCTGCTACGTGACGGAAACACGCCAGTTGTAATGATGAGTGAGGAAAGCCAGATTATTCGGTAACTCGTCCAAGATCCCCTTTTTGCACTTCAACTAAAACCTCCACTAAATGACACTATCGCATGTTCAAAGTTTAATACGTCTCCAAGACACCGTGCCAGGAAAGAGAACATAAACTGACCAACAATCTCTGTAAAAATTCTGTTCCAGAGAAGACGAAAAAAAACCCCAAAAAAAACCGCCAAAACTTTAATTTGCATACTGTGCACCCTGGATGTCCTAGCAATGTTTTAACAATCGTTTAATTTTTGTTCATAATTTAATATCTGTAACTCACCGACATACTGCCAGTTCTGGAGAAACATCCAAGTGTATAATTAGAAGTTAAACTGTTTTTCCAGCTTTGCCTTTGATCTCACACAATTATCAAATTTTAAATGCAAATTAAGTTCAAGGCTCTGAGGGCTCTGTAGCTAATGAGCTGATGAGTGTGGTGTTCAGTGAGCTGCATGAGCTCGAGGAAATGTACAAGCTCCATGCTGACAGCAGAGGGCTTTCTCTCTGAGGGGTCGGACTGTAATGAGTCGAGGGAAAGTCACACTACGACATGCTGCAACGTGTGCTGCCCCCTCCCTTCAGCAGTTTGCAGGAACAAACCCACCTTTCAGGTTCCACAAGATGTGTGCCTCATGATGCTTCATGAGCCGAAGCTGCTGGTTAAACAGTACTAAAGAACCTGACATGGTGGTATGTTGGAATACAGGGTTCCTGAATGCAAACAAGGTTATGTGCATAGCCATGACTCTCTGCATCTCTGCATAATTCCTAAGATATTGAGACAAAGTCAACAGGAATGGAGTGCATTATTGGCATGTCGTTAAGATTTTAGGCAAGCAGAGTCACTCAAACGTCCATATCGCTAACGTGTTCCACTGGATTATGTGGACTTCTGTTTAACACTTCCATACATGCATTGTTTAAAAACATATCCGGATTCTTTGTTTTGTAAAATGTAATATAGATCACTTGTTTAAAAAAAGTAAATTAATGGAGCTTGAAGCACAGTTGGAATACTCTGCCTCAAAAACATCAGTGAAAACAGGTTTTCATACACAAGCTTACTTCATGTCAGTTTACATTCAGATCTAAAATACTAAACCTCGACCGCCAGAGTGACGAAACAAAGCACTCTTGACGTGTACAAAATTTATGCAGTTACGATATGATATGAGATGGGCGGCATGGTGGCTTAGTGGTTAGCACTGTCGCCTCACAGCAAGAAGGTCCTGGGTTCGACCTCCGGGGTCGACCTGGGCACCTTTCTGTGGCGAGTTTGCACGTTGTGTCCGTGAGGGTTTCCTCTGGGTACACCGGTTTCCTTCCACAGTCCAAAGACATGCACAGAGGGGATTAGGCTAATTGACTACTCTAAATTGCCCGTAGGTGTGAATGTGTGTCCATCTCTGTGTGTCGCCCTGCGGTGGATTGGTGACCCATCCCGGGTGTACCCCCACCTCTCACCCGAAGTCAGCTGGGATTGGCTCCCGCTTTCCCCCCGTGACCCTGAACAGGATTAAGTGGCAGAAGATGAATAAATTGCACAATCCAAATAAAAAATGATCCCTTTTAGTAAAAAGTTTTGGGGTTCAATAGAGTGCCATGGAGCGCCTTGGATGTGCTTCACTGAGAATGGCGAACACGTTTAGGGTCAATTACATTAACAGTGTCAAGTGACCTGGAGGTGAGTTATATTTTCTTTCCTAAAAACATACTACGCACAAAAAAACTAATATCATTACACTTGCCAATGTGTAACAGAAAACTAATACCAACCGAATATCATCTCGCCTTAAAGCATCTGAAAACACACGATGCATTTCGTCCGACTATGAACATGACCAGCAGTGTACTTTATCATCATACTTAACTACTTGTCCTCTTACTCGGTTACATTTCCAAGAAAACACTCTATGCTTTACTCCTTACATTTTTATTTAGCGCTTCATAGGATACATTACAAGTAAAAAGGTTCGAGTTCTTCTCTTATTTCAATTTAAAAGCATTCAGTTTTTTGAAAAAAAGAAAAAAAAAAAAAGGTACATTCTCACGTTGCGCTCCAAGTAATTTAACCCTCTCCAGGCAGGCGTTGCAGATTTGCAACAGTCAAAATATCAGATTTTTCCTGTTAATAAAATTCAAT
>JAQLOM010000018.1:2804538-2817280 GCA_030068315.1 Chrysichthys thysi
CACACACACACACACACACACACACACACACACACACACACACACACACACACACACACACACACACACACACTACCTGCATCGTTTCTCCCTAGTCTCTTTCATTCTCAGCTAAATGTTTTGGAGCAACACAAAGGAATGGAAAGTCTCTCGCTCTCTTTCTCTCTCTCTCCCGGTAGAGTAGGGAACTCATGCATTTCCTGTTTGGTGTGGTGACTGCGAAGGCCTGCGGAATGCCTGAGCCATTCTCCTCTTTCCTTTCCTCTAACCCCCCCCCGAATCACCGCTGTGTTGTTGTGATCATGGCTTGCTGTCTTCCTCCATCTCACGCGCCACATCTTTCGCACCCTGACGCCCCAAAACGGCCTCTTTCTAAGACGACAGGAAAGGGTGATGTTTGAACGACACGAACTCGTACAGACTCATCTGTTTGCGCTTCTTGTGCCTTTCATCCGTCATCAGAAGTACTGAATGCCATTCAAAAGGCCCAGAGCTTTGCTTACAGTGCTGAGAGCTGGGAGTGGTTTGGAATGCATGGCTGCCAAAGTATGTGCACGCACGCACGCACGCACACACGCGCGCGCACACACACACACACACACACACACACATACACACACACATACACACACACAAAGATCACCGGGAAATTGGGCAACACCTCTTCAGCATCACCTTCTGCACCTTTTTGGTTTCTGAATGATCTACTTTCCTGACCAGAGGACCCAAAGCAGTGCAAGCGATACGTTTCGATTGAAGCCCAGGGCAGCGAGAACACGTCACTCAGTTGTGTCAGATGTTTTTGCCACTTTCCTATTCTGAGCTCAGGGCCAGACACGTCCGAACCACACACACACACACACACACATCACATCGTCATCATTATATTAATAATCAAAACACTCACCAACCAACCAACCAACCATTCATCCTCGCCTAATAACTGAAAAACACAAGGACGAGTTCAGCCCACAATCGTGATGATCATGAAAGAAGAAAAGTCATTCTTTCATCGCTGTCCAAGTCAGCATCTCCACCCGAAGGTAGGGATTCACCCTGTATGGTAAAACAGTCCATCACAGAGTACCTTGGGACGATTTAGAGGAGCTAATTTGCACATCAGCAAGCTTTTATGGGGTGAGAGGACATGAATAAACCTAGGAAAACCATGCAGACCCAAGGAGAAGATGCAGAACGTCACACGGAGAGTAAGCTCAAGCTTAGGGTCAAACCAGGAACCCATGGAGGATACAATCCTTCTCCATTACCACCAACAGGGAACAGGTTCTTGAACCGGTTCCGTTCTGTATTCTGTGAACCTTGGTGCCGGCTTGTCAAACAGCCCGCATTTCCATCAGCTTGGAGTAATCAAGGACGTGTCACCGTCAACGGAGGGCGTCGCATGATACGCAACAGAAGAAAACAGCAGTAGCGAGATGGCTGATCTTGATTACCTGCGAGCTTTTGCTCGGTAACGCCGATATCGGTTTGATTTATCCTTTTTTCCACGGTGTTCTCCAATGCTGCGCTTTGCTTTCACTCCAAATTAATGACACGCCCACTGAGGTCATTACGGTTCACACCGAGAAAATGGAAGAAAAAAAAAATCAATCTTTGGGTTCAACTTTTCAGGTTTTGCGCCAATTCATTTTGAGTCGAAAGGCTCTGAACTTGTTGCCGGGAAAAAAAAGTTTCCCCCACATTTTCGATACCCTACCAAAATCAGAACGCTCATTACCCAGGCCTAAATATTTGATATTCGTCCTCACTGGCCATTTTTACTCGTTAATGGCCGGCTAATGGTGAGCTCAAAAGGAAATAACGATCCCCAATGAGCAAGCGGACTTCACGAAAAAAGTCCAGTCAAGCTGCCGTCGCATGGCGTCAACGGAAAACTCGCACCATCAGTGAAAAACAGAATATGGATTGGCCGATCAAATACGAACAAAACGTTTTTGGACAATGTTGGTCCACAATTGGATCAAAATACCTCGAGAAACTACTCTGCAAACACATATCCACCAATCATTTGGTAACAAAAGCATTTTCTGAGTGTCTAAAGTTAACAAAAGGCTTATCCAAAGAGGAATCCTGCAAGTTACCGGGTACCGGCTAAACAGTATATTTCACCTGGAAACATGGACAGAGTGTATCTTAAAAGGTACATCCTAGGACCTTAAAAGTTCATCTCAAGACACGTCACGCGTTCCCAGGTAAAAGATGGCTCTTGATGGTCCCATTCCTGCGACAACCAAAAGGAAAAGTTGGGTATCTTGTCTTTTCTTGCAAGGACAAAGCAGAGGCCTCGTTTGAAAAGGCTATAAGATGGCGAGTGACATCATCTCGGCGCACCGGTGTTTTGTTTGATGGTAACAGGAGAGCGGCCGTGCTCTTATTCTGCTCGCTAAGCTAGTAAGCTGACACTTCCTGCCACCACACAACCCATCAAGGCCAGGTGGGTTTCCAGCCAGCCAGCCAACCAGGCAGCCAATACCAGTGGTACTCAGATGGACGTCCATTACTCGACGTACAACAGAACCACTGTGGCATTTACATATATGAAAAGTGATACAGAGGGCTAAAAGGATAAGGAAAGGATGGACAGATGGGAAGAGAGCCATGGGCGAGAGCAGATGGGCAGGATTAGGGGATTAGGAATGAGCAAAAGATGTCAATTGGGACCAGGTACTTTATAGTGGAATCAATGTTTCGGTTGTGGTTAAAGATAACCGACAAGCAACGGTACGCTATAAGGAGGCCGGGCATTTGTCAGGAGTAACCGCCATTTTAAAAAGAAATCCTAAGGAATGAATAAGAAAAGACGGAAAGAACAAATTCACAACTTGTTTACACACTTCTGGATGAAACTAGGCTCTTGCAAGAAGTCTCAGGATCACCTGCTCCTGCATCCATGAGTGAGTGGCACGGGCAAGTGTTGGCACGACCGGCTATCACGTTCTGCTGGCTCCACAGGCCGTGCAGCTCCTGGATCAGTTTCAGTGCAGCGGAGATGAGGAAGGAGGGGTGGCAAGTGTGGGAGGTGGAGGTTTGCTAAAAGGTGGGGGCCGCTGCATGACATGACGGGGAAGGATTCGCAGAAAGGAGAACCTTGGAAGGGGATTCAGGCTGAACTGGTTTGACAGCTCGTCCCTCTAATCTCTTCACCTCATCTCTCCTTCTGTTTAATACCATCTCCCTTCTTCTCCTTCTTCTCTTTTGGTACTTTCTCGGGAGCGTATTTGGAAGAAACGCAACCCGCCGCGATCGCTCCTTCGATAAAAGGGGAGATTAAAAAGATTAGACGCTAGCCGATTGCGCTTTTTCACCGAGGACAAAATCGTTCCTCGCTTAAATAAATAAATAAATAAATAAATAAATAAATAAATGCATGAATAAATCAAATCTACAGTTTTCATGAGACCTAAAAGGGGCGGATTGTGAGAAAGCAAGAATGGAGCGGTTCCAGAATCCGGATTAAACACATCATTTCAAAACCCCACACTCGTTTTTGGACCACTTTTTTTTTTTTTTGTGCAACAGATAGGGCTAATTTCTATACCTCAGCCTTTTGTTGACATTTTTCTGGCGCTGAAATAGGCTCTTCCCCAACCGCTGCACACACCCACACTACAATCTCCCCCCTTTCTTGGGAATGCAAAGTTTCTCAAAGAATTGTTGGGGCAAAAAGAAAGCTTGGCGATTTTTGTCCAGCTGCTGACTCGAGGGAAAAAAAACCCAACTCTTTAATATGCACAAAAAACCCCCCCACAAAAAAACCATTGTACATGATTAAGAGTACTGCGGTACATTTTTATATCCCCACATATCCCTGGTTCTCTATTCCCCGTCATCCTTTCCTTTCCCCGTTTCTCGTGTTTTCATCCCTTTAAGTGGTCTTCCTCTCATTTCCCGCACTTCACAGCCTCCTCCATGCGCGGCACTGAACCCCTCATTGAGCTAAATGTGTGACCCAGTGTTCTGAACCCCTCGACTACACAAACACGCCGTGGGCTGCCTGCTCCGGCGCATTAATCAGACTCCGAGGGCGCATAAACCCGCGGTTCACAGGAATACACCGGACTCATTTAGAACCGTCTGGGTATTTGGCGAAGCTTGGGAGAAAGAGAAGAGGAAAAAGAGAGAAGGAAACGACGTGGAATAGAGAAGCGAGAAGCGAGAGAGCGAGTGAAAACCAGCGAGTGTGTTTGCATACTGGGTGGACCATCCCTAAGGGGTTAACAGAGAACAGCAGGGGAGAGGAGGTAGAGGAGAAGGAGGAGGAGGGAGAGACATAGAGAGACATAGAGAGAGAGAGAGAGAGCGCGAGAGAGAGACCGGAGGGGGGGAGTGGAGCAAAGAGAAACGGCACTCAGCTGTCATTTCTAACAGGTGGCCTTGACGTGACCTTTGGCTTTCTTTTGCATACGGTACACATGTTGGTTCAGGCAGTACTGCCAGGAGGTTCAGGTTAAAGACAAGGGGGTGGATGGGTGGGCGGGGTCTTCTTGTTGCTGCGAATCGCAGCCAGCATCCTTCATCTTCTGAGCGCCGGCCTAACAGGAAGATCTGTGCCTTTTAATCGGCTTAAATTGTCTTCTCTGTTGACGCGCGCGCAACCGCAAAGGGGTCGGGCAGCACACACCTGATTCTCAGACTCTCAGAGACTCCGGAGCAGAACCTCACGTTGCACCATAACGCCCGCTGAACTCCTACCCATTTCTAGCGCCGCGCATTCCAGGCTATTTAAAAACACAGGCCCGGTGCATGCTTACCCCGTGCAGCATACGCTTCTGCTCATTATTTTATCGCTATTACGCCAAAGAGCTCTCTCTCTTCGTAAACACGGATCCAATTACGGACATTTTGACCCTGCGTTCACGCTAGCGAGAGACAAACAGTGACAGGTGAGCGTTCAGTTCTGCGCACGTGCGTGACCCAGGGCCGTGATCTCAGCGACGGGGCAAGGGACAAAGCGACAAAATGACATGCGATCGCAAATATCATCGATTTGACGCGATGCAGTAATGCGCCGGATCCACGCGGGTCCTCGGCCCAACGTTCCTTTGGTCTGTTTCACACACACACACACACACATGAAACATGTAGAGTGATGAGGTGAGGAGGGAGAAAAAACAGCTTGAAGGAAGTAGGTAAACTCGCTGGTGCCTGTGGTGAGCTCAAACACAACCGTTAGCTCGCGTTGCTACTCGGCCCTCAAAGCTAGTGCAAGGCCTAGCATGTAACGTCGAACTCAAACAAACACCTTTTAGAAATCATACACGGGGCGGTCGCCTCAAATGTACTTTTACTACTGTTCCGGTTTCTCATCAGAAAAAAAATACCCAAAAGGCCAAACACCTCCAAGTGATGAGAGTCTCACTCGCTCACTGCAAGCCCACACGTCTCCGACTGCAAGCGAGAGGAGCGATTTGTTGCTTGCTAGTGTGAATGCAGAGTCAAACTGAGGTACGGCATCACACACTGCCACCGTCTCAGATCCGGACTATGCATGAGGAAGGCAGAGGGCTGAAGTAGGTTAGAAAGTGTGCCTGGCAGTGGTGTGTGTGTATGTGTGTGTATGAGAGACTGTATGTGTGTGTGAGTTTCGGCTCTGTCTCTACTGTAGACCTCACAGCCTCCCACTCATCTGCACACACACACACACACACACACACACACACACACACACACACACACACACACACACACACACACACACACACATATTCTCTCTCACACACACACAGTTTGTATTTGTGTCTGTCATTCTTATTTCACTTCTCCCCCCCCCCCACGTCTCTTATTCGCACCGCATTATCTTGATCTTCTTAGGTAAACCTTCTGTCAATCCCGTTTAGCTCACACGCGGAGCATCGAGAGAACATTTCTGACTCTCTGTATACAGTAGAAATAAAGCGTGCACACAGGCAGACTAGAGATTCACGACTGGGAGTATTAACTTTACTTGAAGTGGTGGTGGTGGTGGGGGGGCACGTAAAGAAAAAGTTTTTTAAAGGGCAATAGTAGCTTGTTAAACTGTCCTATAAATCATATAAGCTATCCCAGACGAAGATAATTATAAACTGAATAAGGGCGTCTGCAGGACATCAAGCGGAGCTTGGCTTTAACGTGGCGCTAAACTCAAAACCATTTCTGGAGAATCCAGAAATAACTTTTACTCAAGCCTACATGTAGATTCCCTTCAGGTTCTTGTTTGCTGGTCACCTGGCGACTCGGGAATTGCCCCTAGGTGCGAAGGAGTGTGTGAAATTGCCGTGTGATGGATTGGCGTCTCATCCGCCGTGCAGACCCACGCCGACCTGGATCAGGATCTTACTGAAGCTGAATTAACGACAATGTTTTCAGGCCCTTGGAGCGATCATGCCTACGATGTGCTAATTTTTACAATACAACATGGCGTATGAAAACTTTCAGCAACAGAACTTACAGAAGTGGTAAGCTTGCTAGCTAGCTTAACTAGCCTAAAAAACCCCAACCAAAAACAGATACCTTTGCTGTGCTGCGTCTTAACATGTATATCTATTGTTAAATAAACTCCGGAGCAGACGAAAATACAAATCCAAACTAGGGCACTGAAATCCCTGTTGGGTGTACTTGGGGCAAATACCAAGCTAGTTTACTAAGCAGTTAGCTATCCGGCTAGAAAACCAAACTAGAGGTAATGACGAACAAAATATATATCTAACAAGATATAAACCCCTGACAAGAGGACGAGGCTATACTAGTGTCCGATATTCAAACTAGCGTACGAGCAGTTGACTAGCCGGCTAGCTACTTCACTTGGGAGTAATTGCAGCGTTGCTAATTTACATACTCATGCATATGCATACATTCTGGACAAATTGTTTTTTGGGGAAAGGTTTTCCCAAACCGTTTTCATTTCATCTTTTTTGCCAAGACGTTCAGCGAAAACTGTGACTCACGATCGGCCCTCAAAAACAAAACAGTACTACGTGTAGGAACGAAGCAGACTTTCTCCTCTCGGCTTGGCTCTGCAGCGGAGCCGGCTTTCGATCAAAGTACACTCCGTGCCGCGGATCAGAAACTGACACAGAACCAAACAGTCCAATTCAATGAATCCCAAAGAAGCTCCGCCCACTGGTCACCACGAGAGCCGCTGTGCACCTGATCCGGCCAGGGTGGTCAGGTGACTCTATAGGAGCGTGCGTAACAAGCTAATACCTGGAAATCTTTAACCCCGACACACACTGTTTAAAAATCCCCACAGAAACCATTCAGATAGGTCCGTTCTCTATTAACACGTGTCGCGTACTGTTTCTCCAAAAAAAAACCAAAAAAAAAAACTTGGGTTCTTCGGTGTAAAAGTCCACCATGTAGCTTCTCTGGTTTGTATTAGGAGTGGCAGCTAATTCCTCATCATTCAATAAAAGGCACCTCTGACAGACACTCGTGTCTCGGAGGGTCGGAGCACTGATAGATGGCGACAGCTTTCCACAGCTGCTCTGCACGACTAGAGTCCGTCGGAAATCTTTAAAGTTTCAAACATTCCTAATCTTGTGCACTTTGGCCTCTCGGGTGTGCTGATGAGATTTAGAGCAATTTATTCCACACACACAGCGCTTCAAACAGTTAAACACAGAGCTGGATTGTGATTGTTTCACACTACCACAGCAGCGCTCATTTCTAGCCTAGCAGTGCTACATGAGTAAACCGAACGTGAAACTTTACACACAATGGCATCTGGATCAAAAGACATCCCCGTCCGACGCAAGAGAAACGTCCCTGTAGCTTATTTAAAAGTGATTACATTACCTTTATTTCAACTTCATGAGGCTTTTCACTGGTTAAACACTATATATCAGAAGAGCATCTCACGCTCGTGGCTTTAGTGCTTTTTCGGCCTCGTGTGCAGTGTTCGTGCTGTTATACCAGGCCACGACAGGTCAAAAAGGGAAGAGGATATTTGCAGGAACGGCCACTGGTGCTACTTTTTGCACCTACCAACCATACGAGCGTTCATAAATAAATTACCGCCGAAATACTTCTTGAGCGTGCAGATTAATAATGAATATTAATAAATGCATAATTGATACTTTTTTCGACCTGCTCGTATTTAACGCGGAGATGCTTTTTCGTCGCTATACACGCTTACTACGTGGGGCATTATCGTACAGTCCAAAGAACCATGTAAGAAAAAGAAAGGCCAAATCTGACATGGCTCTCTCATCGCACTATATACGCTGACTAGATAAGTCGTTACAATGCGCTCATAGGATTATGTGGGGAATATGAACGCCAAGTCTTAAACAGCTTTTCATTATCTATCTATCTATATCTGTATGCTCATTACATAAGTAATTATAACACTATTGCAGGACTTTGTGCCTGCTAAAAAAAAACAAAAAACAATCTGAGCTTCAGACGTATATAAAATTTGAGATTCGGCCACGTGCACTGGGAAATTCCTTATACAGGCGTAAATATATGCAATACTACTTTTAGGAGAGCATCAATGAAAAATTGTGAAAATAAAGTGCAATATCCAGGACTATACATAGATATTAAGCCCACATCCCACAATGTTACTTAATGAAAGTCTCTTCCCGACATCCCCGGGCCCCATCAGTGATGACATGGATTACTTTTACTCCCTTAAAGATGGCGAATTAAAGAGACCATACGGGCAACACTGTGCGGTATACTCAGTCTACAGAAGTGTATTTCAGATCACAGAATGACACCAAATTAGGGCTAAATTCGACATATTACAAACGAACACTGTGAATGCTGTTCTGGCCCTGCGGACTAGCTGAGCATGTCCTATGCCCTGTGATAAGGGAGTTAATATTTACTGCAACCTTGAGCTGAACTGGGCCAGAGAGACGGCAGCGGTGAACTTTGCCTCGTTTCTGTTTTCTCGTCCTCATCGTGAACAGTTGTTTCTTTTACAAGGTGTTTCATATTGAAAAAAAAAAACCCAAACAAAAAAAAAAAAAAACCCTCAGAAACAAACTGAAAAAATTGGTAACTCCTACTTAAACCTGACAGCGATGTGGAGTACAGACGAACTGCCAAAGTGGGCGTCGGTGTCATCAGATCCACTCTAATTATTAGATCGAGTGTCGTCCTTTCTGCTCACATGCTGTGAACGTACACAGAAATGTAGGACAACAAATGACTCAGTGTGGTCACCGTGTGCCCGAATAGCTAACACAAGTCCCAAAAAAAATAAATAAATACATCAGAAAATGTTTTCTATCATTAGCTTTGCTACTGCATACGGATGCAACCAACAAAAGTTGACCACCAGGAAAGGATGGACAAGTCCCCGTTTTCCAGCTGCACACAGACTCTACTGTATCACGTTGCTATAGATGGAAGCGATCTGCTTTTCACCTCGCTGCTTTTTGGTCCATTGTCTTCGTTGCCACGGGGCATTTGGACCAAAAAAAAAAAAAAAAAAAGCCAGCTAAAAGAGATGCTGAGCTCAGATGAACCCCTGGGGACGAGAGCTGCGTGTTAGCATTCTTTGGCTAGCATGCGCGTTCATTATCTCTAATTATCCTGACCTCCTTGAAAAGAAGGTATAAGGATAAAAGAATATGTTGCTTCACGCTCAACCTGTCAGATTGTGTCCATCAGCAGTGCGTTCATTAGCGTTACGAGTTAGAGAAACCGGCCGTGTGTGAAACGGAGGCATCAACAAATACCTCAGTGCAGGTGGAACTGCATGCTTTGGACATAATCATACAGAGAGCTATGCGAGAATGAATGATACGAAGGACACAGATAGGCAGAGGAACGCTGCTGGATAAACGAGAATATGCAAATGTTAAATTATGAAAATTAAGAGCTTGTTCCAGACCGTGTTCAAAAGCGCTACATGTGATGTATAACGAGCAAAACGGCGGGACGATACCGCAGTATAATACCAAGATTGTGGAAAATTAGGCCACGATAAATTTTCCTTAGATATTCAAAATAACTTTTCTTTTAACCTGTATAGAACAATTCCAAACAAATTCTATATAATTTACATAATAAACATCTTGTTTATCATAGAAAATTATTCTCATACGGCAATATATTGTCAGGAAATCTCTCACCCCTACTACAATCGTCTCTAGAGGTTTCCACTCCTTCAACCATAAAAGAAAAGCCAGAATATACATAAATATGCAACTGAAAAAGCTTTGTGTTTAGCTAGCTGGTTAATTAGCTGCTAGAAAATTAGCCTGGTCTTTGCTAGGTCACTGCGGATTTTCGCATCACAGTCTTGTTAGGTCCTCTAAAGATTATAATGATCATATTTCCTAATCTCAATCTCAACCTCTTTCAAAACAAACCATAACAACGATCACGTTGGCACTAAAATTAGCCGTGTTAGCTAGCAGCCCAGGTTGCTGTGAAGAAAATAGCTTTTTTTTTGTCACTACCTGCATTTCAGTGTCTGTGTTTTGATGAGCGTTTTCATATTTTCAGGTTCATTTCGCTCCCCGAATGTATTAAAATGTAGCACAATAAACCGTGGTGCCACTAAATTAGCTATCTGACTAGCTAGCCTCTAGTAGACTAGCTTGCATTTAAGCTCTTCACAAACACTAGTTAGTTTAGCTAGCCAAACCCCTAAGAAAACATGTTCTTTGCATCATCATTTAGTATTTTTCTTTAGAGACAGTTCATATTTTCACGAGTTTAGCAAATACAGCATCCCATTTTTGCTCTGCATTTACATTAGCTAGCTCGCTAAGGATACGTTCTGTGGTTAGATGTTCCCAGAGATCTTCAGTGTTTTACATAAGACACTACACATGTTCAAGCTAACAGAGATCCTTCGTCAAAAGTACCGACGTAATCCGTTTTAGCATCCATTCTCAAGCTAATTTGATTTTCCTCCTAAAAATTAGTGAGGTGATTAACATTTTCACTGGAACAAAAGATATGTTTAGTACATTGCAACACGTTTGACCGAAACACCACCTGATATTAAGACAAACAAAAAGACAAGACTAGTAACCATTTAAAAATGAGGTTTTACGAGAACAGAGCTACTTTAAACAGCAACCTTGGCCATCTCCACCACTTTGACAAGATTTGTGCCTAATTCACTATCTGAATTATCACAGTGTTGGGTCTGGTGTTAAACATTAACATTTTTATCTTTAAATTATCAAGCAGCCAATAGGGGCTACATATAAACCTCTAAGTGTGCTGACTTTTTGAAAGAAATCTCACAATCATGACAGTCTAATAATAACAATCTGAAGCTTTCTAATTGCACCAATGAAATGGAGGATTCTTCGTAGAGTCTTCGCTGGACACCGAGAACCAAAGCGCAGAAACATCTGTTTCCCATTGCCCATCTCACTCAGAGACTCAGAGGAGAATGCAGCAGAGCTTGTCCCTCTCTCTTATATTCTCCTCACCAAAAATAGAAATCAATAAATAACATGCATTCTCTGAATGATTCACTGTTTTACACCATAGGGTTAACGCAAAGACACGGACACGACGGACGTCCAAAAGTACCGGTGTCTTGAGGAGGAACTCTGCTTAACCCCACGACTATTTCCACATACATGACTCTGCACTGAAAACGCCGCCTCCACGCCCACTGACACAACGAACATCACCGTCTCATCCAGCACGTATGAGACAACGAGCCTTGTGACGAGACTGGCTCTAACGTTAGGTCATTAGCTTCTATTTTTGGGTTCCTCCACATGAGAACAGTGCGGATCAGAGGGTGACCTGACGAAGAAGCGGCGTTACGCGTCTTAATATCCCGATTTGTCTTTTTCTTTCTTGTTCTGTTTTTTTTTTTTTTTACTCCAGCGTGCTAGTTGGAGGGCTCGGGAGCGCAGACTGTCGCTTCAGGAGGAACAGGTTTCGTGGAGTTGCCGCAGGCCTGCTATCCTCCCCCTCGGTCTCTCCCAGTTTTCCTTTCCACTCACGCTAATCCCAGAAGCAGACTTAAACACTCGGCAAAACTCCGAGCTGGTGACTAATTGTTATTAAGTCAACCACGGAGGTTCAGGCGGAAAACACCTGTGATTTCTCAGGTCAGGGCTAGCATTTGTGATTTCACAGGAATGCCTACACAATACTCGAGATTTGTCACAACAAAACTTGCGAGTGTTCAGTTAAGGGCTCGGGAAGTGTAACTGAAAAGAAGGGTATGGATGGATGGATGGATGGATCCTTTGATACAAAAACAAAATGTAGACAAAATAAAATAGACAAATAGAAGAAAATAAAAAAATGATTTTTTTTATTAGGATAAAAAAATGAAAAGAAATATCCTAACAATAACAATAATAATAATAATATTAATATTATTATTATTATTAATGCAGTTACAAGTAAAAAAAATAGTATCTAAATGGTAAATTAAAAAAATATATATTTAAAAAACAAAAAAAAAATCCCCAAGCCAGTTAAAGCGAGGCAAATCATAAAAGCTAGTGGGGGGAAAAAATCTAATTTTTAGCTGTTTTTTTTTTTTTATTTTATTTTATTTTTTTAAATTGATGAATAAAGCCTGATAAATTTTTGCTGTTTTTGGTTTCAGGTTTCTGGTGATGCTTCACCCCTGTTTCATTATCAAATAAATAAAAACAGAAGAAATTAAATTCTATTATTAAAATTTCAATATCAGTACAAAAAAAACCCCAAACTGCTTCCACTAGATAGATAGATAGATAGATAGATAGATAGATAGATAGATAGATAGATAGATAGATAGATAGATAGATAGATA
>JAQLOM010000018.1:2884994-2895394 GCA_030068315.1 Chrysichthys thysi
GATGGGCGGGGAGGAGGTTACTGTACAGCCAATGAACGCACGTCTGACTGAGACCGATTAAAGGGACACGTGCGTCTACGCAATACGCAAGTGCGCAATACACAAACAGAAAATGGGAAAACATTGGCAAGTACGAAGCGCAAGGGGAAAATGGCCGGGGCTGTGTTTGTTCGGCACCTGATTATTTGGACGTGACCAGATGCAAACTTTTGGTGGATTTTGTGGTCGAGAACCGATTCCTCCGTCTTCGGAGGCGTTCGTGACCAGAATTTCTACTGTATATATGTATGTAGTGAATACTTAAAAAAAAAAAACACTTTGGGATGTGCTGTTATAGCTGTTATAGGAAAATAATCCATCATGGGGGTGAGAGTAACTCACACCACCGACGACATCATGGATTATTTCCCAATAACAGCACACCCCGAAGTGTTTTCTTCCTTGCTTAATCAAGCCGTTCCGCTCCTTGAATCAATAAATAGGATTATTTAAGACATTTTTGGATTCAAGTCTCGCAAACAGGATGAAAACTAAGAAGAAGCAACGATGCACTTAAAGGCGAGATGCTTTCTGCTTTATGGAAACAGTCTATATTCTGAGGGTCTAATTAAAAAAAAAAAAAGGGAGAGGCGTTGGTAAGGTCTGCTAGCCTTGTGGAACGGCTTAGCTTGTCTTCATTAGCGTGTAGCCTCGGAGTACAGTCACAGTCATTCTGCGGTTTTGGAGATCCCCTCCAAGGAACCAGCCTTATCTATGCATTTATTCAATACAAACACACGCACACACACACACACACACACACACACACACACACACACACACACACACACACACAAACTGACTTTTTACCAACATTGGTGCAGCTGAAGTACTGTGAAGTTCTTTAATCCGATCCTCGGGAACCAGACAAGTACACGCAGTTTCCTCCGGCTCTTCTTTTAACGCTTAACCGTTTAAATACGACAATCTAAAGCTTGATGCATACAAATAACACAAATAAAACAAAAGATGTAAAAAGTCAATTCTGATGCCAGCTAGCTATCTAGCTCACCCGCTACCTTGCTAACATACGAAGGAACATTCAATTCAATTCAACTTTATTTATATAGAGCTTTTAACAACAGACATTGTCACAAAGTCCTTCACAGTATATAATGTCCAAGTAAAGGCTTATTAATCTATAAACATGTCTACAAGTGTTTATATATATATATATATATATATATATACACACACACACACACACACACACACACACATATATATATATCCCTAATGAGCAGCCTGTGGCGACGGTGGCAAGGAAAAACTCCCTGAGACGTCAAGAGGAAGAAACCTTGAGACGAACCCGACTCAAAAGGGAACCCATCCTCACCAGTGACACCAGATAGTGCCGTTATAACAACCCACATCTTCATCTATGTGTTATATGGTCCAAAAGTTCAGTTGTGTACCACCAGTTTCACTGTAGTTTAAGCATAGTCTGTTTCAACTGATCGCCAACAGAGCCTCGAGCGCAAGACAATCCTAGTCAAGACAAAAACTCAGAGGTATTGCAGGTGGAATGTGGTGAGAGCTCCACATTCGGTACGGTATACGTGCTCAAGCTAAACTCGATAGCTAAAAGAAACTAGCAAGGGAGACAGAATTGAATGGTTGCAAGATTACCAGATGTTCAGTAAACTGTATACAGTGTTACCAAAGTTAACAGGAATCAATAAATAAATCAATCAATAATTCAATCAATCAATCAATCAATTAATTAATTTGTTTAAATCTTAAGAAAAGTCACCTGCATGAACTTAACTTTTCAAGCTAAGCGATCTAACAAGCTTATTTAAATTTCTCTGATGTAATTCTAGTATAACGTTTGGTTACTGTAGGTGACGACTTGACTTATATGGTTTACATTAAAAAATGAATCAATTAATATGAGCATTTGTTACTTAGTAAAGGCGTACAAACGGCGTGAACACAGAAATAATAGTAGCTCGTGCTAATTAACGTGCTAAATCATAAAGGGAAACGTAATGTAAAGCAGTACCAATACGTTTAACAATTCTCGTATTAATATATAAACTCTGATAGCAGGGACATTTCATCGGCTTCAGGTTTGAGACCTTCGATGTCACCGAAGGAGGAATTGTGCTGTTTAGCTTAGCCTTATTTGAAGCTAGAAATCAGAATGTAGCCTAGATAACAGTGTTTGGATTACACTCCACCCCCATTGCTTTTGTGCTAGCTCGCTGAAACAAGATTAGCGCTGCTTCTTTGTTTATCAACCCAGTCATTTTTCTCGAGCAAGTTTATTTCCACAGTTTGTCTTCATTATATCGAGCGTAGCCTATAGGACGTGGGTCTAATCTCTGGCACGTATGATTTAGCTCCATGCTACGGCTCCCCCCCCTTTTTTAACACGCTCTCTCTGTTTGTGGTATTTGAATCCCCGTCTTGGTTATTAGCCTGCAATAACCAGTGTGTAGGTCTGTCAAAATATATTTAGCTGAATGTGACATCGAACACTTTTTGAATAATTATCAAGTACCCGACCATTTCTTAGCAGAATTACCATTATTCACTTGTCACACAGCAACGTTTTTGGTCCAAAAACACACCCTGGTGGGACACCGCAGGAATTCTGACATAAATGGGAAGCTGATTGCGCCATCCTTCATCGGACGACAGGAAATCATGCTCCGGCACAACACAGCGTTATCGTCGCTGAGGACTGAGGATGATGGTTCAGACAAAGTGCTGAACAGTACAGGGGCTAGTGCACTGTGTGTGTGTGTGTGTGTGTGTGATTGATGTGTCCAAATGCACTCTGTAGCGATCGAGTTCTTAAACTAGAGATGTCAAAGCTCAAGCATGAGGAACCGGAGTAATGCCCAGTACAGGGGTTTAACACGCGATTCAGAGCTGTCAGCTAAACATCAGACGTATCATGAATCAAGTGTGGAAGGCAGGAAACTAGTGTGCTTTGTTGCTTTTCAACTGGATTTCTAATCCCAAAGATTTTTATCAATTTATTTCTCAGAAATCCTTCATGTTACATAATATTCATTTGTACCACAGCGCTGCTGAATTCTCAATACCGATTGGTCAGTTTTAGCTCGCACGCAAATCACAGGTTTATATTAATATTCTCTTTTGTATACATTACCATTTCTTTAGGAACTTCCTAAAGGGAACGAATGGGAACACTCCATGTCAGATGTAAACGAAAATTTAAAAAATTTTAAATTGTGTATACGTTCTTGTTGTACATGACTAGCTATTAGCATGACGTCGCAGTTTCTTCTTGCCTTATTCACGTCGAAAGAAAAAAAAGAGAAGTTGCTGAGGGAAAGACTGCTTACAGGGTGTATAACCTAGACCTTAAAGAAGTTCCACAACGTTAAATGTAACTCGAAACAGATAAAGGTAGAAGATGTCATTCTTTAATAAAGAGCAGCCAAAAATTGTCACGTATAAATAATACAAGGAAAATGAAAATGAAAAGTACATTCAGAAGCTAGCTGGCTATCTATATCAACCTGCTAACTTGCTAACTTGCTAACATGTGACCATTTTAGCTAATTCGGAACATTCTCAGTTAGCCACTTTAGTTTTGAAATTGTAGTCAGTTTAGCTAGCTAGGCAGTAAAGCTAATTTTGTCAGCCACATTCGTTACAGTAGCCTAGATATAAATTTAGAAGTACCGTGCTTAGAACATGGCTAGACCTTCACATTCACTTTAAATTCTGATGCTAAACTCGGGCATTAAAGAGTGCTAGTGTTGGGAAATTGCTGTACAGTAATCCCTCGTCTTTCGCAAGGGTTACATTCCAAAATTTCCCCGCGAAAGATGAAATTTCGCGATATACAGACACCACCCCAAATGCTTTAAAAAAAAAAAAAGGTTAAGCCCTAATTTATCCTCCTTAAACACATTCTAGACACAATTAAACAATAAATTTGCAGAAACATCACATTTAGAGCGAGTACTGTAATGTGCTGTGTACTATACTAGCGTAACCTGGACTTATATGTTAGGTACTGTATGTATGTAGTACACTAGCCTAGCATAGGCTTTTTTCTATACTGTATAATACTGTAATTAACACCCACTTGCTACAGACTGGATTTCAGAACCACTACAGCCATTATAAGCAAGAGATGGTACTGCACCGACATAAACATCCGAATCAAGAAACAGCTGTTTGACGAATTCCGCTGTCGAAAAATCCATAAAAACAATTCACTAGAGGTTTTGCAGATGCGAATACGGGGAAATCCGCAAAAAAAACCCCATATATATATATATAAAATTCTTTTCGTGTTTGAAACGGAAGTGCCGTATGACCACAGAACATATTATACGTGCGTATGAGCAGAAACAGCATAACTAGCGCTTACATTTTAACTAATCACTTCGTTTGTGTACGCCATTTTTATATCGTCTTTACGAATTGTTATCATTTGTGTGAGAGATATTTAACAGATATTGAAAAGAAGTAAACACTTATTTGGTAAGTAATTATCTAAGAAAACTCTGATCTAAATATCTAAAATTCTTTTCGCGTTTGAAACGGAAATGACGCATGACCGCTATTTGTTGGAAAATAAAATTGGTAATTAGCAAACTTATTTTATAAATACTGCATTTGATTTTTTTCCCTTGCACTCAGTGAGCGAAGCCACTGGGGAATCACCTAGCTGTAAATAAAAATCTGCGAATAGCCGGGGACGCGAAATGTGGCCCGCGATATAGCGGGGGATTACTGTCATATAAGGGGAATAAAATGCTTCTTTCATGATAGCATGCCTCTAAATGTGTGTGTGGTTTTGGGGTTTTTTTTCTACTTATTTGGCAGGTGTTTTAACCATAGCAGTTTACTAATTCAGCATACCTTTGTCATAGATGTAATTGACACAGATGATACAATACGTGAAAATCCTTCGTACGCGGCCCTGTAGATGCCTCCCGCTTACACACCGCAAAACTCCGATAGCCCGTCAAAATCACTCTTCATCCCCGCAAACAAAAGCAGCGCATAATGATCACCTCAGCCATTATGCAGAATTGATTTGATGTGGTCCATGGGACTGTGGATTTTTTTGTTTTTTTGCCCACACACACACAGAGAGAGAGAGAGAGAGAGAGAGAGAGAGAGAGAAAGAGAGAGAGAGAGGTCAGTTACGGATATGCCAGTGAACTGAAACGCTATCTAAACAAAAAAAAAAGAAAGAAAAAAAAAGAAAAAAGAAGACGAGTGTAAGGAAGACAGCCTGCAGCACTGGTCGTCCTTTAATTGCCATTTACATACCGGAGGGATCATTCATTTCTAATTCCCCTATTACACCCCCCATTGTGAGCTTGTGTCAGTGTCAGTTCTCATCAGCATCACAGATCAGAGATCATTGTGGATTCACCGCCATGTCCTATTAAAAGCCTTGGGATGGCTCTCTGTCTATACCGACATAACTCTTTGGTTTAAAAGAAAGTTAGCAGTGTATAAGTTTTGGAACGGTTCACAATATGATTCCTGCCCTTAGCTTAACCTCTGTTTGACCCCCCCAGAAAAGCACTAATGTTTTAAACGATCCGAGCTGAAGAAATAATGAAGCCGCCTGGCTAATTCAAGTTCCTTCTCTTTTTTTCCTTTCCCCTTTTGTGCGTCGTAAGGTTCGCACATCGGTTCCATCATCCGTTTCCTCGCTGTTATCGAGCGTTTTATTGAGAAAGGGACAACTGGAGCAGTTTGTCATTTCTGTTCGAGTGGCCGTGGTGGAGGTTAACCTCGCGTCGTTATAACCGCTGTGACAAATGTGACACGCTAAAGCCAGGCGCTGTCACCTGAACCTTATGGGAGGAAGCTGGAAGACCAAATCGCTCGTGCTCTCTCTCTCTCACACACACACACACACACACACACACACACACACAGCGCTGGGATGCATCCTCTCATTCGGCTACTCTACAGAGAGTGGATAATCCCCTTAACCTATCCATTTCGAACGAATCTACTGTTTGCAAACATGCAGAGAGAGAGAGAGAGAGAGAGAGAGAGAGAGAGAGAGAGAGAATGGTAATTCCAGCTTGATTGGATTTTGTGGTCGCACCACTATCCGAAGAGTTCCCCACGGAAAGATTCATGCAGTGTGTAATTTCATTTGGGCGTCTGTAAAACGATGATAAACGGGAAGGCTGTGATCCAGTCGTGTCATTTTTATTCAACAATTCAGTTGTCATACTTCCATAATCTCTCCTCTTTATGTGGGACAACAGGAGATTCGATTAGATCTCGCTATCAGATTAGCTCATATCACCTCCTAATAGGCTAATGTTAGCAGGAAAGATTGTGAACATGTATTAAAATGAATTGAAAATCCTCTGAGAAACATGTCAGGTTAGGTTCAGCTAGCTAACAGGATCTAGGAACATTGTGAACATTTCGGGGTATGCCTTTAAATCCTCTCAGATAGCCTGTAAATTTAGCATACGACACACAGGTAGATAATGCTAGCAGTGAACGTTATGAAGATTAATATTATACAGCTGATTTGAAAATCCTGTCAGAAATCTTGGTATATTAGGTAATGTTAGCTGGCTGGCTAGAATTTTTGCATTTTGTTTTTGCATTATTAGATTGGACAAAATGTAACTTTATAAACATAACTTTAAATCCTCTTCGAAACATTAGGCTATGCTAGCTATCTGGATAAGAATGCAAACAGTAGTAAATATGACTTTAAATCTTCTCAGGACATTTGTCAGGATTGTTTATCAGTTAGTTAGCTAGGAATTTCTGTCAAATTTCAATTTTTCTGAAGATGACTTTTCAAAAATCTTATCAAGTTAGCATAGCCTACTGTATGTTGTAGTGCAGCTACATTAGGATTAGCAGTATGTTGTGAACATTCCTGAATCATCATAAATGCCATAAATCCTGTCAGATTAGCCTATTTTTGCTATCTGGGTGGGATTGTGAACATTTATGAATATATTCTCACAGAAAACCTGTCAAGTGAACAGATGCTAAACAGCTACCTAGCATTAGCAGGAAAATTTCTCAGCATACCTGACTAAATCCTCTCAGAAATCTTATCAGATTAGGTTATGCTAGTTTTCTGGACAAGATTGTACACGTTAATGAATAAATCCTCTCAGAAATCCTGTCAATTAAACATATGCTAAACAGCTACATAGCATTAGCAGGAAATAATGTGAGCATACATAACTCCGACTTTTAAATGCTCTCAGAAATCCTGTCAGGTTCGCATAAACACTTAGCTGGCTAGCATTATTTGTGAACACTGAGAATATTTATGAAAATGACTTTAAAGCAGCTTAGCGCACGGCAAGCAGCCTTAGCAGTACAAATTGTGAAAATGTATGTATGTTATCTTAAATAGCGTTAAAAAAACATACTCTCAGAAACGTGTCAGGTTTGTTTATATCACTTAGCTGGTTAGGATCATCTGTGAACATTGTGAATGTTTACGATTATGGCTTTAAAGCAGGTTAGCACATGTGTTAGCACATTAGCAGTAAGTGTGTTAATAAAATATTGACATTGTGTTGTGCCTCAGGGTAAAAATCACATTTTTGCCCAAAATATCAGTGACACAGTGATGCCCCCGGAGTTCGTTCTTTTCTTTCTTTCTTTCTTTATTTTTGTCAAGCATGGTGTTCACTGGATGCACAAAAACAAGCGTCCTGCTTAACTACGCCGTGCCCTTCAAAGCCAGGGGTCAAAGGTCACACCAGCACACCAGGCTCATCGTTAAAAGTATTAAAGACGACCTGTTTCTAACCAAACTGTAAAAGTGCAAGGCTAGGGTATTCAGAGTAATTACGCATTGAAGCGGTGAAGAATATGTTTAGGAAAGAGGAAAAAAAAGAAAAGAAAAAAAAAAAGGCGACCGCCTCTCGGACAGGCTAAATTACATATTGATCAGTTTTAATTGCATTTCAGTCATCAGGAGGCGTTTTTGAAATTCATAAAGAAGAAATAATGTAGGTTTTTGTGCATGATTAGCTCCGGGCCATTCAAACGAATTCCATCACTTAACCCGCAGTCAAAGGGGATTATTGAGCTTTATGACACGGCCGCTGAAATATCAATAGGACTGAATAGAGAGTTATGGACTTTCCTTCTTTTCTCTACTGCTCTTTTTTTTTTTATCACAAAGAACGACCGTCAAGGCCGCTGATAACACGCGCTTACTGCTGCATCAAATTCACCCACAGCCGCACTTGGGGATTCTACGTGCTGTGTATAAGATACACCGTATCCTAGCATACATGTTCGTGCACCATGTCGTTTTTAAAACAAAACAAAACAAAACAAAACAAAACAATAACTAGCACTCAATGTTTTACAAGCAGCTTGCTGCTCATATTGTATTCCACACTCCAGCATGCAGGGCAATAGCACTGCTGCCAATTATGAATGATAGAGTCTTGCAGATTTATAGCGCACGGCCCGGGTGAGTGCTAATCATTCACTTCAGTACAATGGCAAAAGGTCAGCGAGCTGACTCGCCTGCAATAAATCACCCCGCAATGAGAGGGGAGCGCATTGCAGATAATATATTTCAAGCAAAACCAAACAAAACATGCCGACGACTTTTTCTTCACAAAGTCGTTTCCAGCGAAACGCTTTGATCGCGCGCGTCTATCCGTTTGGCGTAAGTTTCGAGGGACGCAGAATTCCACCAAGCCTGAGAATCAACAGTGGATTTAAAACGCCAAGCTCGTAGGCACTCAAAAACCGCAGCGTAGTTTCACGAGGAGACGAGGCGGAACTGTGAATGGCTTCGCTTGCCGTTTTGTGCACATGGCAGCTGAGTGAACTCTGCAAACAAGCCTGTGATTGGTTGCTATGTAACCAATTTGGGGCATGCCCAAACCTAAAAATGACAAGTATCGCTGGTTTTATTAGCATGCTACGTCATCAACTGCAACAATCTTTCTTACCACACCATCTTTTCCTTTTCGCTTTGTAAACATGGAACCAAATAAATCTTCCTGTTTCTTATGCTCTGTTATTTGGTTACGTACTTCCAAAATATTAATTAAAAGACCATTTTCGTTGTGTCTCTCTGCATTTTTGCTTTATAAGCTTCATTATGGGTTCCAGGAAAGTGGAAATGGTAGTGAGAGTACGAAGCCTAAGCGTATAACAGCAAAACAAAATCAGACAAATCGGAACGAATTAAGTTTGTGAGCCACGGGTCCACTGTGTAATATATTTATATATATATATATATATATTAATGTGTGTGTGTATGTATATATGTATGTATGCATTTATTTATTTACTTATTGCATTTGGAAATCTGGACTTTTCCCAAGAAGTTCTCCGACTTTCCTGGTGCTAATCGGACGTGTTTGATGAAATCGAGGCCCGTCTCGGAGAGCTATCGATTGCGCCGCTACCTCCTTTAGAGGATGCAGAAAATGAGACATGAAATTTATGGTCTTCATAAAAGTTTTAGTAAATCAAGCCATTCAAAAGGACCCTATCGACAGAGTTTTCATTACCATACCTAGTGTTGTGCAAAGTGTTTGGATTATCAGCAATAAGAGCCTCCTTGGCCTTGCTGTAAATAATAGGTCATTTGGAACATTCGGAAGTTTTAATCATGCAATACGTCTCGTGCTCACAGGGCCTGTTACGAGTGACTGCTTATCTGGTCTTTTGGGATGGATTTCGACTCGGTTTCATTGCACACATTGCACCGGTTAATGAGGAATGGCAATGATTCGGTTTCCTTTATGTTGTAGTGTTATGAGCGTCCGTGACTGATGGAGGTAAATATCTGTTAGAGCTCAAACACATGCATTGATCTCCAAGTTTTCTGGGGGAAAAACATCTGAAAACTTCACCAGGATTTTACATTTCAGCCAAGAAGAAGAAGAAGTCTTCTACGTCATTTCTACGTCATATTCGTAAGTTGGATCTTCATAAGTAGGGTAGTGTAAGTATCAGGAACAGTCTCGGGACTTTTTGATCACACCTTGTATAAATGGATTGCATGCATGCATGGGGTGACATTTTTCAATAAATAATCTACAGGGTGGGCCATGAAAAAGTAGCCCCGCCCCCAGTGCCATGCTCTGTGGAGGAGGCCGTAGCCCCTTTCTCTCCATCTGTTGCCCCGTGGGTAGGCGCGCAAATCTGAATGGGGACCACTTTTAGCATCTGTTGGGACTTTTGTTTAAGTGGATAAAAACTATTTATTTGCTCGGACGTCTTAGCTTCCTGTCACCGGAGGCGGGGCTACTTATTCGTGGCCTACCCTGTATTATTAGTGCTGGCAAATTGCTGTAGTGCAGTGGCGAGCCGTCAGGGCCTTCAAGGCCTTCTCTGAAGGCCTAAAGAAATATCTGAATCACAAACTGATGTTA
>JAQLOM010000018.1:2937368-2948305 GCA_030068315.1 Chrysichthys thysi
TGTGTGTGTGTGTGTGTGTGTGTGTGTGTGTGTGTGTGTGTGTGTGTGTGTGTGTGTGTGTGTGTGTATGTGCATTTGGGACGTTGTTGGCCATCTGAAAGGCGCTCAACTGTGGCTTTGATGGAGTATGTCAGACCAATCAAGGCGGGCGGCCGAGGCTGATTGGCCCTGCCAGCGATGGAGGAAGGCCTGATATTACCTTTACATCTGTCTGACAGCAGCACCAGACGCCCTGACCCTGGCTGTAAAGGGAAAAAAAAAAAAAAAAAAAAAAAATCCCTTCTGTGGAACATGGAAACAAACTATGACTTATGTTGCTGCTGATTTGTTAGTGTAGCCGTAGACGTACGATCCGTTTGAGTCACGTGACCTTTCGAGCTGTGCTTATGGAATTCTGACAGTACCTGCACAGGGGGCTGTACTTCATACCTGCAGCATGTATCGTTTACCGAGAAAGGTGCATAGAGTACAGGTAGTCCTCAAGTTACAATGGAGACGCGTTCTGCTACACCCATCGTAAGTCGAAAATAACCTAAGTCGAACCACTGTGTTGAACCACTTAGCCAAGTTTAGGTATCTCATCCTAGCTTAGCTGAGTTTATGGAACCAGGTTGAAATGATATGTTTATAATTTATTGTTTTTCCTGTTTGTTTGAAACTTTTTGAAACCAACATCTCAAACGTTCTTTTGTTTGATTCGTTAAAATATTTGCGTTCAGACCACAGTCCCATTGCAGAAAAAAGTGCAATTTGGAAGGGTGGGTATTCTGGGGACTGTTGCTTTAAGACTGCCGTCTTCATACCGTTGTTTACTTCCTGATTGAGGAAGAGGGGAGTGTTTAATGCTGATTGTACTGAAAATGAATTGTAAAGTTTTAATATGGTAAAATGAATGATTGTGTAGTCCTGTTGTGTTGTTTTATTTTTAAAGAATATGTATTTATTAGGGGTGGGAACTTAACGTGTTAATTGCGATTAATTAATTTGAAAAAAATAACGTGTTAAAAAAATTAACACACTTTAATTGCACTTTGCATTCCAAGCAAAGGGGAACTTTTGTCAATGCACGATTTCCTGGTACACCGATTACACTGACGCATACGTCATCAGAGCTACAAAAAAGCACATTGCTAGGACTGGTTGGAGGCAAATTTCATTTCAAAAGACTACCTGACGGAAGCCTTGATAAAAGCGTGGTTTTGTGCAAACTGTGCAAAAAGGAGTTTGCATACCACCGAAGCACCTCAACCTTTCGGTACCGTCTAAATGCAAAACAAGTTGCAGCGAGCACAGAAACTGTGGGAGCTGTTAGCGCTAGCAGTCCCAGTTCGAGTACCAACAAATTTTTTAATGCATTTAAATGCATTTTTTTTTCCAGAAATGAAAAGTTTACAATATTCGTGTCCATGTCTATTATTTGATTCAGTCGCCCACCAAAACCCTTTTAAATTAAAAAAAAACATTTGCGCTTTGGGGCAAATTTTCTTGAGCGATTAAATGCGAATTAATCAAGATTAATTAATTACAAAGCCTCTAATTAATTAGATTAATTTTTTAATCAACTCCCACCCCTAGTATTTATGTTATCAGTTGAAGTTCAGTTGTTTTAATATTTATTTTGTAGAGTTTTGAATCATGCTCCACGGTGCCACAAGGTCTTTATGTGCTCTTGTTTTGCTAATAGGGAGACCGATATTTTATGCAGTAGAGCGAGTTAACATTTAAGTGAGATTTCATTTAAATCACGTTTCAAAAGACAGAGTTTGTCAGAGAGTTTCCACACCTGGTGGAGGCAGCAGCACTGTGTGTCTGAGCTCCGTCCAACCGCGACACCCCGCTACACAAATACTGAGCTCCGGCTACAGACAGCCGCCACTGAAGCAGTTCCGATAATAATCACAAAAAAACAGAGGTAATGCACTGTACAGTACACCGATACACAAGGTAACTCCATGAGTTGCAGGAGAGAGTGAGGCATCACAGGAGGTGAGTGATCCAGGCATCATACGGGTGTCAGCCATGTACTTCTGGGAGTTGTCCGAACGTCCGTGTACTGTACATGTCATACGCTGTTCCGCTGTCCTGCCAGCGATGCTGGCCTGCGAATTTGAAATGTTTTCTAAATATTTTAAAATTTTTAGCGGCTCTCAATCATCATCGTAACTTCTCAAAAATCGTAACTCGGTCCATCGTAACTCGGGGAGCACCTGTGTATACCTATATAGTATAGGTTTTGGTATAAAAGCCTATCACAGGTTATTTATGCATCTAAAAGAATTGTTTTTGTTCTGGGTTCAAATATACAAAAGCTCTACGCTTAACGGTACGATCTCATCGATCTGTTTCGTGCCACAAATATTCAGATCTTGTTTTGGATGCAGGTTTAAACCTGAAGTGGGTGTGGCCTTAAATGAAATTTCTTTTCTTTTTTTTTTTTCATTGAATATGGACTCTACTACTGTTATAATTCCAATACCGTATCAGCACTCAGTTGCATCCCTAATTCACATTATAACACAAAACCCCAGCTTATTCATTCATTCATTCATTCATTCATTCATTTATTTATTTATTTAATTAATTAATTTCTATTTTTTTAAAAAGACACAAAACGGTATCATAGGGCCTACAAGTAGTCGAAAACCCTCATTTTCCTCAAGGGAACGAGGTCACATGGGGTGAAATCAAAGCTTTAAGAGATGTGCCATCCAGATTTGATGAGGTGTGTCAGGCAAGCGGATGACCCATTTTAATTAATGTTGAATTTGGTTTAAGTGCTCTGCTGGCGCTGAGAAAGAAGCCCTGACAGTGGGTATTCCCATTTAAACATGAGTTTCAATTATATGCTCCACTTTCTGCAATCTCACACGCTGTGCATCACTTCCATAAACCGATATTAATGACTGCTCCCTGGGTAAACCTCGGGGTGTTTGGACACTGTGTGACCGATTTCATCCAGTCTTATGAGGATTGCTCGAAAATAGACACTGAAATAGCCAGGGTCGGCCCCAGGATGATCCGGCAGCTTCTGTAATTTCCGTTTAAAATAAAAAAATAAAAAAGTCAAACGAGGCTTTATACGAGACAAATCAATACAGTAAGGATAAATACGACGTATACACCTTGTTAGTGTTTTGATTAGAGATACATCGATAACATATTTCCCCCCCCTTATCTCAGAACAAGTACATTTTTGGTACGCATCATTACCCGTCAATACTTTAATAGAGTCTCAGCGCTCTGTACGCTCGCTTCACTGCTCCACGCTCGCAATTACCTGCGTGTGCACAATTCATGGCGCCTCGCGATCACTTTCAACGAACCTGATGATGATCTACACCACCAGGCCACGCTCATGAGGATCTCAGACATTATAAGGATGTTTATAAGGTTATCTGGATCGTAGGAAGACACCGTAGGGCCTCCTCTTGATACTTTTAGAGCACAGCTTGCAGGCTGCTTTGGTAGGATCGCCATCGTTAATTGCGAAATACGTCCTGATTGCGGTCCTTTCATTTCATGTTTCTGTTTATTAAGGCAACAGTGGACACTAGGCTATGATTAAAACACTCGTACGCAATACTGGTGGAATGAAGTGAGGGTTTATCTAATATTTACCGCTAACGGTAAGCAATCTTTGGCTTGGCGTACATGTGGAATTCAACTTAGTGACGGAAGTACATTCTTGTTTTGTTTTTGTTTCAACCTACAAGTTGAAACAAAAAAGGTCCTGCGACTGAACCTTGAGGAACACCGTGCTTTTAAAACTTTCCCCTGACAAACTGACAACTATTAGACCGAGAACTAAAACAAGTTCTGATTATTAATGCACGCTGCTAAGTACTAAGGGACTGTGACACCTCTCTGCTTTTTTTTTTTTATGCTTTGTAACACTGCTATTACGAAAAGCAGGAATGGCAGGAAGCTGAATCACTACCACATGAGCTCCTTAGGGAAATTCTTGAGGATGCAGATTCCTGCTGCTCATATCATCACTCCTGCAAAAAGAAAAAAAAAATTCTCTCTCGGGTTCACAATCGTGCATGAAGGCCGAGTTCACACAGACTTGCTTTCTGAGATCACGAGATGGTTTTGATGAGTTAGTGAAACTGATACTTGGATTGGAACTGAATGTGTTTTGGTTAGGCAAGCTTTGCAAGCTCAAGATGCTATGCTTGATAAAGAACAAAACAAAACAAAACAAAAAATAGTACCCAGACAAAACACTTACCAAAAACCAACCCACTGACAACTCTTATTTTTTACTGAACATCCATAAAAACCTGACTCGATGGAGCTAATGATCAGCACATACAGGCACGTGGGGAAAACTCGTGTGCACAAATACTGCAATTCCTGCCACATGCTAAATATGGTTAGTCATTACTCGTGATAGTACACTCGTAAACTAGCATGTTTCTTGCGGGTGTCATCAAGTTTGCACGTGTTTTTACCGACATGAACCTTGAGAGAATCAGGGCCACGGTACGCCTGGTGTAAAATACTACAAATTGCCCTTTAGCAAGTGTATAATTCACGAAGGCCCCTTTCATACACCCCAGGAACAAGGTGAAAATAATAGGCTGTGATATAATTATTTCAAGGTCACAGGCTACACTTCTGTTCCTCATTTCTCCAAGCTCTTCTCACAGGAGGCCCGCGTTCCTTTGAAGCTTCCGGACAGCTTGCTTCCTCTCTTCATCCTTATCCGCAAATTGGATAAAGGACACAGTGCATGTGTCAGGACACGTCCCAAATGCACGGCGCATAATAGGGGTGTAAAGGGTCAGCAATTTGAATCAAGTCACCTGACTCATGTCTCATTATGAAAGTTTTCAGGATTCAAACGAGCCTTTAAATGAGTCTCACGGAAGGGGGTGTGGTTTCTCACAGTAAGGGGCGTGGCCGATGCACATGTCAGTTCTACAGATCAAGGTGTGGTGTATGAGATTGTCCGCCCCACAGAAAGAGACAACGCCTCTGAGCTTGTGAGTCCTACAAAAGTAGGCGTGGCCTGTGAAGAAGTCAGTCTTTTGGCTTGTGAGAAGCAGGCATGGCTTTGCACTTGTCAGCAATCATCAGTCTCAGTCTCATAAAAGGAGGTGTGGCCTCTGAAGGAGACCAGTCCCACCAAAGCAGGTATTGCCTTTGAAGGAGGCAGTCTTTTGGCTTGTCAATTCTACAAAAGTAGGTGTGGCCTGTGAAGAAGTCAGCTTTTTCATTTGCGAGTCCTACAAAAGTAGGCGTGGCCTGTGAAGAAGTCAACCTTTTCGCTTGTCAGTCTTACAAAAGTAGGCGTGGCCTCTGAAGAAGTCAGCCTTTTCGCTAGCCAATCCTACAAAAGTGGGCGTGGCCTCTGAAGAATTCAGCCTTTTCGCTAGTCAATCCTACAAAAGTAGGCGTGGCCTCTGAAGAAGTCAGCCTTTTCGCTAGTCAGTCCTATCAAAAGTGGGCGTAGCCTGTGAAGAAGTCAGCCTTTTCGCTAGTCAGTCCTACAAAAGTAGGCGTGGCCTGTGAAGAAGTCAACCTTTTCGCTTGTCAGTCTTACAAAAGTAGGCGTGGCCTCTGAAGAAGTCAGCCTTTTTGGTAGTCAGTCCTACAAAAGTAGACGTGGCCTGTGAAGAAGTCAGCCTTTTTGGTAGTCAGTCCTACAAAAGTGGGCGTGGCCTCTGAAGAAGTCAGCCTTTTCGCTAGTCAATCCTACAAAAGTAGGCATGGCCTCTGAAGAAGTCAGCCTTTTCACTAGTCAGTCCTATCAAAAGTGGGCGTGGCCTGTGAAGAAGTCAGCCTTTTCGCTAGTCAGTCCTACAAAAGTAGGCGTGGCGTTTGAGCCTCACAGGAGGAGGTGTGGTATCTGTGCTTATTACTCTCACAGAAGCAGGCATGGCTTTGCACTTGTCAGCTCCGTAGAAGGAGGCGTGGCCTGTCCAATCATCAGTCTCAGTCTCATAAAAGGAGGTGTGGCCTCTGAAGGAGACCAGTCCCACCAAAGCAGACACTCCTTTTGAAGGAGGGGTGGCCTTGGTGTTTGTCGGTCTCACAGAAAGGCCCGTGATCTTTGAAGGAGGCGTGTCCTTTGCACTTGTCAATCCCACCGAAGGAGGCGTGGACTCCATCTCATACATCCCCCTCTCCTTACTTATTTATTATAAAATAAATATTTTTGCAAATTCAGTGGCAATAAACACCAATACCCAAACCAAAAAAAAAATCAGAATAATCGTATTTTTTAATCCGTCTCGCATGTATAACACGTTTTCAAATCGACACGTTTCATGAAAGCACTTATTTTTCCCCAGCCAGCCATCACGCACACACACACACATACACACCCACACACACGCAACCACAAACACTCTCATTTTTCCTTTCTCCCTCTCTGAGCCCTGCGTGTCCGACACAATGCGGAGGAACATTTGTCATTACTTATCAGGGGGTTGATATATTGGTTAGCCTGCAGAGAAACAGCTGTTTTGCTCTAATCTTGGGGTGCATAGGCCAGCATTCATGGCAGCCAGCTGCAGAAAATCACTGAGGAGGAAGAGTCCAGCACTGCGAGAAGACACACACATGCACGCACACACACACACACACATACACACACACCACCCGTCTGCCTGGCAGATGCAGCGCTTTATTATCCGCCTCTTGATTTTTTTTTTTTGGATTCCCGTGGAAAGGCGCCACCTTCGCACCTGTAAACACCTCCACTTTACATGAATGCGCCCGCATGAACAGGCTTTGCTCTCTTTTTCTGTTCTCATATCCATCCTCCCACACACACGCGCCCATACGCACACGCTTAGATATTCTATAAAACATTTACAGATGCAGCGCGCACATATACACGGGCGGACATTTCCCCTGCCTCTTGTCATCCCCATACATTAGTTTCTCTATTGCTGGTTTAGTTACTCTCCTGTGGCCTCGTATTGACAGGCCCCTGCGGTGAAATTTATGTCACATATTTAATATGGACATCGGAATGATTATCAAATCCATAGATGCCAAGAAAGGCCAATCAGCTCTAAATAATGGATGAGAGGAAGATGTGACTCAATTTGTGAGCATGGAGCAGGAGGAGGGATAAAGAGAGAGCGCGTGCGAGAGAGAGAGAAAGAGAGAGAGAAAAAAACAGAGGGGTCGATGCCTCTCTCTCTCTCTCTCTCTCTCTCTCTCTCTCTTTCTCGCTCTCGCTTTGTGGAATGTCATTATTCTGGTCGATTTTTTCTCCCCTCGCTTGACATCATTCAGTGTAATCATCCTTCAATAAAAAAGCTGCTCGTAATAAAAGGAACAACCCGGGTCAATAGGAGGAATATGGAGAGGGATGACCTCTCGCGCCAGACAGGGTATAAATGGGCTCCTTCATCAGAGCAGAGAGGCCTCCAGCACTTTAACAGGCATCAGAGTACTACTATCACACACACACACACACATGTGCACACACACATGCGCACGCACGCACGCACGTACGCGTAAAAAAAAGGTTAGCTGCATTAACGAATCGATGCTCTAATGAAGCAGCGCCTGGTGCGCTGGAGTGAAATGTAGGTACGATGCAGAAGGCACTTCCTGATTTCCCCAACTGACACTCCCTCATCCCGCGCTCAGCACACGATACAAAATGGGCGGCGAAATAAGAGCGAGAACGCCGCTGTGAAGACGGGGCTGTTTGTCATGGATACACGACAGCGTGGTTGAATTCTCAGTTCAGGTCGGTCACGGGGTGTTGGGCAGTTTTCTCTGGAAGGAGTCTCCAGTGTCGATTGCTTTGGAACTGTAACATTATTGTTCCTGATTTTCTTTTTCTTTTTTCTGCCTTCCAGGAATGCGTCACAACATTGTATATGATCTGATCTTTAAGACATATAAGACATCGAGAGATGTTAAAAAAAAAAAAAAAACCCACAACACTTCAGGACACGCTTGTGTTGAAAAATGATTCATTTCCGGGCGGTAACGTGAACTCCGCGTCATTGCATCGCATGGGAGCGCGCCGCCACGTCACTGGGTGTTTTCCTGTAAGACCATGATACCAAGTGTTTCCCATGTTATTCTGCGCAGAACATAGTTTTAGCAGAGTTTACCTCACATGTACACTATATAAAATTAAGCTTACTGTCAGCTCATAAGTGGCTTTTCTATCTACCTGGAGGTCATGTGATGATAGCTAGCCTAGCTGGCTAGTAAACTTGCTAGTAAGCTTGGTCATGTTGGATAGCTTCTGCTGGAGAAAGTATTGCATTATGTACGTCTGTATCCCTGTACGTTGTAGAAGCATACTTCGGATGCAAATTAGGACAGATTAGCATGAAACTGAGTTTTTGGCTTTTCGCTAATTGATGTTCAGTGACTCGAGGTATCGCACAGGGATGACTGTTTAGTGCAAGATATTTGGCAACACCTGCACCAGGCACTAAAGTGTCAGAAATATTTCCCGGGTGTGAGAATATCCAAAACCATTAAGGCAGCTTCCTGTAAGGTTCGAGGAGTACATTATACAAATCGTGAGAGATAAAGATAAAGATAAACTTTCCACTTTTTTGATAATATGAGTAAGTTTGAGGGGTGGCACCGTGGTGTAGTGGTAGCACTGTCACTGTCGGGGTCGACCTGAGCGCCTTTCTGTGTGGAGTTTGCATGTTATCCCCGTGTCCGTGTGGGTTTCCTCCGGGTACTACGGTTTCCTCCCACAGTCGAGAGACACACATAGAGGGGATTAGGCTAATTGGATACTCTAAATTGCCCATAGGGGTGAATGTAAGTGTGAATGGTTGTCTGTCTCTGTGTGTCGCCCTGCGGTGGATTGGAGACCTGCCCAGGGTGTAACCCCGCCTCTTGCGCAAAGTCACCCAGGATTGGCTCCAGCTTCCCCCTGCGACCCTGAACAGAATTAAGCAGAAGAAGAAGATGAGCCCAGGACCTTCTTGCTGTGACGCGACAGTGCTAACCACCACACCACACCACCGTTCCGCCCTGTTTTATTCTTGGTATCATTTTTAATATTTTCTTGGCTAACACTCCATTCAGAATTTACCAAACCTTCTCCTTCATCTGAAAGAGCACCAGAACCTCCAAAAAGTTAAAAGTGACATTTGGAACGTTCATAAACCACCACTGTTCAATTATTTATGGATTTCAGCGTCCCTTTAGGTCGCTTTTTCCCCACTTGCCCACTTGCAAACATTCCCGCATCTCCCATGCCGAACGATTTACCCTATCAATCCCTGGACACCCAAAATCCTGGACATGCTCTCCGCAGGAAGGACCTTTTCAGCTCAACGCATCAGCCATTGTGAGCTTCGTCAGGTTAAGAGGTCAGACGAGCTAGCGGAACGCCGCTATCACGACTCCATGCCGAGATGTTGATTATCCGCGGGACGGCGTCGTTTGTTTATCAAAAATGCTAATTGCTTTTTTTTAGTGTTTGAGGAAAGATTAAAAGTTAATAGGAGAAACTAAATAAACAGAATGAAATTGCACGGAGGCGACGTGAGATGTTAATTAATTTGTGGCCACCTCTGAGCTAATTAGCAGAAATAAAGAGAGGAAAAAAAGGAAGTTAATGAGGCTTGGTGTAACTGACACGCTGGGAAACACCGACGATTGAATTTATGAATGTGTGAACAAATGATAAAAAGAAGAAGAAGAAAAAATAAACAACCCAAGTCGCGTCCTCTAATCTCTTCTCTTCTCCCGGAGCGTCTTTGGGTTTATTTGAACACGCCAACACATGGATACTGTACGCGGATCTTTTTGTTCATTAAATGTAAAATATCGTACAGTTTCCACGTCGTCCCTCTACTGTACATTGCTGTAACGTTTACGAAGAAGCGCAAACGTCGAATATGTACGGAAAAACACCCTGGGGCTCACACCCACGCAGATGACTTTCCTATAAAGGTATATCCTGAAGTATTTTCGGAAAGTTCCCGTTATCACATGACACTGGAGACTCCTTCGAAAAAAACCCCAAAACAAACCAAGAAAACGCTCAATAGACATCTCCTTACGGAAAACTTCACGCCGTAGCAACGACTCTACATGTTTTTAATCAGTTTAATCAGCGTGCCTTGCATCATACAAGTCCAGAGTGAAATGAAGTGGCGCTTTTGGATATAGCCAGCGTCTGACTCAGCCGCAGTGTTGGCCGAGTCACGCGTTTTGTTGCACGCACGCACGCACGCCGCTCCGATCTTCCAGCTACTCTGTCATTTACGGATTACTGTGTCACTCTGCGAAATCACAGCTATGAAATTGGGTTATGGCTGACTGAAAGGGCAAGGCCCTGATCACTAAGCACTTCTCTCCCTCTCTCTTTTTTTTTTCTCCGCCACTCTCCGTCTCTCTCTGTGCACTTTCATCTCTCTTTTTGTCGCCTCTTTTTCCCATGCTCCTTTTCAGACGCCGCTATAGATTTGTTGTCATCGGGCCCGGGTGATCTTGCTGACAGCCCTGTCAGAAAATGAATTTTTCAGCCCACCCTTGATTGACTCCATTTGTGGCTCGGGACTCTATCAGGACACGGCGCGCTTCTCCCAGCTCATTGTAGGAAGAACGGAAATAGAGACAGGGATGAGGAGAAGAATGAGGACAGGGATCACTTTTACTGCACCGACTAGCTCAAAATGGCTGGCTTTATGTTGGCGGGTTTGGGCTGTTATGTGCTCGGAGCGGTGTGTTATTTTGGCACAGGAAGTTCAACTTACAGAGCAAAGTTTGCACAAAATCAGATTTTGATCGTTGCCCAATAAGGGGCGGTATTCTGTCCGATGTCGTTACAAAATATTTTTCCAGTTATGAGATTAAAATAAACCAAATATATTAAACCTACTTTTAGACTTGTACTGCTTGCAAGCTTTATCTATCTATCTATCTATCTATCTATCTATCTATCTATCTATCTATCTATCTATCTATCTATCTATTTATTT
>JAQLOM010000018.1:3029153-3039565 GCA_030068315.1 Chrysichthys thysi
ACATACACACACACACACACACACACACATTTTTTTAATTTTTAAAAAAAATTTTTTTAATTGAATCAAACCCATACAGGCTTATTTTCTTGTTGGTTTCAGCAGCTATTCATATGTTAATCATAATGTTGTGTGGGGGGAAAAATGAAAGGTAATACATTTCCTTACGAAAAAATGGGGTTACAACATTTTACAAAGACTTTTATAACTTTTTAAACTTTTTAAATAGTTTTCGCTTTTGGAAAGTTGCCTTTTACAATGCAGTTGGAGACAAAACACACACACGCACACACACACACACACGCACGCACGCACACACAGAGCTAATTTCACATTTTTCCGATTTATTTATTCAATTTGCCGATTTTCACTTAAATTTTCCCACAGCGTCGTTTTATGAAAGTATCATTTATGTACCAAAACTCTAATATTCACCAAATGTACATGACCCCCCCAACACACACACACACACACACACACACACACACACACACACACACCTCCCTACTCCTGCACATGGACTAACCTTAAACCATTACTTTTTTACACAACCTTCATTCCCCTTTTGTTCACAGCACTGTAACGTCTGCATTACTGTAATCCACGGCTCCGGACTCGTTCACACACACCGCTCTTTCCGCTGTTTTTTCTCCCCCCGTGCCTTTTATTCCATTACTCCGTTTGCACTGTTGATAACATGCCATTTGCACGTGTCGCTTGCACTTTACTGCCACCCTGCCTCATTGTCTCTTTGCATTTTCCACTTAAAGCTACTTGCCGGTTTGCACTTCTGTTCCGACTCGGACTTCATTTCTCCGGCTTTGTACTTGTAATCCGCTCCGTGTCAATAAACGCGAATCTAATCTATTCTTCTGACTTCCGTTCGTAATCAAATAAGGCGCGAATCGTTCGCTTGTGCGTGATTTCCCTTTACTTTTTCGTGCCTAAGGAAAGACGTCTCGCACGTCTATATTTACAGCCGTTAAATCCTTCTTTTACGGACATCTGATGAGAAGCAGATGAACACACGTATCAATTATGCATGCATCCATCTTTTATACTGTTAATTAAACTGCGCTTTTATACCAAGGCGGAGCAGATAAAGCATTTTATGATAAATTGAATGCCGGAAGCGTCCGCGCCGATTGGAAGTGGAAACTGTGCGTTATTAGTTTGCTCACAGGGCAAAATCCAATAAATGCACTTGACTCATCTGTGTTCCTTTTAATACGATTCGTCACCTGATCTGAATCTCTGTAATAATGTGCTTTCGGAGAGAGATGAGCTCACGTCTGAGCTTATTATCATAGACTGGTCAACGCGGCCGTGACGTGACGAGGAGGCTGTGAATTAAAATCCTAAATACGCCCAAATAGTCCCTCTATTCACTCTTCTGTAGATGAAAAGTAAACATACCCCCCCCCCCCACCCCCAAAAAACAAAAGAAATGTACGAAAATTCAGTTTAAGAGTCGAGGAGTGATATTTCAAATGTAAGCATTTGTGTAACTGTTCCTTTTGTTGCTTTAAAAGTTACTGATGTTAGCATATACGTGTGTTGTTCCATATTACTCTACAGATTACCAGCTTATTTAGCTAGCAAGTTATTTTCTTCTGCAAATTTAGCCGCACACCTACATTACCTAGCCTGCTCAATTCAATTATTTAATGATTTACTTAATGAAATGTCTTCTACTGCTTCACAAATGGCTGACATAAGCTTGCACATGGATTTTTTTTAACATTACTCAAAGTATTACTAGCTAAATTAGTAGGTAGATTTGTGAAGTTAAGCAGGAAATTTGGACTTAGTCATATTGGAGGGATTTGCTTTAAAAATGTTAGCTAAATGTTCCTGATGTTAGCTTACACGTGTATTGCTTTGCATAACTCAAAAGATTACTAGCTAAATTAGCTAGCTAATTTTCTTTTCTGTAATCATTAGCTACCTAGGTTCATTAGACTACTAGATTTGCGAAGTTAACCATGAAATGCAAACTTAGTCACACTGGAAAGATTTGCTTTAAAAATGTTAGCTAAATGTTCCTAATGTTAGCTTGTACGAGTATTGCTTTGCACAACTGGAAAGATTACTAGCAAAATTAGCTACAGAATTTTTTTTCCTGTAAACATTAGCGACCTAGCTTCATTAGACTGGTAGATTTGCAAAGTTAAGCAGGAAATATGGGCTTAGCTAAATGTTCCTTATGTTAGCATGAATGTTTATTGCTTTGCATAAATCAAAGGATTACCAGTTAAATTAGCTAGCTAATTTTCTTTTCTATAAACATTAGCTACCTAGGTTCATTAGACTACTAGATTTGCGAAGTTAACCATGAAATGCAAACTTAGTCACACTGGAAAGATTTGCTTTAAAAATGTTAGCTAAATGTTCCTAATGTTAGCTTGTACGAGTATTGCTTTGCACAACTGAAAAGATTACTAGCTAAATTAGGTACAGATCTTGTTTTTCCTGCAAACATTAGCTACCTAGCTTCATTAGATTGGTCAAACTTAGTCAGATTCGAAATATTTGCTTGAAAAATGTTAGCTGAATGTTCCTAATTTTAGCTTGTATGAGTATTGCTTTGCACAACTGAAAAGATTACTAGCTAAATTAGGTACAGATTTTTTTTTCCTGCAAACATTAGCTACCTAGCTTCATTAGACTGGTAGATTTGCAAATTTAAGCATGAAATACATACTTAGTCACATTGGAAGGATTTGCTTTAAAAATGTTAGCTAAATGTTCCTGATGTTAGCTTGCATGTGTATTGCTTTGCATAACTCAAAAGATTGCTAGCTAAATTAGCTACTGGATTTTTTTTTTCTACTAATTTTGGCCTGCAAAATGTGATTGCTTGACTGTATTTATTTGATTAACTTAAGCAAGGAACCTGTCTTAGTCATATTAGAAATAACTGACTTTGGGGGACACGACGTGGGAACTCTCAAAGATCTTACGTGTTTCTCTTTAAATGAAAAGGTTCCAAGTAGAACCCTATTGAGAAGCTCAGAACAGAATTTATAAGTGTATACGAAAAGTACACTTCGAAGTAGGGGGTGGGGGTTACAATTAGGACTCTGGTTCTTTGTTTTGTCCATAGTCGGGAACCTCAGAGGGATTTTCAAGAACCCTAAAACAGTTCCTGCATTTTGATATAATGAAATATCAAAATATCACCCTGTTCGCATGCTCAGCTTAGTCATTTTGTGAAAATGCATTGTTGTAGCCAAGATTTATGAGCATATAAGGGACTTTGTGCTTAAAAAAGGTTAAATCTAGAACTTTAATTGTTTAATATTTCAATGTTTAACCTAAATGTCTGCATTACGGTGGAACCCTGTTTTACGCAGACCTTTACAACGCAGCGTTTCCTTTTTAAAGACTAATTCACTTGTAGAACCGTAAAAGTTTCCCTTTTAATTTAAAAAGTAAAACCCTATAAAGGCACCAAGAACCCAAATCTGCTCAAAGAACCCTCAAGGAACCCTTTTTTTTTTTTTTTACTTTCAAGTCAAACTGTACAAATCAAAGTGTATTGTTAACGCTGACGTGAGACTTTAAAGGACAAAAAAAACGCAAGAAAAATCGGATTTTTATCCGAAGACTATTGTTTTAAAAAAAATCTGTCGGTGTTGGTGTGTGTGGGTGTGTGGGTGTGTGTGTGTGTGTGTGTGGGGGGGGGGTTGGTTAACATACTTTCTGGAGTGTGCTCTAGGGTTCCAATACTTTTGGTGGTTTTGGCAGCGTGGCAATGCGAACCTTCTCAGACCTCCAGGATCACTTTGGATTAAAAAATAAATGTCTCTTAATAAAAATAATCCTAACAATTTCTTTTATTTCTACTCTGAAGCGCGCTTGGAATGCGAGAGCTGTACTCGAGTGTTATCTTTACGAGGTAGGTCATAAATGTATGGTTTAATTAATTTCAAACTCCTGGAAAACAGGATGTATCCACTGAACCAACCCACACACACACACACACATGCATGCATGCACACCGCACAGAAATTCCCTTGATGAATGTGTCTTGTGAATCACTAAGTTCCATGGCAACACGGGCGCCATGCCACGGCTTTGAGAAGCTCGACGGGGCGACGTGAAAGGGTATTTTCACAAGGTCCGGATCCTACCGCTACATCACATCCTGGGCTTGGAGTTAGACACAAACACTCATACACACACACATTTTGTGTGTGTGGCCTTATCTGTGTACGAGACTTTTTTTTTTTTTTTTTTGTAAATACACACTTTTCTGTCCTCTCTATGAGATGCCGAGCACATGCTTCGTACTCCGTAAGCGCTCCCCGGGATCCACAACCTGAGAATCGGTTGGCACGGCGACTCTATTACAATATACAGTATCTGAAAGGAAACAGTAGCTGGATTACAAACATGATGCATTTTATCCCCGCGCGCTTATTCCAGGGCTCGACTCGATTCATCGAGGCCAAAGTGTTTCCAGATAGCCGTTACATCAAAACAGCTGATTGCAGTAAAGGGGGAAAAAAAAGAAAAAAAGAGAAAAAAAAACCCCAAAACAATCCCCTACTTTATAAAAAAGGTGGCTTTGAGTGAAATCAGGTGGTGCCACGGAAGGCTGAACCACACATGGACGCGATCCTTGACGGATGATTCGCTGAGGACTCTCAGAATAAAGCGTCGTGGTGGAGATTTGAATATCTCCAATATGACTGGAGGATCTCGAAAGGCAGGTGATGAACAGAGCCGCCATTTTAAAGATAACGCTAGCAGATTTGACCGAATCTGAGAAGGAAAAAAGAAAAAGAGACAGATGGAACTGCTAAACGATGCATTGCTAGCATCCGAAAATGGCCCTCCCTATTCCGTACGAAGTGCATTATGGGACGGGTGTCTGCTTACTAACCTACTGTAGTGCATTGTGGGATTTCACGCGCTAGAAGATTGATGAATTAGCAAAACCTCCTATATGGTGCACTAAATAGGGCGTATTAATCCATAGACATCCGTATTAGAGCCCTAAATTGATGACAGAGTGTAGTCCAAAAGTAAGTGCCCCTTACAGATGAGTATTGGATTTTCTATTCTTCTTCTTCTTCTGCTTCTTCTTCTTATTATTATTATTATTATTATTATAGGTCATCCCGTGTATTGTGTTCCGCCACACCCATCGTAACTCCACTTAGCCTAGCTTAGTTATCTCAGCCCAGCTTAGCCTGGCTAAGCTAATTGCAGGAGAGAGTGAAACATTACGCGAGGCGAGTGATCCGGGCATCGTCTGCGTACTTCCAGGTGTTGTCCGTGTACTTCCATTTTTAGTGCATCTCAATCGCCATTGGAACTTCAAAAACTCGTTCGTCAGGCCATCGTAACTTGGGGAGCATCTCTGTTGTTGTTATTATTATTATTATTATTATTATTATTATTATTATTATTATTATTATTATTATTATTATTAAAGCTCTTTTTCTTTAAGAAACACAAGTGAATCAAATGTTTTTTTATACCGCACACGACATCTGAGTCGCCGTACATGATTTACAGATTCTTAAAGATTAGATTAGAAAGATTAGCCAGCTAGCTGGCTAAGTTAATAATACTTTGTGTAGAATCCGACAATAAATACATGCACAAGCTAACATTAGCGTCTCATGGACCATTTCTCGGACGGTTCCGGATGTAAGGTAAATCACGGGTTTACGTTAACGCACCAGATCCAATATGTTATTGTTTCTATAGAAACGACTTGGGTAAGTCTATGACAGATCCTTAATTTGACACTTAAACTGGTTATTATTATCATTATTATTATTAGTAGTATTATTATTATTATTATCACCACTGTATTCAGTTGATATGGTGAAATTGGTGAAAAATTGTTTAATCGTGTCTAGTAACGTTGTTTCGTAGACGTTCTATGATGCTCTACTCATGAAAGCGAGGAACGATGAAAATTCTTACTCTTGTTAAAGTTCCGCAGCATAAAAAGGATAAAACACGTTACGCTAAAGCCTTACGCCAAAATATTACTTCGGGGCCCATAATAAACAGAGGGGCCCCAAAAAACGTATACACATTTCAACATAATAAAAATATCTGCATAAAAGCTGAATTACTGTACACACGTCTCTCCACACTCTACACACTGCTCTCACGTCTCGACACACTGATCCCATAATTAAAAAAAAAAACCCCAAATCGGCACAGATAACCTCCGCTGAAGTGGATATAGACATGTTTTTGGCCCCTCTGTGTGTAAATATATAAGGGGGTCAAACTTTAGGTTGAATATACGAAAAATGATCTTGAGAATTGCCTGAGAAAACCTTGTCAACATCTTGATTCATTTATTCCCACGTAACCTGTAACTCTACCTTCCTGGTTATACATCGAAAAACCGAATTATTGCATGTCGTGGAAATGCTAAAGACATAAACCTTACGTTCGTTCTCTTACCATCATTTTCACCTACGCGTTATGTAAGTGTTCAATCAGTTTGGACTAAATAAATAAATAAAAAATAGCGTTCGGCGGATCTTCTTGACCAGATCTCCTAATGTTACCGATCCCGTCACAAGGGCGGCAGTAAAAACACGTCATGAATCATCCTAAAACTGTAGAGTTGTCAGCACTAAATTACAACACTGCGACCCCCAAAATGTGTGTGTGTGCGTGTGTGAGACCCATGCATCACGTAGAGTTGCCCGTCAAAGACATGTGACTGGAAGAGGCCTCAGAGGAGGCGTGTATCAAATCTCAGCGATCACCAAGAAGAAGTCAGTTTGTGCCACAGACTCCAAACGAGCTTTTTCCCCCCTCGTTCTCTGAAACATACCCCCGAGACGTTCACGTAAATGAGCGTTACTCACCGACAGGTACGCTCGGATCAAGCCTTCAGACCTCTGTTGTGCCTCGTGTGGCAAATCTGCCCGCGTTAAATCCTGAATAAGCCATGTTGGGCCTTGTGGAGGTCCTCGCCAAACTGTAAAGAGAAAGAAAGAAAAAAAAAAAAGTCGGTTATAAATAACACCCCTCCGTTACGGAGAGCGATAAGTGAAAGGAAAGGTTAAAAATCCGAACATAGTAGCCTCGCGTCTTCCTTCCTTTCTTTCAGCGCCTCTCAGCTCGGCCATCTGCTTTCTCATGCTTCTACGCTTTCATGGCCCTGCGTCTTATCAGGACACCTCTGCCCTCGTCCCCTTTTCTGTTTCCCAACGCCGTAACCATCCCCTATAGTGTGCAGACAGGGCCGAGCATTGTGGGGTGGAAAATACCTGAGCGCGCGCTTCCCCCCCGAGACGAAAGCGCAGAACGTTGTCTAAACAGGATCTGGATGGTTCCTGTTGCTCCTTGGAGCTTGTTGAGTAAATGCTGCCTTCAAGATGGGTCCCTTCTGGGGCTCCAATTAACATCCGTGAACGTTTAGCCACAGGAATTAGTCACCACAGTGGCGTGAGGCTTTGATGTTTTGCAAGCACAGACTCCGTATTACAAGAACTGGGTCAGAACAAACGCCGCCAAGCCGTGGTGTCGTGTTTGCCCGCCGTTCCTGTGGGCAAGGTGTGTTATTTGTCGAGCTTTTCGAAATATCTGATTGCGTCTCCCACGCGTGAATTCCCGTAGCCTATCAGACTGAACGGGCTCGAACGAGGAATTCTGGATAAGTCATGAGGACGACCGCAAAAATGCGCAAGTCACAGACGAGGTATGACGATGCCGGCATGTTCTGTTTGGTTTATGTTTGGGGTTGTTTTTTTTTTTTTTATTGGACCGTAACGCTGTTGAATTCTTAAATCAGGTCGCCCTGGAGGTGTTGTTGTGTTTTTTGAAAAATAAGATACAGTACAGGTTCAAACCACAGGTTTATATTAGATCCATTATTGTTCCTGTAGGAACGACAGATTTTTGTCAACGCCAGGCTTCGTACAACCGAACGCTAATAATAAACGGGGTTTAATAAAAACTGGGTTGATACTTTGCACGGGACATATAAATAGCAAGGAAATCTATCATGGTAGATATGATATGGTAGGTTTTTTTTTTCTCATAAGAAATGCTTTATTTAATATTTACGGAAGGAGTCTCCAGTGTCGGCGCTTCCTAACAGTATGTTTTCCGCCAAGGACGTCGCACTGGGCCTTCCTGTTTCTCGGTAAAGCCGATTTATTTATTTTATTATTTATTTATTTTTTTTGGTCATATGACTTTCAAGAGAGGAGGGGGGGGAATGGACGTCGCTGTTCGTTTATTAAAAAAACAAAAAACAAAAAAAAAACACACAGTTTAAAGGGGAACGTGCTATTATAGGAAAATCGTGACCTATGGGGTGATCACAGTAACTCCGCTTCGCACTGGGTGGCATCACACCAACCTGTTGTTGATTAATCTCTTCACAGCATGCCCTTAAAAAGTGTTTTATTCCTTACGTAGTGTTTTATTCCTTCACGCTAATGGTTTCGATTTCCAAGCATTGCATAAACGCATGAGATCGGTTGCGCTGATTTTTTATTTATTTATTTATTTATTTGTTTATTTATTTTTACGTCCTCCGGTGAAAGATTGCGCCATTCCCTGGCTTCGTCAACAATTTTTGAAAAGGATTTTCCATCAAGCAAGCTGCTTGTTGTTTACAGCACTTAAACATGTCCCCGGTAGTGTGTATCCCTGAACTGAGCGAGGTGTGTATCCCTGAAACTTCCCAGTTTCCACTTCACAATGTAGTTGTAGCCAAGAGTAGCCACAAGGGCTACCAGTCTGCGTCTCGTACACACACACACACGCACCCAAACACCACGTCTTTTTCAATTGCTTCACATCCTAACAATTCTGACCACACATCCACACATTCCCTTTTCCGCCAAATCTCTTCCTGACGTAATAGATTACGAGATCAAAACGAGGTCTCCGAGGTTCCGTCAAACCTAAAACGAGTTCTTAGAGCGCCAAGGATGCTTGAGTGGAACGCCTCGGAATCAGCTTGGCTAAATAAGCTGCGTTTATTTATATGACCCATGGTGCGCATGGATAAGCGTTATGGATGACGCCTGCTGAAGACGGGTCCCTGGAGGATTCGCTCGCTCGTACGCAACTGAAGAGAGACGGACGACGGGGCACTTCAAAACCCTTGTCATTCGTCTTGTGGAGGAAGTAAGCATTGGGTGGTGGGGGTGGAACGAGGGGGTGGGGGGAAGGGGGGGGGCAGGAAGAAATAACGTCGGATTGATCCGGACATGCTTCTACAGTGAGGACAGCGAGAGGTGTCCCTTGACGACACGGATTGACGAAAGAAAACAAAGTTCAATTAAAGAAAAGGAGCGCGAGAGGAGGCGAAAAGCATTGATTGATATGAGAGCGTCTTAAAAAGGACCCTGGAGTGCGCAGAGGGCTGCTTCACGCCAACGATACGAATTCGTCAGGAAAATTGATGTTAATTGGCGTCTAGACGTTTTATTACGAGGACAGGACACAAACGTCCATCCATCCATCTCTCTTAATCTCTACGTCGTTTTTTTCCTCTCCATGTATATTTAAATATATAAGTTTCTCTCACACCAAGAGGTTTACCGATGACGCAATGAGCTCATGTAAAATTTGAGTCCTATACAATCGACGTATTAAACTTCACACGTAGCTTTTGACCAAGGCGAATCAAGAAGTCAGGAATTCACTGCTGGAAACTGGAGCTTGCTATACTAGCCGGCTAACTGCTTTGCTAGCAAACCTATGACTCCTTTATGTACGTAATGTTACACTGAGATGCGGTCAACATTCGTACGCCATCAGCTTTGGACACCGAGCCAGAAATATGAAACGAGCTTGAACTTTTTTAACATCAGTACGCTACGAGGGGTTAAACACGCCCGAAGGCTAATTCACCTTAAATAGTTTCCTATTTCAGGCAAATTTTTAAACACAGAGCTGAATTTAAACGGTGTTACATATGACGCGGGATGCAAACGATCGATGAGATGGCGGTTTCACTTTCAGCGACGGAACCTACATGCTAACTACTGAACTGACTAGCAAACTATCTTCACTAATGTTAGCAGGGAAGAAAAAAGTCTAACTGGATCAGATGTTTTTCACCAAATGAGATATATAACCAAGTATCTGACAAATACAAATACAAATACAGTGGAACCTCTGGTCACGAACGCGGCCGAACACGAACAAATCGGTCCCCTGACCAAAAAATCGCCAAAGTTTTACATCTGGTCACGGGTACATAATCAGGTGGCGAACAAACACAGCCCCGGCCATTTTCCCCTTCCGCTTCGTACGCGCCAATGTTTTCCCGTTTTCTGTTTGCGTATTGCGCAATTGCGTATTGCGTACCTAACGAAGACGCGCGTCCCTTTAATCGGTCTCGCTCAGACGTGCGTTCATTGGCTGTACAGTAACCTCCACCCCGCCCATCTTCCTCCTCA
>JAQLOM010000018.1:3039665-3049834 GCA_030068315.1 Chrysichthys thysi
CATGTTTTGAGGCTGAAACACATTCATTGGATTTACATTCATTTCAATGGGAAACACTGATTCGGGTCACGAACAAACCGGGTCACGAACAGAGTCTCGGAACGGACCAGAGGTTCCACTGTACACGAGAGAGAATCTGACTCCTGTTAACCGGTGACAAATGCTAGGTACATTGCTAGTCGCTCACTAGCTGACTAGCATACCTAGCTCATTTTAATGCTATAAATTCTGGTTGTTACAGCGTATTTTCACGAGTTTGGCTGATATAAAGTAAATCACTAAGTAGTAATAGTAAATGCTATGATGTACAAAAAAAACCCAACAAGTGCCACCAAAATGGTCTTTAAAACATAGATTCCTCTTTTTTTTTTTTTTTTTTTTTTTTTTTTTAATATATATACAACTCGTAGCGTTTCTTATACGGAATACGGAAAGGTGTAAGAGTGTTTCAGTTTTTCATAATGTTCTTAAATACTGGAACATTTTTCGTTATTTGTTTTTATTGTCTTCGGATAGGTCTTTTCTTCGTGCGTTAAGACAAGATCTTCGGGTGGACTGAAACGTTTTCTTCTGAAGTCCCATTTACGTCCGTGCCTTATTTCAATCCTCAAGTGTTAGCACTACTTGTGATATATCTATTTATTTCTTTTTTGCCCCAGAAAAAGTGTAAAGTAATCAAGTGGTGTACGCTCACCTGACGGTCATCACACTGAGTAGGCTTAATTATTTCTAGCTTCGCAGCACACAGGAGTGGGTTTTTTTTGTTTGTTTGTTTGTTTGTTTTTCCGACGAGGGACGCGAGGGGAACTTACAGAGGTTTGGAAAGAGCCAGAACTTTTCACCAAGCTCGCTGCTGCTTGGTTTGTCAGATGGCACACATTTGTGCGAAGTGACTTTGAGAAAATTATTCCAGCCAGGGAGAGCACCGGCACGCAGTTTGGGTGTCATTTACACACTAAGGTGTGCATGAGGTGTGTGTTTATGTGTGTGTGTGTTTAGGTTTGCAATGAGATGGAGAAGGATCTCTCTTTTGTCATGCTGTTGGAACAGATTTGACGTCCTCGTGGATTTCTTTTAAATAATACCAGGAGAGTGCCCATTTCTCATCTACGCCCGATAACACGCTCTATCCCTTCGTAGCTCGTTTTTTTTTATTTTTTATGCAAAATAGAAGAAAGTGCCATTGTTTGTGATCGTGAGCGCGTTTTTGTGCGTATGTGTGTGTGTGTGTGTGTGTGTGTGTGTGTGTGTGTGTCACTTTTTACTGAAAAATTACAGCTCTCCCTACAATTCCTCAGCAGGGACCCCATTCTCGACCGGATTTTTATCCGAGGATCACAATTATTTCCCTCGTGCTCTCTTTTAATTGGCATCCCTACTGTGATTAAGAAGACACTGCGCTGTTCATAAATGTACTACAGGCAGGGAATCATTAACTTATTTCATATGGCGGGAGTGCGTGCCGCTTATTGACGTAACAACAGCACCATCATCGAGACGTAGGTTTATTTTTTCTTTCCTTTGGTGGGGGTGGGGGTGGTGGTGTTTTGTTTTGTTTTTAAGCTGAAAGACTCTTCCATTAGGCGAAACAATGCCTGGGTTCTTTTTTTTTTTTTGTTTGTTTTTGGGGTTTTTTTTTTTTGTTTTTGTTTTTTTTGTTTTAGTGGTCTTACTAAGTGTTTGAGCATTGAACTGTTAATACGAGGCTTTCCAACTAGCTAAAAAGAACAGATTTATGACGCCCAGCAAGGAAAACAAAAGCAACAGATGCCATCGTGAATGCGGAGAGAAAGAAAGCGAGACGACGGAGCAGAGCTCAAGATAAATCAAGTGTTGTGTGTGTGGGGGGGGGGGGTGGAAAAATGGCGGGTAAGAAGTCAATCCAGTCGGGAAGAGACGGGGCGAGTGATGGACATGTGATGACAAAAATCGAGAGGTGGGGAAAAAGGAGAGGGAAGCGCTTCCGAGACGAACGACAGGCGACACCGTCGGACGCGGGGCTGCAGGAAAAAGTCAGAGGATCCGACAGTTTGCACAGATGGTGACCACCCTCGGTCAACATTCAAATAAAAAAAAAAATCCAAACGATTCCCCCCTCCCCAGCCTCCAAAGTCTCTTTTCCTTCTCTCTGTGTCTTTCTTTCTCTCCATGAAGCCAGCCGGAGATAAAAGGTTGGGGCGTAAAAGTGTTTAAGTAGGCAGAAGTTGTAAAAGAAAGGGGGGGGGTGTTGGGGGTAGAGAGAAAGTGAATCTCCATTCAGTGAGTGCGCAATCCTTTCTGCCTTGTTGAGCTTTATTAAATTCGGTCCTTCTTTCCTCGCCGTCTGGCTTCTTTTATAAATTCCTCCTCATGCGTGGCTCCGAGATTTTTGTGCTCAAGGAATGCGGAGCCTCAGAACATTAGCGCACTGAGCATAACCTCTTACTCGGTGTCGGGGAAGTCAGTAGCGGTGTGCGGGAATTCGGGAAATTAAATTAATCCACTTCTCGCGGCGGGTGAAACAGTTGCTGTCGTTATCATCCAATGATTGACTGAAAGCAACTCGGGTCAGTTGTTTTCCCGAAGCCAAAACACAACGGCGGTTTGTTCTTTACGAGGGATAAAGGCTTAATTCCATATACACAGCTGCTCGGCCTGAAAACTAAAGCAGGGTTATGGAAAGATTCACAGATTGATCTCCGGTTTCAATGTTTACAATATGGCTGCCATTTTGTAGTGGTGTCCAAAAAAAAAAAAAAAAGGTTATCCATAGGGGAGATTATCCGGCGCGCTATCTATACGTGTACGGCCTAGCGGAGGAGGCGGGTGTGTTGTGTCCGTCAGGTCGATTTGTAACCTTGGAAGGTTCCTGTAAGATGGTGGGATTTTAGGCCGTTTGTCTAAAAAGCTATTAAACAAAATCATTAAGCTAACACGGCGCCTTCAGAATAATTGGCGCGTTTCCTTTCGTGGAAAAGGAAAGCTCAAAGAAATCGGGACGTCGTCTTGCCGAACGTGGCGTGCAAAACTTTTTCAGAAGCGTTACCCCAATTTGATGTCCAAACACTCGATGTTGTTTTAAGCAGGAAACACACACACACACACACAAACCAGACAACAGGTTTAAAAGCAGGTAGAGATTCTCGATGCGCTGAGTGAAAAAGAAGCGGCGATTGATTGGAATTTAATCCTTGATTGAAGCGCATCCGTCTGAAGTCCCTCGCTCCACTTCCACTCGTGTTTTTTCTTTAATGAGCTGTTCGGGAGGAAGCGCCCAGGTCTTAAATCACATCGATGGACGGGTTGGTTAGAAGACCTCGGAAAGCACGACTAATGCTTATGAAAGGCCAATCAATGGCGGGGTGGGAGAGGTGAAGAAAAGGACCGACACTTTCTTTTCATCTCCCGCTGACTGCACCACCCAGTTTTGCCTCTTGCTTACTCGTGGGATTTCTTTCTTTATCTATATGTTTATTGGGCTTTTACCCGTGTATCAAGAAAAAAAAAATAAGTAAGAAGACGCGAGATGAACCTCCATCAAGCCCACCAGGGATAGAGAGCTATAAAGTACATAAAGTTCCCATCGTTTTCCTCCTGGGGTTCCTGGTGGGCGTGGAGGTGACCGCATGCTGAGAGCTTGGCTTCTCGTTAGGTCTACACGATACAGCTTTACCGAGAACCGACCTCGGGGCATCCTTGTAAGGTGCTTGAAAATTCTCAAGTGGCTCCTCTTGATTCCATGAAGCCCCAGACCGCGGCTCTCCTGGATCATCAGGTTCTTCACGCTATCATGGAGACTAAATCCAGCAACGCTGCTGAGAAAACACTTTTCCCGCCACCTGTACTTGCAGCCACATTGCCACAATCTTACGAAATACTTCAACTACTCCACTGACGTCAAGGTCTCTTGACGTACCTGAAGGAAGGATCCCACTGTTGCCCCTTTTCCACCAACAGGGACCCGGTTCCTGGGGAACTCGTGAACCGGCCTGCATTCCCCCCACATTTGAGCAGAATCATTGTAATAAAGGACGTGTCATCAACGGAGGGCGTTGCACAATAAATAATAGAAGGAAACCAGAAGAAGCACGATGGTGGAGTACATTGATTACCTGCGAGCTTTTGTTCTGTTTTTGCAGATACTTGTCTGATTTCTCCTTTTCCATTGGGTTCTCCATTGCTGCGCTCTGCTTCCACTTGAAACTAATGACACACCCACTGAGGTCATCAAGGTTCCCACGGGGAAACCCAGCTATCTTTTAGTTCCACCCAGGAACCGACTTGTTATATTCGGAAGCTGGTTATATTCGGAAGCTGGGGCAGTGGTAGCCTAGTGGTCAGGGCACTGGTCCTTCAGTCGGAAGGTTGTGGGTTCAAGGCTCAGGACTGACAAGGTACAATGAGGTACCCTGAGCAAGGTACCATCCCCAAGCACTGCTCCCCGGGCGCTGCGCTGTTCGGCTGCCCTCTGCTTCACTTGGTGAATGGGTCAAAGGCAGAGAAAGAATTTCACTGTGTGTCATGCTATGCTGTGGTGTGTTTCACGTGTGACTAGCACATTAAATTTTTCTTTTTAAAGAAAATGGTATTTTTTGGTCAAAATCCTCCGGACGGTTCACGATTTGGTGCGCGGACCAAACCAGATGCCATTCCCACTTGGCGGAAAAGATGCATATTTTCCCGGAGAGAACTCTGGTCTGAGATCTGGATGTGCCCCAAGACGGAGGTCTGATTCAGATGTGGCTCAACACCTGCGAGTTGAAGTATAAGGGTCGGAAGCAATGCAAATTGAGTCGAAGGCATGTATTTGGGAGTCTCGGTCCTCCGTCAATCACGTCAACACTGGCCAATCTGGGTCTGATGTCTGAGAGCTTACTGTACTCTATATAGGTGATAATATTGGGCAGGTTGGGCTTTCCTTGGAGTGTGTTCAGCTGCTGGGTGACACTGCACGAGCCAAAGTTTGAAAAGATCAAGAGAACGCCTACAACTTTCTCAGACAAAGCATGTGTTTGACGTCATCTCTCCAGGTTGTAGTTGTTGTGTGATGCAGGAGGGCAAGTGTTAGCTAATAGGTTGGAAGTTAGCAATACAATCTGAGGGGCAAAAACGAAAGAAAAAAGATCTGGTTAGATTACTTAGAATGGTTTGAATGGCTGACAAGACCAGTGAATATCTAGGAAATGAATGTCTTGGATAGTGGATATGTACGAAACCTCCCCCAGGTTGGTTTTTTTTTGTTTTTTTTGTTCTTTTTTCTTTGGTTGAAGATTTATGTCTTTAATTCAACTCCTTTAATGAACAAGACAATGAAATCAGTTTCACCAAGGTGCCCAGAGACTGTGATGGGCCTGACAGATATGAAAAATAAAAAAATAAGAAATAAAACTGATGTTGTTTGTTGGTAGATAGGAACCATCTTCATCTTGACGGGGTGCAAACTTTTGCACTTGACTAATATATATATATATATATATATATATATATATATATATATATATATGTTGCAAAATCGTGCAAAATTGCTGCGAACTGTTTCCCTAAAAACACCCTTGACATGGTTTAGTTTTGCTTACTTGATGTCCATGGTGACGCCCCTCCCATTACCACACCCATAAAATGCCACAAAAAACGCCCCGCGCAGCCGGATGGCATGTGGTGACAAAACTTCACCCCAGTACGCGTCCGGTGATCCGGTTTATCCATGGCAAATACATCCAGAATCAGTCTCTACCACGTTCTCTGATATGTCCTCCAAAAGCAAGAACGGAGAAGCGAAGTAAAATTACATGCTTCTGCTTCTTTTTCGCCTTGAAACAAGCCGAGGTTCTTAAGTGACAGCGTGCGAGGATGTGGCAGCTGGTTTCCTGGTGTCAGCCCAACAAACAAACACCGGCGAGCAATCCCTAACCTTTGTTCAAAGGATCCATCTAATCTGTTTCCACTTTTCTTAATTAGGAGAGCGAGGAGATTTTAAACGCACGCAGTGATAATGGAAAAAGCGCTCGCAGGTGCTAATTAAAAAGGGAAACGAGGAACGCCAGCCACCTACTTTATTTGGGGTGAACTTATGAAGTCTATACGCTTCGCCTTCTATATTCTCGCCCTCATGTTCGGACCGAGATAAAGTGCTAATGGAGATGGAACCGTTGGGAATTAGAAGACGAAAAGCAGGTGGACGAGAAAAGCGGATGAAAGATGGAAGAGTGGGCGACGGACGCGGACTATATAGGAATTTATTTATTTTTTGTTAACAAAACGGACGATTGAAGCGAGAAGACTGGACGTACGAGCCGTACACATGGAGTGCCAGTCAAAAGTTTGCGTACCCCCCGCGGTATCATTTTAGAAACGAGTTCTCATTAAGTAAGAAATACAGTGGAACTTCTGGTCATGGACTGAATCCGTTCCAAGACTCTGTTCGTGACCTGAATCAGTTTTTCCCATTGAAATGAATGTAAATACACTGAATGTGTTTCAGCCTCAAAGTGTATTATGGGTTTATGTGGCACTAAAACATGAAATAAAATTAAAAATCACCTTAATTACAGAAAAATAAACCTAAATGAAATAAACAGATGATTTTAAGGCGCGTTCCCTTTGCGGTGGAGACGTAGTCGCTGGCGTAGGTGGACGGTGGCGGAGGGATATGGGGGCGCTTCTCATGTTTTGCGATTATTTCTTTCTTTATTTCAACTGTTATACGCTTAGGCTTCTTATTCACAACAAAAAAAAAAATGTATTGAACGCGTTCACACCACGAGTGCTTGACCGGAACTTAAGGTTTGTGGCGTGAACCGTGGGTCGGCTGCCTGTATGTCGGTCGTGGATTTGTTCGTCGGTCAGTACGAAATCTGTTCGGGAATTCAGTTCGTACGGCGATTTGTTCGCCGTTATACGTGTTTGCGAACCGAGGGTCCGCGGTATTACACACGAAGGTGAGAACCGCTCCTGGTCTAGGAGGGATGTGCCTGATGCATTCAGAGGGTCACTGAAACGCTCAGATTATAGAGCAGAAATCCCAAACAATACTCCACTCGGTCACCTCAGAGAGGCTTACCACGAACATCTGCTAAAGCCAAATCATTCCCTAAAAGAGAAATGACTTCTAATAACTTTGTTCATGATATATCCCTTACAACAATGTCAAGTGAACCACTTTGAAGTTTATAAGGTCGGGCATATCAAACGTACTATCTTTCAGACCACTGTTAGAAGACCAATGATCAATGAGCACGGAGATATTCTCTGCATATTTTAATCTACCTCTGTGAAGTGCAGCGTGATGACAGACAAGAGGAGCACCACTTCAAAGAGGAAGTCAGTGAGCAAGCACTCCAGGCAACCTCATTCACCTCAAGCTTAGGAAGTGCTCCCAGGCCATGCACACGGCCCCTGAACCCGAAAGTGCACAGCTCGACAAGAAGAAAGAAAAATGCCTTGCTGCCTCACAGATCCAGGGTCGGCGGTTCAATCCCGAGACTGGGTTTGCGTGGATTTCCCGTGGGCTCTCTAGTTTCCTCCCAGCTTTCCAAAGACCTATTGGCTATTCTCGGTTGGATGCAAATAGGTCTGTGCATATTGAGCTACAAGGGACCGGCATCTGATCCAGGGTGTATACCCAGTGTTCCCAGACGTCTCTGGATCCACTGCCACCTGACCTGGATAGAGTGCATACTGAAGATGAATGAATGAAATAAAAAGGAGAATTCTGCAAGCTACAGCAAACTAACTAGGCTCATTATGGTGTTAAGTCATTCATTCATTCATTCATTTATTTATTTATTTATTTAGGGCAACAACCCCCCCCACCCAGCAAAAGTAAGACTTTTCAGAAAACTTTTCTTTTTTCTTCCTTTATGTTTGGGGCCTTAAAAACCAACGCTGTGTTTATACTTCCACTGAGAATGCACAAACACACGCCAGTGTTTTTCCTGGAATTATCCTTTAAACCAAAATTTGATTATGCCAATATATGGGAAGACGGATGTGTTCTCAGAAGCAATTTCTGTTCTCCCAAGCAAAGTAATTGGTAAATTGGTACAGGCAGCTGGATAATTTGAAAAGGTTTCCCAAGGAATTCTCCCTGGATGAGAACAATTGGCGAACCAAAGAGGAGGAAGAAAAAAAAAAAAAAAACCTAAACAAAACAACAAAAAAGACCCCAACCCAATCCAGAAACACCAGGCAACAGAGTCCTGGGGATCAACAGAAAATGAATATAGGAAGGGGTTCAGCATAGTCCAGAGTAAGCAACAGCTGGCGACATTAATCACAGTTCCATAGATATATGCAGATGTTGTGCATTTTTGGAAAGTGTCCCTCTGTAATTCTCAGTCTGACCCTGGAACGCAATACGCACCGAGTTATCATTGTGCACATTTTACAAATACAGGAGGTCCTCGGGTTACAGCGGTCCCGACATACGACGTTTCGAGTTTTACGACGCTCGCGTTCATAAAAACGTCTAAAAATTGAGACGTGGGTGTTTTGGTTTATCCCGTTAGGTTCGTACATACGGACTACGTGGGCGATCTAGTTTGGTTGTGCGCGGCGGAAGAATACGCAGTAACGCGGCATATGAGTGAGGAAGTTGGCGAAGTTGAACGTCACACAAAAAAATGCGAGTGTTCCGTTTGTGTCGCTTTGTTTGCCGACCTTTCGGCCCTTATCACGGCTCCTAAACGAAAGTCCGAGTCTTCAGATGGCCGTTCTTCGACGAAGAGGAAAGCCATCAGGATGGAAGTGAAATTCGACATTTTTTGGAAAGAGATCAGAAAAGGGAGACACAGCAATGGATGTGTATACACACATGTGGAGAGGACCCCCTGTACACCCAAATAATCTGAGGTCAAATAAGAGCTCAGGATTCTCCAAAGTTCTAGCTACGCAGGAAGGAACAGACTACAAGGCCAAGTCCAAGCTGGCATTCAGCTTTACTTCTCACTAAGCAAGCACAAAACTGCTTAGTGCCAAGTGAAAAACTGCTTAGTGAACTGAGTGTTGAGGCTGTTTTATACTTCCGTGAAACTCTGAAGCATGTTTGTGCATTTGCATTGCAAGCGGAGTGAGCCTTCAAGACGCTTAGACGCGCGACAAGACGTGAACGATTCCAAAACCGTAACAGCGCGTCATGTTGGGACTCGACCGACTGTCAGGTGACTGCTGACTGGCGGAGAGTTCTGGCTGAGAGGGCGGTTTTAGCAATACTGCCAATATTATTCTTTAATCTGAAGGCAAACCTGGCCTCATGCCGTAGCGGCACTACAGCAAGCATTAACCATCTGCTAAATGCTGATTTTCAGAGAGAAAAGGGGGAGAGGGAGAGACACGGGAAATGCATCTAGTCATCACCGTGGCCGCAAAATGCAGCTTACACGTAGCTATGTTTTATTTATATCGAGTTGCGTAACTGAAATCTACTTCACGTTAGTCAGTTAGCTAGACTAGGGCAGGGTGCGCGCATGGGATCGAAGAGCTTTGGAAAATGACGCTACATCTCAGAGATGGTACGCACGGCCATTTTTTATATCTAATGAGTACGGTGTCTGTGCTGATAATACAGCTTGGCCTACATTACGCGAGGCGTAATAAAAAGATAAATTTAATCAAGCTTACTCTTCTGCCTCAAAAAGGAAAAAAAAAAAAGCAAAGTTGAATCAGGACAGGGTACAGTTTTTTTTTTTTATAAAAGACATGCTAAAACGCTCCTAAGCATGCTGTTAGTTAAGTGGTGTATTAGCATATTAGGCTGTGAAATGGCTATTGTCAGCAGAAACTAGAGAATTCCCAGAAAGGTCTGGTGTATGGGAGCACATTGGCTTCCTGGTATCTGGTATGCTGGGGTGTTAAAATTAGTATCCTGTAGCCACATAAACTAAACCAAGTGTTACGTACTACATTGTGGATAAAGCCAAGTCTGTCTATACTTCATTATCAGTCGAATCGGCCAATCACTGACTTGGTGATGAGGGATTCCGGTCTTGGAATATTGGCTTTACAGTGGACCCTCGGCTCGCGAACACGTCAGATAGCAAACAACTCCACGTACAAACCAAATTCTCGAACAGATGTACAGACAGCCAACCCACGCGTCATGCCAAGTTCCGGTCGAGCACTCGTGGTGTGAACGTGTTCAACGCATTTTTCCGTTGTGTTTCTCTGCATTTTTGCTCTATAAGCTTCATTAC
>JAQLOM010000018.1:3099371-3109583 GCA_030068315.1 Chrysichthys thysi
TATATATATATGTGTGTGTGTGTGTATAAAATATATATATATATATAGTACACAAAGTGGAAGTCGGTAATTGGACTCAGCACGACGCTATAAAATTTAAATGTATTGTCACAAATAATTAAGGCATATTGTTACACGAGAAGCATATGCTTTCCCGTTAGGCTAATCATCTCTCGTTACAAGCTAAACATGTCTGTGAACGGTAAGGGCAGCGAGGAAAAAAAATCTCTTCTTACTCTGGCTCGACTAATCATGTCTTTTGGCAGGGTTGAGTGGGTCTCTGAAGTGAAGCAGTCACTCAGTTTTCCATGTAACAAAGTAGCAGGCGCGCTCGGCGGAGATAATTAACATACGCCACATCGCACACAGGCGCACACATACAAACACGCGAGTGCCGCTCGCGTCCTGCTTTCATCTGGATGCGTGAAAACGTAAACCCGGTTTTTCAGGCTGGTATCTCCCGGGTTGATTAGGTGTGAATTCGAAATCATTCGCCGAGTGTCCCTCGCGCCGTGTCCACACGACAGCTATATGAAGAGGAAGTGGCTTCCAGTAACTGCGACTGAACATATGTAACTAATCAGAAGCATTGCTGCTTTGGCCGAACCATGTAATTTGCTCTCGCAGGGAGGACCAAAGAGACAGTGCGTGATGAAAGACACGAGGACGGAAAGAAAGAAGGAGAGAAAGAAAGCATGAATACATCCTACATCCTGGCGCATGCATGGGACACACTACCGAGTCCGCGCTCTAACACGGAATTACGACGTGTTTCTCATTTAGTAGGAGTGCATCCGTTTTGGAGACAAATCAATTTTTCTCTAATTATTACTCCCTCTGTTTATTGCATGTGTTACAAATCTGTGAAGCATACACTGGGGGGAAAAAAAACAGGCTTAATTATGAAGCAAAGCAACAACCAGCGCTTCTGTCAGAAAGCAGTTATTGTGCTGATGAACGGACTGACTTTGCTGAAGGTTAAATCTATCACCTGGGTGAAATGCCGAGGTTGCATGTTACCCTAGCAATGCTAAATAAGAGGCTTAGGCATTTGAAATTCAGGTGGAAATGAGGTGGCTTGATAGCAGAGGGGAATCCTAATGGGGCCATCAAAGACCTGATTTGTACTCAACAGGCAAGGCAGCTGTGAATTGTATAAAAATATTGGAAATCAATAGCTCGTATGGAATTTCATTAAGCAGCAGTATCCACAATTGATAGGCCCTCATAATTTGATGGATTGCACAAAGAAAATTATTAGCTGGCTCTATGGAGAGGAGTAGCATGCACAATAGCCAGCTCTGAGAATTGGTGAACTAGGATGATTCGTTCAGAATTTAAAAAAAAAAAAAAAAAAAAAAAAGAGAGTGAGCGTATTGATTTTCGTCATGGTAAGGCGAGAAAAAAAAATTAAAGGTTAATTCGTAGGTGTTGTGCTGAAAAGTGTGTCGAACGTATGTGCATTATTTATTCATTTATTCTCTGCTTTGCCTTTCAGTCTCAGGTGAGATCCTGGACGATGCCGACAGCGGTAACGAGAGCCGCAGTGGTAGTGAGGAGACCCATGTGTGTGAGAAATGCTGCGCCGAGTTCTTCAAGTGGTCTGACTTCTGCGAACATCTGAAGAGCTGCACTAAGAACCCTCTTGTGCTTATTATTAGTGAGAATGAGGTCACACCGGACCCGACACGAGAGTACCCGATTGAGCCCTCACCAGTGCCCAGCTGTCCGAGCGAACCAGCAGACAGCGAGGAGGCAGCCGAGGACCAGCACACCCCAGCTGAAGTGGACGATGGGGCTGAGATGACTCTGGAGCAAGTAGGTGCCCTTGACAAAGATGATGAGCCCATGGATGTGGAAATGTCTCCTGAGAAAACACTGGACCTTGAAGATCCAGATATATCACCGGAGCCTGATGTCAGCCTACCTCAGCTTGACACAGTCCAGCACTCTGTGACAGGTTACAGCATGCCCAGCACAAACGTCACTTTGGAAACACTGCATGGAACCCGAGTGGCTGTGGCACAGTTCGCTCAAAGCTTCCGTGGGGCAATCGCCAGTGGCGTGTCCACCATGGCCATCCCAATGATCCTGGACCAGCTGATGGCTTTACAGCAGCAGCAGATTCACCAGCTTCAACTGATAGAACAGATCCGTAGCCAAGTGGCCCTAATGAACAGGCAGAACCCTGCACAGGCGGCTCTCAACCATCATGCACACCACAATACAAGTGGTGGCTCGCAGCGATCATCTGTTACTGGCCTTCCAACAATCCCCAGTCAGCTCCAGCTACATGGATTCATTGCACCGCCTGTCCACCAGCTCCCTATAAGGGTACCACCCACTTTAAATGCCCAAGGCCCAACCTCTTTGTCTTCTGCCTTGGAAGGGAGCCACTCCCATGTCTCACAGACAGGTAGCCAGCTGTCCAGTTCCATAATGAACAGCAGCACCTCAACAAATTCCTCATATCAACCATCTAGCTGTAGTGTGGTTCCTTCCTTGTTGCCACTTCAGAGTTCAGTCACTAGCAGCAGTAGCAGTAGCAGCAGCAACAGCAGCAGCAGTGGAGCTGGAACTGGCATCAGTAGCAGTGTTTCCCTCACGAGAAACACCTCAAGTCCTCCAACACTGACCCATGGAAGCCTGCTGAGCTCCCCTTCCAACCTTCCCCTGATGCCTCCAAGTTCCTCGAGTAGTGTCATCTTCCCCAACCCACTGGCCAGTATTGCAGCCACAGCCAATGCACTCGATCCCCTTTCTGCCCTGATGAAGCACCGCAAAGGAAAACCTCCTAACGTCTCTGTATTTGACACCAAGCCTAGCTCAGAAGATCCCTTCTTCAAGCATAAATGTAGGTTTTGTGCTAAGGTGTTTGGAAGTGACAGTGCCCTTCAAATACACCTCCGTTCACATACTGGTGAAAGACCTTTCAAGTGCAACATTTGTGGTAATCGCTTTTCTACAAAAGGAAACTTGAAGGTCCACTTCCAGAGACACAAAGAAAAGTACCCACACATTCCAATGAACCCCTACCCAGTGCCCGAGTACCTGGACAACGTGCCAACCAGCTCAGGCATTCCTTATGGCATGTCCCTGCCTCCAGAAAAGCCTGTTACCACGTGGCTGGACAGCAAGCCAGTTTTGTCCACAGCTCCGACCTCAGTGGGGCTGCAGCTTCCCCCAACCCTGCCCAGTATGATAGGGGGTTATGGAGATTCGCCTAGTCTTACTCCTATAAGCAGGTCACCTCCAAGACCATCACCACCATCAAGTGAGTGTGCATCTCTGTCACCCAATGTTCTCAGTACTGAAGTAAGCACAACCCTCACTTCAGCATCTCCACAGCCCATCATGGGCAGTGACGCACCCCCAGTTTTGAAGCCAGAGGGGATTCATTTGCCATCCAACTGCAACACCAGACCTGGGGAAACCAGCATGCCCTCCACTACTGTGAGCCAGATTGTGCTGTCATCCACAACCACTACCACAACCACTACCACCACCCAGATCTCAGATCCAGTGACCCCTCCCTCCTCTGGCTCTCTTTCAGCCCTTCCGATGATCTCAGATCAGTTCAAGGCCAAGTTTCCCTTTGGTGGCCTCCTGGACTCTATGCAAACATCCGAAACCTCAAAGCTGCAGCAGCTGGTGGAAAACATCGACAAAAAGATGACAGACCCCAACCAATGTGTCATCTGCCATCGTGTACTCAGCTGTCAGAGTGCCCTCAAGATGCACTACCGTATCCACACTGGGGAAAGGCCTTTTAAATGCAAAATATGTGGCCGTGCTTTCACTACTAAGGGCAACTTGAAGACACACTTTGGGGTTCACAGGTCTAAGCCGCCTCTACGAGTGCAGCACTCATGTCCTATATGTCAGAAAAAGTTTACTAATGCTGTAGTGCTGCAACAGCACATCCGCATGCACATGGGAGGTCAGATTCCCAACACGCCTCTTCCAGAGGGCTTTCAGGACATGGACACAGATTTTAACTTTGACGAAAAGAGTGTAGACAACATGAGCAATTATGATGACGAGCTGATTGATGAGATGGAACAGGCCATAGAGGATGAAGCAGATGTCAAAGATGGAGATGTGGACCCATTAAAACCAGCATATTCATATGGAGAGGTTTCCCCTAGCAATTCTCCCCCAACTCCAGTCATCTCCAGCATTGCTGCTTTGGAAAACCAAATGAAGATGATTGACTCAACAGCAAATATGAACCGCGCCTTCAGCCTGAAACCCTCTGAGAATGGAAGTGGGATCGGTGGAGAAAGTGGAGATGTGTTTAACAATGACTCGTCCTCTGCCGTGGGAGACTTAGAGAACCACAGTGTCGGGAGCCCAGCCCTGTCTGAGTCATCAGGCTCTATGCAGGCTCTTTCTCCTGCTCACAGTCACCCTGAGAGTCATCGTTCCAGGTCTCCAGGTCTGCTGAATAACAACAGCGGCAATGTAGCTGAGGATATCCAGGACTCCGGTGCAGCTACGGCGACGGTGAAGTCGGAAAAGTCAGACACACCATCTCCAGGTTCTGTACCAGTTGAGCACACTGGTGTGCTAGACCTCACAGCTGCTCAGCCTGCCAGGCCTTATGTTAAAGAGGAGAATCAGTTCAGCATGCTGTTTCTGGGACGGGATCGAGGTATGACGATGTTTGCCAAGTGGCATTCTTATGCATTCTTATTGCCTAAAATCCTCCGAATAGTTTGTAATATACATTTTAAGGAAATATTTTTTCTCAGGATGTTTCATTTTCCCACTTTTTCCCGTTTAGGTCTAACTGCTTCAAGCTTGATGAGCTCAGCACCAGGCCTAGTTAAGCTCGAGCTGAATGGCCATAGCAAACCTCTGTCTTTGAGTGAGGGCTCCCACTTGCACATGGGCCTTCAGGTGCCTTCCGCAGCACCTCAGACAACAATGAGCCCCAGCCTGAACCCGATGCTGGCACCGCCTCCACCACGCAGGACCCCCAAGCAGCATAACTGCCATTCCTGTGGGAAAAACTTCTCCTCAGCCAGTGCCCTGCAGATCCACGAGCGCACACACACAGGAGAAAAACCTTTCGCCTGCTCCATCTGTGGGAGAGCCTTCACCACGAAAGGCAACCTGAAGGTAGGCTATTTTTTTTAATCATATAATTGCTACTCGAGCCACTTTTTAACCATGATTATTATTATTGATTTTTTTTGGCACATGGTGGTTTATTGGGAGTTTTTTTTTTTTGTTTTGTTTTGTTTTGTTTTTTTTTTGTATTACCGGTACCTCTTATTTTTTTATTTGTATTTTTTGGCACAATTTGAGAAATAAATAAATAAATAAATAAATAAATAAATAAATAAATAAATAAATAAGTAAATAAACAAACAAACAAACAAACAAACATGACTTTATCAACTGGAATTTTTACTACGTTTATTATAAGTATAATTAAGCTATATTAAACACACTTGGTTAATATCATTTACATAAAATCAGAACCCTTAGAAATCATTGTCCAACATTTTAATCTATTAACATTTTAAAAATGGTTTTAACTGAAAAATCTTTTCAGTTAATTGCTAGTTTATTTTATGGATTTGGTCTCATCCACATCCAAACTATTTATAATCATTAACACGGAAAATTTTTTCCCGGGATCATATATAGCACTACATACTTCATGCTTCGTCACACTCGAAGAAGAAGAAGAAGTCCGATTTTTCACACTTACTCTCAATTCTTCTTCTGGTTGCAGGTCCACATGGGAACCCACATGTGGAACAATGCCCCAGCCAGACGGGGGCGGCGCCTCTCGGTGGAAAACCCCATGGCCCTGCTGGGTGGTGATGCAATGAAATTTAGCGAGATGTTCCAGAAAGACCTGGCAGTTCGGGCAATGAATGTAGACCCAGGGTTTTGGAACCAGTATGCGGCGGCCATCACTAATGGACTTGCCATGAAGAACAACGAGATCTCCGTCATTCAGAACGGGGGCATTCCTCCTCTTCCCGTTAGCCTCGGAGGGGGCAGCATTCCTTCTCTGGCCAGCATGTCAGGGGGCATAGAGAGGGCACGCACAGGCAGCAGCCCTCCAATGACTGGCCTCGAGAAGACGAGCCTGGAGGTGGGAACTGGACGTCCCTTCTCCAGGTTCCTGGAAGACAACAAAGAAATTGGGATCAATTGATAAGCCGTCATTCGATATGAAGACACAAGCAGACTGAGTAAAGACTTCAAAGGTTCCTCCTTATCCAGTTTGGTCTCTTATGTACTATATTATGTACAGCTGAAGTTTGATATTCTGTTGGTTTTGGATCTATAGTATTCGGTATTGAGTAGAAGTATTTCCCTCGCTCCCATTTTGACTATGAAGAAAAAAAAAAAAACGTTCCATGTTTCAGAAATTGTCGTCTTGCAAGATTTGCATGGTACTTTTATCGGTTCTTATCAGTACATTTGACTGCTTTTAAGGATTATGTCACATAAAAGAAGAATATCTTTACTCAGTTGTTCTCTAAAAAGGAAAAAAAAATGAAATGAAGAGCAATCTCAGTGTGGATAGACTGACTAATGTTTACCTGGTTACAGAGTATGTTTTGAGGTACAAGACACGGGATTAGGTGAAACCGAAATACATTGTTGTAATGTGTGCTTATTATTATTATTTTATTTTTTTTCACTCATGAAGTAGATACTTGATGGAAAAAAAAATGTTTGAACTATTTTAATCTTTGCATTTAGTCTCTTGGCATTGTCTTATATTAATGTCCAGTGTCTTTAGTATTTATAATATACACAAAAGCGGGTATAAGAAAATATATTTAACAGCCCCAACATTTTATTGATCTTTGTTTTCTAAACTTTAGACTTCTATTATGGCTGTCTCTTTCAATAAAGACAAAACGTCTCTTCATCTGGCCGATGCGGACACATTGCGAAGTTTTATTTGGAAATCTAGCACATGTCGGTGTGACGGACCTGGTACAAGACGAAAAAGCTAGGATATTGAAAAAGCTGCTGCCTTTACAGACTCGCTTTTAACCTTTGTAAAGACGAGAGACAGAGATATACAGAAACTTATTGTGTATAGAGTAAAAACAAAATTGGTATGCATATTTTGTATCATGGGAAAAAAAAACGGATATCCTGATTTGAGATTTGTCATGTTTGTGAATGCACTTTTTAGAGGAACGGTCTTGTCTGTGACTTATCATTAATGATCTGACTGAACTATCTATCTCATTTTGTTTTCTTTTTTTTTGTTTGTTTTTTGTTTTTTTGGGCTTTTTTTTCACATTTTGCCCGTGGGGTTCTTAAAACATGAGTCATCGAGAAACTTCTGGAAAAAAAAAAAAAAAAACCAGGGGGTGAAGGAGTGCGACAGATATGGCTCTGTACTGAAATCCTCACCCCTTCACTCACATCAAATAATAAAATCGTGAGAAAAGAACAATGTCTGCTTGGATGGCATTTGTCTAATTGTTGTCTAATGGCTTTAATCGCATTTGATGTTTTTTGTTTTTTTTTCTTTTTTTCCTAATAGATCTCAGATCCTCTGAAGTACATTTCTGAATCAGGGACAGAAAGGGCACACAATCAAGGGAACCAAATAATTCGCCGGATAAACAATCAGAAATTGTCAAATTGAATCTGGTTTAACGTGGGAAACTTTAGAGCTTTGCGGAAGTTCAATTGCAGACAAACAAAAATGGCTTTTTTTTTTTTTTTTAAATACTGCAGTCTTGAACTCAAAAAAATGAATAAATAAATAAATATGACCTCATGTTTGTACAAGCTTCGGGCATTAATACACCGAATGGGGTAAGAAATAGGCAATAATCAATTACAGGGCGGTGTGATGAAGCAGAATTACTCTTCGCACCCTGACGATAATTCTGTTCCTGAAGCTGTTCCTGAAGATTTTATTCGTTAAAGAATGACGAGTTGTGCTTTTTTTTTTTTAATTTTTTTTAATTTTTTTATCCATTCATGGTCATATTTATTTAAAGTCGGGAATCTGTGTGAAACGGGTTCGATCCTGTTTATCTTACTATTTACATAAAATCAAATAATTGGTTCATGGTATAAACAATATTTACTACCTTGTACCTTTAATGCCATGCTGATTTTTCAACTAGTCACCTATTTGTCCCACATAGCTACGACGTACGGTCTGAATCATCGGGATTGTAGAAATGATCGCACCATTCGATAATACGCTGTGCAGTCCTAGTAATATGTGGATTTATACGGCTGCTCATGGTCGAGATATTTCACCCTTTTTCCCACTCATAGGCTTGAAAAAGAAAAGAAAAGAAAAGAAAAGAGAAACGCAAACTGAACTGATTTGTTTCTGTCTTCTATCTATCTAACACCAAAAATCCAGGTCACAGCTTTATTTATGCGTAATGTCACATTTCGTTTTTAAGCGTCTAGCAGAACGAGTTGGGATGTTCGAACAGAGATCCGTCTCACAAAGACGCACATGTTTCGCTTCTATTTGATCACCAGCAAATGGCTTCTTTCAAAACGACCACAGTTGCCATCATTGTAATTGCTTCCAAATTTAGTTCCTGTAGCCATTTTAAATGCACTTGTTTATTCCTTTAACTGCTCACAGGCCAGATTCAGGCCTCAAACACTAGTGCTCAAGATGTAGAGGTGGATAATCATATTCTGGGTCAGATTTAATAGGGCTCTGTCGTTTTATAGTTAGCAAATCAAAGTATATGTTCAGATTCAATCCGAAATAGCAATTAAGTGTGACAAATAGTGTGTTTCACGGGTATATTATGGTAAAAAAAAAAAAAAAAAAAAAAAAAAATATATATATATATATATATTTTTTTTTTTTTTTATTTTTTTTAAATACAAAAAAAAAAATACGAATGAGAAAAAGCTCTCTTGTGGAATATCCAAAGCGTCCTTTGGTCTGAGTGTAAAATAAAAAAAATATATATATAAATAAATAAATAAAAAAAATGAAGAAGACAAATATGTAAAAATATTAAAGGTAAATCATTTTTGCATCATGTGGTTTCACTTATTTGACCAGCGGCGTGTTCATGAGACAGCAGTTACATGCCGTGAAGTGTAAAGTGTATCAGCGGCTGTAGGTGTGTGTCAGCTACCATGGTGGTAATATGTGCACCGGAGAACGGGTGTACTGTAGTCATCGAGCTGTACTTCAGAGATCGCAGTCTGGGTTGACTCCAGGTAGACTTCGTGTAGAACGGACTATCACAGCGGGGGGAAAAATGCACTTCAGTGCTTCCAGCTTACACTACGTGGTGTTTATTACATACTAGAAAATGAATGCTTAATTATAATTGGACTGTTTTATTAATAGAGTTATTAAAATGGATTCAAAGACACATAGTTATTAAGATATAAGTGTGTATGTGTACATGTGTGTGTGTCTGGTGTATCTTTAATGCTTCTACCTGTTTTGGAAATACCTTACTTTTCCTTGGACTTCCTGTTTCATATGGAAATACATCAGCTTGCATCAAGTCATGGCCACCTCAGATATGTGAAGAAGAGGACGGAGGTAGTGTGAAGGACTGTCCGTACTGTGTGTTGTGTAAACGCCTAGAGAAATAGCAATCGTTAAGTAGAATTAAATATGGGTTTTTTTTTGTTGTTTGTTTGTTTTTTAAAAATAAATCTAATAATTGATGTTTTTTATAAAATAATTCACAGTCCTCATTCTTTGGAATTGCAGCAATGGAAAGATGTATTTAACGATTACACAGGATTGCACGATCAGTCACGCGACTGAAAAGGTGATGTGTTGAGAAAAAAAATATCTAAATACGTATAGGTTTTGTTTTTTGTTTTTAGGTTTTTTTTTTTACATTAGATAGGGTTTTGTGAGGTGGAAGACAACGCTATTGAAGAGCACATCAAGCAATTTTGATTCTAGAGAGACATTTAGGAAAAAGAGAAATATATGTGAAAAAAAGAGAGTCTCTCACACACACACACACACACACACAGAGAGAGAGAGACAGAGAGAGAGAGAGATGTCATGCTGAGTGGGTGCTCAGTTTTGTTGTCACACTGACAGCGAGTGTAAATGCTAGTGTTCGCCCACGACTGCCACCCAGAGTGTCATGTTGTAACACCCTGCACACAGTTCACAACTCCAGACACACACACACACACACACACACACACACACACACACACACACACACACACACACACACACACACACAC
>JAQLOM010000018.1:3237235-3257522 GCA_030068315.1 Chrysichthys thysi
TGTGTGTGTGTGTGTGTGTGTGTGTGTGTGTGTGTGTGTGTGTGTGTGTGTGTGTGTGTGTGTGTGTGTGAGAGAATCACAGAGTTCCTCAGCCACAGAGTCGAAAAAGGAACTAGTAAGGGGCGGATCTGGCTGAGAGAGAACCCTCAGAATGAGGCGGCAGGTGTTTTTTTTTTTTTTTTTTTTACAAGAGTAAGGAAGAGATAAGAGCTCTGGTGTGACTGAACAGGATGTCAAAAGCCACTGCTCTGCTCTGCTCTGCTCGAGGAGCTGCTGATACACAGCGGCGCTTAAACACTCCTTCCCGGAGACGCTGAAGATGGGATCCGGCCATAAAGAGCCCGAGTTTGATTTCAGCTTTCTGTTTGAGTACGGCAGTCGAGGCGGAGAGATGGAAATGGAGAGAGGTGTGTTGGGCAGGTGGCTGTGCGTGTGTGTGTGTGCGTGTGTGCGTGTGTGTGTGTGTGTGTGTGTATGTAAGTATGTATAAAGTGCCAACGAGTGAATTTATTTTGTAGTTTGCTAGATTTTGCATAAGAACACGTCTAGATAGGGTACTATTCACAGATTGATCTGTGTATAAGGTGATATGCCTGCATTGACATGGGAAATCAATACACACTTGTACTGTATGTTACTGGGGTATTTTTATTTTTATTTTCAAATTTTGTAAATAATCCGGAGTGGATCAGTGAAATATGGCGAATCTAGGGAACGTTCTATTCAGATTCATGTAATATTGCGGTGATAAAATGGATATATGCTTGTGTGTGTGTGTGTGTGTGTGTGTGTGTGTGTGTGTGTGTGTGTGTGTGTGTGTGTGAGAGAGAGAGTGAGAAAGGAAAAAATATATATTTTATCTCCCTGAAATCAGGTTGTTTTTTTTAGAATTTTTTTGATTTTTAAAAATTTTTTTTTTTTTTTTTTTTTTAACCACAAAATCTATTCAAGAGTGACATCTAATTTTTTTTTCAGCGCATCTGCTTCTGGAAATAGTCTGTCACACGCTAATTTTAGTCAGTCTGCCCACGCATTCTGTGGTGCATGACAGGTTCATCATTTCACGTGGTGTCCTGGTTGCGTACCGCTGCAGTTCGCAAATATAGATTGAGGTGAAGGGGACGGCCACGAAGAAAAAAAAAGAAAAAAAAAAGCGTCACTGCTCAAACAGAACTGTGTTTTCTTTAGAAACCCGAATGGGGACGAAGACAGGGTCGAAATGGGGACATTTTTTGCTTTTACTCATTTTGCAATTATTTTTACAGTGAATTCAAGACATTCCAAAACTGCAGGTTGTCAAAATAACTGGTACAAATGATGAACAATGCCTGGGTGACTGGTGAAATTACTAGTTGTAAAATTGTTCCTTTGAATGACTTTTTTTACTGTATATTTTTAAGAACTCCAAGAAGCAAGAGCGATTTTGTCAGATCTCCTATAATCAACCCTGAGATATAGAGATAATCTTAATCACTCCCTTGATCTAATCTTCAGCGTTTCTCACTTTCCTTATCTTACCCTCATACCAAATTTTCCATGACCCAAAGTACATTTTGAATTAATCCTCCATGATGCTGTCTTCTTCAACAGGCCTTAATAAACGGCCCAGATCGAGTACTCTTGCCTTTGACTCATCAGTCTTCTTCTTTTTTCTTTGCAGAGGCTTTTAGCTATACACCAAATGTTAGCCTGTCTCTCCCACTCGGAATGGCCAACCCCTGCCTGGCATCTCAGTACCACAATCTTCAATCAAGCCCCGTTATCTCAGTCTCATCATGCCACCAGGCGAACTACGGCCTCCACGAGAGCAGCATGGCTCCGAACTACTACTTCCCCGGGCTCCGTCCCAATGGCGCCCCCCCCCTGGAGAGACCACGCATCGAGATCACTTCTTACGGTCAGATGCCTGAAGAAGAGGTGCAAGAAAGTGGCACCATGGGCCCTGTGCCTAAGCGAGTCAACATCGTGACCTTGACCTTGCCCAGCGCTGATGGGTACCGCGACCCGAGCAGTCTGAGTCCAGCAAGTAGCTGCAACTCGGAGGCGTCTTATGAGTCTGGTTTCTACAACTATGAAAATTCACCCCAAAACTCACCCTGGCAGTCACCCTGTGTCTCGCCCAAAGGCTCATCCTCCTCGATGCTGTCTTGCCCCCCTCATGGGCATGTCCCTGGTCCATCCCCTCGTCACTCCCCTTCCACCTCCCCCAACGATGATATCGGAAGTCACGGCAAGAGGAAATATAGCTTCAACGGCACCCCTTACGGGCACGCGGCAGGCATCTCGCCCAACCACTCCCCCGGGGCTTCGCCTCAGGGTTCCCCAAGGCTTGAAGAAAGCTGGCTGGGAACCACTAACCAGTACACCAATTCAGCCATCGTGGCAGCCATCAACGCCCTCAGTACAGATGGCTTGCCTGATCTCGGGGACGGTGTTCCCAACAAGAGCCGGAAGACCAGTGCCGAGCACAATGTCAGCATGAGTCTGAAGGTGGAGCCGGCAAACGACAACGCAGGGACAGACCTCGGCCAAGAGGACTATGCTAACTCCAACCGTATGCCATTCAAGAAGGAGAGCTATTGCTCAGGATTCCTGGATGTGCCGCCTCACCCATACTCATGGCCTAAACCCAAACCTTACCTCAGGTACAAGAACACTACTGTACACAAAACTGAAACAGCACCACATCTCCAAGCCCTGATCTATTTAAATATTTGACGTTAGGTTTATGGGCACATAGGCTTCAAGCACATGGTTAAATATCTCCTGATTAATTAGTGTTTACGTTCAGATTATACCTTACTATGGAGTCTCCTCGTCGGTATCGAAAATCAAACTGGTTTATTTATCCTAAGAGTAACTGAAGTCAGAGCAGTAGGCGAGTGAACGCAGGACGTTTGGGCATATTTTATAAATCACTTTTTTCGAAGGCTGGCGCAATGCATTGTGGGTCAGTTCCCATGGCAACCCACACATAAACACTCGCCCAACAGGCGGTTTTATTATTTTGTTGTTTTTGCTGTTTTTAACAGGCCTCTGGGTCCGCCTGTGGTCATAGTGCACGAGTGCGTGTGCGTGTGCGCGCCTTCCTCCGCCGGCATACTTTCCTGCCGGAAATCAAGTGTTTGAGGGTGATAGTGTGGAACAGGAAGTGATGGTGTCAGTGCTGGTGGCACTGGGTGCAGATTCTCCTTCCCTCTCAGACACATTAGGCCGATAAAAGGCAGATAAAAACGCCGATAAAAGTGCGGAGGGAAGCCGGTTCGTTTTGGGTCAGCAAACACACCAGAAGTTCCAAGAGGATGCCTGAGATTGTGTCCATTTGTGTTGCTTTAGTTCGCATCGTCCAGGCATCCGGATGTGCTGAAATTTTGTTCCATCAATGTGTGCTTTGTGTGTGCTTTCACGTGGGAATGTTTTCTCCGATTGCACTCTCTCTCTCTCCCTCTCTCTCTCTGTCTCTCTGTCTGTCTGGACAACGGAGAATCGCAAATACTGAACAAAACACAGCTAAAAAGAAAAAGGCGTTTTTTTATTGGTATTATACTGAGGGTGATGGTGAGTGAAGTTGAGTGAAGTTTCATAAATTCGGTGGAACCGAATTCGTCCACTTTAAAGCATGAGCGCTTTTTGTGGGGACTCGGACTGATGAGCTGTCAGACCGTGATAGAATGCACAGAACACATTAAACAGGACACATGCTTCTTTCATTAATTCTCCGAAAAGAAAAAAAAACCCAAAAAAGTCCACAATTAGCTGCCAGACTTTGGAAATTAAGTATGTCAGGATGTGACTACAACGGATTAGATTAGAGACAATGATGAAATGTAAGGGTCCGGGACCCGAAGGCTTGCCAGACCAGGCCGAAAATCTGGTTTCACTCATCTGCTTGATGCCTGCAGCACGGTGTGTGTGCGAGTGTGCGTATGTGTGTGTAATCCATAAATCTTGACAAAGTGATCTGTCTTCTAATTTGGCAGCCCATCCCTCCCGGCTCTTGATTGGCAGCTCCCGTCCTGCTCAGGTCCCTACAATCTGCAGATCGAGGTCCAGCCCAAATCCCACCACCGTGCCCACTATGAGACAGAGGGCAGCCGAGGAGCAGTGAAGGCCCTGTCCGGAGGGCACCCTGTGGTGCAGGTATGCTAACCTTTCTACTACTGTAATGAAAATCTCCCTTACCTGCAATTCTCCCTATTTGACCTGCTAACAAAGCCAATAAATTGAATTCTAGCATAGTTTGTGTTTATCTTCGGATACCTGCGTGCTGTAAACCCTTAAGTAATTTAGTCACACGGTACACACGGTAACGCATGCATATACAGTATGAGGTTCTACGGTAACCGCCAGTTGCTCGATGGAAAAAAGCTTGACTGAAAGTAGAAAACGTTACATACAGGAAAGTAGAACTAACTAAAACACAGAAGTGGTAGGTTTTTCCCCTGAAAACCCGGTGACCTTCATATAACCAAATATATGCGGACATTTCCGGTTCTACTGCAACAGGCTTGAATGTGCGTGTGCATCAGGTGAGCAAGCAGCATTTCGAATCGATCTCTGTTTATCACTAGGATTAAAGCGATTTCTTATGAAATGCTCGATATGACACTTCAAAAGACTTTTTTACTCCCACCCCACCCACCCCCCTTTTTTTTTCTTTTGACTATTTTTGGATTCTTTTTATGTTACGTTCCTAAAATAATCATCGTCACCCGATGATACCCATACAAGTAGGTTAACCGAACAAGCTAGTTAGGTTCATTATGACTTAAATATGAATCAATGAGTCCACGTCGTCCAAAAGCAGGAAAACTGAGAGGAGAAACAGTGTCACGAATATGAACCAGGGAAGAGGGCGGAGCCTCCAGTGTGTCCAAGCGGTGAATATCGGAGAGTTAAAAACGCCCACGTAAGCGTCGATCATTTTACATGATTTTCCCATGCCGACTGACTCCTTTAACACTTTTATTAGGAGAAAAAAAAAAAGGAAGACCGGTTTCGAGTGACGTGTCGTCATGTGAACTTGTGGTGCTCCTGGGAAAAATAGACAGAAAAGGTCAGCAGGTCTGTATTTGGTACGGAGGCCGTAAAAGCTGACTAATTAACCTAAATAAACGACAGCTTAAATGACAATCGTGCCGTTTGTAAATAAAAATAAATAAATAAATAAATCCAGTTTAAAATGGGTATTTTAGCGTGCGTCCCATTTATAGAGTACAATTGCGAATGTGAAGCGAGTGCCTTAAATATTAACTACGCCCAGAGATGGCTTATCTTTTGAGAGCTCACAAGCGTTATTCTCATTAGGATCCCGAATATATTTAGATCAGCGACTGAAATTATTAGTCTGAAAATGAAAGAGCACCGTTCTACTGCCCAGGACGTTTCCCTTGCTGTTTTGCTTTAGAAAATGTCTTGACGGGGCCATTTTTACTGGCTGACCAGGTGAGCCTTCAATAAAGGGTAGTCATGCATTTGAGAGTGACAGAAAGAAAAAGAGAGAAAGAAAGAAACAGGACAGTGTGTAAGCGCTTGTGAGTGACATGCTGGTGCGTATGTGTTATTAATGGCCCGTGAAGTCCGAAGTCAATCGACTACACTATTTGTAGGAGTGAATTGCAGTGGTGCATATTATCGCAATTATCATGGCGCAAGACTACCGCCTCTAACTATTGTGCTTGGCAGGAGTTCTAGGACCCACGTCACTCTCACCTGCATTACCTAACACGTGGAAGAAAAAAGCGTCCTGTATTTTTTTCTCTGTCTTGAACTTGCCCCTTAATTCCCTTCTTGGTTTAACCAAGGTGGAAAGTGCACTTGAAAGTGCAATGCTACATGTGTGTGTGTGTGTATGTGGTCGGGAGTGACGCGCGTGTGGCCGTGAAATCAATAATGTAATACATTCAGACGCAGACACACTGGCGCGGTGCTGCCGTCTCTTGGTAAAGGCAGTAGTCGAGGCATTGCAGCTGTTTTCCAAACCTTTATTTTCTCCCCAGTCGAACACGGGCACTTTCACTTCCCAGCACAGCAGCTGCCGCCCAGCCAGTTTCAAACCTAATTCATCAGCTCTCAGGTGTTATTTATAATCCATTTCCTCCCCCAGTAGAAGTCATGTCTCGATGTTGAAGTTGAATTTGTTAACGCAGGCCTGCGAGGGGGTAGACGTTAACCAGCGTAGCCTGTCCTGTGACTTGACTAAATGTGTGGCACTCCATCTCTCAGTGGTATAATGGTATAACCCTGGATTTCAAGTGCAAAAAAAAAAAAAAGGGAACAAAAACATAAACACGGGCACCTTTTAAGCTATAGTAATATTTATTCTAAATCCACTGACTTGCACTATATAACCAAACGTTTGTGAAATCCTGGCCATCATACTCATATGTGGCCCTGCCGTGGATTGGCTACCTGTCCAGGGTGTACCCAGGCTCTCACCCGAAGTCAGCTGGGATTGGCCCCGACTTCCCCCTGCGACCCCGCTGAACACCTTTGGGATGAACCGGAACGCTGACTGCACGCCATCATCAGTGCCTGACTTCACTTATGCTCTTGAGGCTGAATGAACCCAATCACAGTCATGATCCAAAATCTAGTCGAAAGCCTTCCTAGAAGAGGACAGGGAGACTCAGGCTGCGTTCCAATATCCATACTTTCTGTACTTGCCATGCTTAGTTTGAGTCCGTAGGGCGTTCCCGTTACGATTGCGGCGAAAATAAGTGTCCTGAAAGGACCCGGGAGGTGCCCTCATAACGATTTAATCTTGGAGTGTGGAACAAAGTACACTTTTCGTACTGAACGGGCGCCATCTTAGCTACGTAGCGGAAGAGGCGGACCCAACTCAGCTCGAAAAATGAAAGAAAAATGGCTGACGGAACGGATTTTCCACACGGCCTGCGTTAGTGGAGTCATTTTGCAAGCTAGAAATCTGTGAAGGGTTAAAAATCTGTTCGCTGTTCAAAGTCGGGGATGGTTTTTTGGCGGGATGATGAGCCGCGGCGGCAGTCGTGATTGTAATTTCCGGTAAGTGCACCATGATGGAGTAGGCGATTTGGAACAACGCTTACCTACTGAAATCTGTTCACTTAGTAAGTGCGGATCGTGTACTACGTGTAAGTGTACTCATGAAAGGATGGATATTGGAATGCAGCCTAAGTCTGGAATGGTGTGTTGGTAAAAAAATCTGAGTATCACGATCAAGTGTCCACAAAGTTTGAACCATATCGAGGTTTCCAATCTCCATTGGGATTCATAAACTCATAATAGCTGCATGTTTTTTTTGGGGGGGGAAGGGGGGCGGGGGGGGTGGCCTTTTATTTATTTATTTATTTGTTTGTTTGTTTATTTATTTATTTATTTGAACAGTAGAATTCCCCTTTTGGAATGTGCACAGTCTCGGTTGTACAGTGTGATTGAATTTTCTCTAGAAGATACGAGTTGAAAAACACTACTCCAGTGACGCGCTTCATCTGCCATGCTCACATTGTTAACGTGCTTCAGCGTTTACTTTTCTTCGCTGTGATTTAATGCCTTAACTGCTCCACTTTGGGGGAAATATACAAGGGCTTTCATCAGTCTCTGGCCTCTCGAGCAGACAGCAGAAGCTTGCTTGCTGCTCTCAGGACTGGGTTGGGCAATCCTGTCCAGTGAGAGAGGTCCTGGGAGGAAGGAGTTTTAGCTTAGTCACGCCTTAACCCTTGCCAGCATTTGCTGTAGATGATCCAAAACTGAGAGTAGAGTGGGCTGTAATTTTGACCCCCCTCCCCCTCCTTTACTTACTCCCCTTGCCTGAGCATCATTCTCATCATGGCTCCCAGGGTAAGGCAGTAATGAAGAGCAGGCTTTGGGCGGGTAGATGGCAGCCATGGAGAATGGCAGCAGGGGGGAAGAGGGTGTGGGGCACAGGGAGTCAACAGGCAGGCAGCTGAGGCTCATCAGAGCTTCTTCCCCTCAGGGACCCTCTGCTTCCTGCTGATTAAGGACCCTAGGCACCCATGGTGCCCCTACAGAGAAGTTGGGCATGGTATGGGGCCAGAGAGGAACGGGAGTCCCACAGCCCAGTTGATACTACAGTGCTAGGACTCCAGGGGCCTATGTCTCCTTGCTGGTGTCATTTCTGGTGAGGCATTCATCTCTCAAAAGTGTTCCCAAGTCAATCCATGGGCTGACACTCACTCCAAAATGTTTCCCTTCATGCATCATTACACATGCGTGCACACACACACACACACACACACACACACACACACACACATGCTGCTTCTATTGTGGTGGTGAGACAATTTTCCTGGAGAGTAGCATTGACGAAACAAGGATACAAACAAAGTGGTAGCCACCAGTGGCGCCCATCCCTTGTCAAACATCACACTTCATTTGTATAGCGATCACATGGGGTTTTGTATTTTAATTTCCTGTCATGTGATGTAAACATCTGGAATACCAACAAAAAATGGTGGCCCCCTTTTCCCAAGCTGGACTGTTCCTCTGCCCCTTGGCATACTCATTAGTTATCATCAAGGTTCCGCCGTAATGAGCAGAGGTGTTTTTCTAACCTCTTTCAACGCCGTTGCCAAACACACAGACTTCCCTTTGTTTAGGAAAGTTCCTTTCATAGAGGTGACCTCACTCTCTGTCTCCACTACACCGCTGGCAGACTGAAGACCAAGCCTTTAGAGAGATGCCCCACCTTGATAGAAATCTCTCTCCCCCGCCCACAGACAAGGATCTTTATTTTTATATATATGTATATACACTGTATATATGAGCTGACCGTTACCTCTTTGCCTGTGCCATTATTCCTGATCTCCTCACCATTCACTTGCTCGTATGGCATATTGTAGAGGAAGCTGACCCCTGTAGCCACTTTTCCTCTTCTCTAGCTACTGCCAACCACAATACTATTGGGGGGGATGTCCGTCTGTGGAAAAGGCACCGTGCATCGCTGCAGCCGTTGCCAACATCTACATGATGGTTTTCAGAGGCATTTTGGGGGAATCTCAAGGTCTACCTTTGAGGGAGAGATCACCTCAAGAATGATGGCTTTTCCATCAATGTAAAATGAAAATCGGGAATGTTTGCCAGTGCTGAATAACATGGAATTATGTTTTAAGGAGAGTGAAGACCAAGCTGTGGTTCGTTAAGTATTCCCGTAACTCATAACTCTGTTTCTGTGTTTTCTAAAGACTTTATCTGGCGTTTGGTTAAACGTGAAAAACATACCCGATAGTCAGGGTGACAAGTAATCGGATTCCCTTTTAGGTGGAGAGTTTGGGTACTACTCGAGTGCTGTGATTTCAAAGCCTGGGGTTTCAAGGAATACTTGAAATGTGAAATGTATTGGAAATCAAAGATTTGCTCTCTGAAAACATGTTTCTCCAGTAAGTCTACAGCAACCCTTTCAACAAGCCTGGAATCCCCATCTTTGTTTCATATTGAAGCCCAGTCGACAGCTCTATTCAAAAAATCAAGAAAGTATCATCTTGCAAATAATTACTGTCTCATGTTTATTATGTAAAGATCCATTAAACAGCCTGTGCCCAGATTTCCTTTTCTTTGAGGGGCTCCCCTTACTCAAGACCTTGGTATTGGGAAACCACTAATTGCAGCCATGGAGTAACTTGAAGAATGCTGTGCGACGGCAACATTTTCATTGGTCTGAGGTGCTGACCACAGATTTATGAGGTAAGGCATCGCTGGCTGCCACGAAGATCACGGGGCACTGGAATCCTGCGTACGTCAGTGTGTAGCCTTTGGCAACGGACCCCAGAACTAAGATGCTTCTTTTTAAGCCATCGATTTAAACAGTGCTTATGATCTCTGTGATCTTCGGTCTAGACACGGGGCGCTCGAAATGTTGGCCCTCGGTGACATGCGTTACGCATTTGCATTTTAATCCCCACCGCAGATTATTGTCACTCTGCCGAAAACCATAAAAGCGACACTGATTACTGAGGCAGCCAATTACAATAAAGTAATCTCTCCCTCTCTCGCTCGCTTTCTCTCTCTCATGCACACACACACACACACGTGTGCATATCTAGCAAATACTATGTGAAACAACAGAGAGGTAATAAAAGGGATTCAGGGTGGGAGAAGGAAAGACGTAAATGAGTGTAGGTTTAATTTCGTACAGAAAGGCCTCGCCGGGTGACTATCTGCGCCTATGACCGAATGTGATAATGGACCAAGGTCTCCCTCCCTCCTTTCCTCCACCCTTGCACTCTTACTGTTTCTCTCCCTCTCCCCCTTTCTACGCCACGTGGACTAGACCAGTCATGACATTCCTACTTACCACCATGGAGAGTATAAGAGACAGAAATGGGAGCAGGAATGAGTTAGAACGAGTTACATAATGTAGTAATACAGAGAAAGAAAGAGTAAAAAAAAAAAAAAGGTAGCTGACTTAACGTAGCTCTATGATGTCACCACACTTCAGCATCTCATTTCCTTAAACAAATGTACCCATTGCAAATCCTGGAGCGGTGTGGCCCAGCAGGAGTGATATGCTTCCAGGGAGGACATTTCACTAATACCTAGGAGCCATTCCTATGTAGGAAGTCTGGTGCAGTGCATGTCGTGCCATATTAGTTATAGGTGATAACAATGCATTTTTTGGTAATTCTGTCTATTGATATGCTTAGGCATACTTAATAAAATGGCAACTCGGGCACTATGGGAAAAACTTTACGCAGTAAAGTAGGCGTATTTATTAGATGGGTAAACCTAGTAAACTGGGAAATCAGTATAACACAGGAACAGATCACGATTACAAGAGAACTCTCTCATGCAAAACAGTAGGTGATATATGTAGAACTACAATCCACGATTTGAGTTCTGATTCCTGATTTGCAAGGAGAATGGGCTATATCCCACTGGTTCATGGGCCTTATGACGAATCCTTAAGGAAATAAGCAACCATTTGCTTCCTCCGTAAACAAGTAAAATGTACAAGATTATAGGTTTGATATTGACAGTTGCTAGCGCGATCAATTGTTGTAATTATGGGAAACCGGCACATGCAGGTTAGGAGAGCACCTGGACACCTCGTCAATCAAGCAATTATCCAATCGTGTGGCAGCAGTGCAATGCATAAAAAAAGAAATGAAAAAAAAATCATGCATATACAGGTCATATCAACAGCTTCAGTTAAGGTTCATGTCAAACATTAGAAAAGGGGGAAAAAAATGTGATCTCAATCACTTTGTGGTACAGCTGTTGGTGCCAGACAGGCTAACATTTCCGAAACTGCTGAACCTCAGGGAATTTCATGCACAGCTGTCTCACAAGTTTACATAGAATGGTGTGGAAAAATAGGGGGGGGGGCATCCAGTGAGGAATATGTCGATGCGTGGAAATGAATTGTTGAGAAGGTGAGCTACAACAGCAAGAAGACCCCACTGGGTTCCACTCCTTTCAGGCAAGAAGAGGAACCTAGACGGATTGGAAAAGATTGGAATAACATGCGCAGATGTACCAAATAATGTGGCCAGTGAGTACAATTAATACACAACATCCCAGAGTGTGTCATCAGCATTTTCCCCATTTTCCATCGATAGATTCAAATTCACATTTTAAAATAAAATTTAAGTCCATACTCGCCCATCAGAAGAAAATAAACCCCTTAGGCACCCGTCAAGCCAACAGACCTAAACGCAAAACTCGGAAAGAGTCGTTCGGATTTCATGCTGTCTCTCGGAGAGCATATCAACGTGTGCAGATAAAGACAGAAAAAGACAGGGAGTTCAGGAGAGCACATATGGTAAATGAATCTAGGGAGTTTGCCCAAGGGGGACGAAAACATGTTACGTTACTTTCAGGAAGATCAGCGTCACTGCAAGTGACTTGACCTCATTCATCACTTCCCTTTGAGCATGAGGTCACTTTTGCTTTGAATGAAGCCAGCTCTGGTTGTCGCCCTACGCCGCTAGATCTGTGAGCTCAAAAATCATTTCCCTCAGACACATAAAAGCTGAGGTAATGCCTGGTTGAAAGAACGCACAAAACCATTGTAGTACGCAATGACTCTAATACCGGAGGATAAGCGGCGTGGAAGCAGAACCATCAGCCAGTCGGCACGACTTAAAAGACCGTTTTCTGATTAGACTTCTTGATCAAGTGCACCAAAACACAGTTGCAACATTTTCCCCCTTTTCTCCATTTGTCTAGAAGCGCTTGGTAGCACACAGGCCTGTGGCTAATTAGCTGCGGTGACACAGCGAGTAAAATATAATAAGCAGAGCGAGTGCCTCTGGTGAGATCACCTTGGAGATAAAGTGCTCTCTGGAGAAGCGAGGACTTCAAGAAGCCCCTGACCCCGGCATGCCTTGCTGATGACAAGCATATGCGACTAGCGTTCAGGGTCAGGACAGCTGTTGAGACTCTGAAGGAAGAAAAAGAGCCAGGAGTGTGGATAGATCATTAGCCAACAATTTCTGGCTTAAAAATTTGTCATTCTTAACCGTTCAGCTCGGTGAATGACGCTCCGAAAGGCCCTCTAGTAAATAATGGATTTTATATTAGCATTAGCGTTTGTCTTGAGTATCATTATTCATCCCGGATAATATATCGCGCTTGGAAATCCCTGCGTTTTTTTAGAAAATCTATCCGCTCAATGCCTCACGTTAGTTTAGGAAATGTGGTCATTGGGACTTCTTTTTACCCACTCAAGAGTGGATAATGGGGTCACGTAAAATCCTAATCACTTATCGTAAAGTACGTGCTGCTTTTTTCATATAACGATCGTTTGACGCGGTTTTCTGCGACAGCAAGTGCAAGTTCGGCTCCTGACATGAGCCTTCAACCGCCCAAGGGGTCACTTGATGAACTACCCTTCAGACGATAATGCCAAAAGGAAAACAGAGTGGCTCTTAAGATGACCGTGGATTTTGGGGGTCACTAGGGAAAACCAATGATGGCAAGGTCATGCATACTATTATGGAACGTAGTATACAGTAATGGGAGTTTATTCATTCAACTTCAGGAACCTTTTCATCCTGCTCTGGCCAAGGTCTCTGTGCGAGGCAAAAATATACCCTGGATGGATCGCCGCCGCATACATTCGAACAGCTAGGGGCAATTTATTGTAGGAAATCCACCTTTCAGCATGTTTTGTTGAAGCACGAGGTGGGAGGAATCCAGAGAATCAGGAGGAACCCCTCGGTGGACATAAGGGAATGTGAGATAATCTGCACAGACAGGAAAACGCAAGATTGACCTGAGGTAGAGGTATAAGGTTGAAACACCACCTGCGTTGCCATCATGCCACCGATTAATGGGAATGTCCCTAACAATTAGGTGAATGGTGAGGGGAAAATAACTTCCTTTTTTTTGTTTTGTTTTGTTTTTATCAAAGAAACAGATTGTACCCGGCAGACATTTCCAGTAATACCTCACGTTCACTCCTTTCCTGATCCATTTTTTACAAATAAAAACCCCAATCTTACCGAAACAGGGGCAATTATTTCTGCATTAATCAGATTATGTCATAGGTTACATGTGGTCTACATTCTGTTAGATTACTCAATCACTTAAATAAGCATAGCCCCTATTATTTAGCTTGACATCCTTACCATTTTGACTCGGTCACCAAATGAAACTTCATAAGCCCTAGCCCTGAAATTGCACAGTTTGGATTTACCACATGGACTTTATTTTGACAGGTCGTTCTTATTTGCTTTCATGGCAATTGAACATGTGGCCAGTAAATTCCAATTGGATTGAGTTCTGGAGGTTAATCTTAGCCCCTCGGAGGGTTTTTTGCTCTTAGTGTTTTCTTTTTTACTGTTTTCAGGGTGCCGTCCAGTTGCCCACCCACGGTGTAAGGAAAGTAGCAATGCAGACTGAAAGATCTGGTTTCACCAAAGTCTGTTCACTTGTACCGTTATGGTCGCAATCTGCTCATCCAGCGTACAGTTCTTAATCCACTGCGATATACATTCAAACGTTCACAGCCAATGGCCAAGCACAGCTACACCCTTGTTTTTCAAAATAAGGCTACATTTACAGATCCCACAGGTCTACGGAGATCCTAACGTACCGACATACAGTGGCTGCCACTTACTGTGCTGTTGACAAGTGGTTTCTATCTACGTATAACAACCATTTGTTCCCCCCGCCTGGGCTGGAGTGGTTTTTATTAGAGAGCAGAAGGGCTAAGTGGCAACCAGAGAGAGAGAGAGAGGAAGTTGTACCTGTTTGAAGTAAGGGGTTCTGATTCTCTTGGTGCTTTTATCTCAGTATGGCACCGTCTCTGGCTCTGGCCCAAAGCTTTGCCAGCCATAATGAAAATCATAACGCATTGTGTTCCATGTCAGAAAGCCCTCAGGGCAGCATTATGGAGGCTAGGCGCGTGTTAATAGCAAGTTATACTCAGAAATGCTACCCTCACCAAAATCTAGCTCAATTGAATCAGGCTAGCAATAGAGGAGAAGAGTGCATAGGTGTTCTTTTCCCTTCTTGTGCTTCTTACTCTCCGGTATGTGTAAAATCAATAATTTTAAAGTGTTTTTGTCTCATTATTTTAATAAAACATTACTATGAGACATTTAAATAAATCATACAGATCCTGCTGATTTCATCTAATGGGGAAGGTTATCTGAACGTCCTGTAACAAATTTGCTAATACCCCTAAAGCTAAAAACGGTTGTCAGGAAGTTAATAAATGTTGAACAAAAATGTCTTTTGAGCATACAGAAAAGCTTACAGGTTGGATGTCCTAAGAGGAAATCGTTCCTAGAGCCGCAACATTTGAGAAAATGTTCCGTCAACCAAAAATCGTTAGCTGGGGTTATCTCAGCTCGCGGTAGCATAGAAACGAAAATTTGGTTTCATTTATCGTCGTAAATGTTATTAGGCGTCATGAAATAAATAGATGGATTACGGTGAATTAATCCGTTTAACCTCTGTAAAGGCTTTGGTCTCATACTGGCCATTTTCCATTGAGTCGGGGTCTGCTGAAGGCCTACTACACCACAGGCATCCTTTTTATGGTCACTGAGAAATCTTCATAAACAGCAGAATGACGAGACCAAACGTCCACCCTATGTGTTGTAGAGCAGAGGCTATGAAATTGTTCCTGCTGCATAACCTCGAGAAGAAAAAAGAAAAAAAAAAGATCAAACCTGTCTTTAAGAACCCCTCAAGCCCCAAAGGGAACTCTCTTAATTGGGCAAACAGAACTAGGCCGAGGGTAATGTGGCTCGTCTCCAGCCCGACCAGGGAAACAAATACAGTGCTCTTAGCATGAGTGAGCCTCTCTGAAGCTAAAAGCTATCATTAGGAAGCCTTAGCCGCAGTGTGCTGAAATAATTACGGCACAAAAGAGATGGGGTTTTAAGAGTGGGCTTCTTTTAAGAGGTAGCAGGCTTTTGGAGAGCTCACCTAGATCCCTTTGTTGTTTTGCCAGCTCTACGGCTACATGGAGAGTGAACCGCTAACACTCCAGCTCTTCATTGGCACAGCAGATGACCGACTTCTGCGACCGCACGCTTTCTACCAGGTTCACCGCATCACCGGCAAGACTGTCTCCACTGCCAGCCACGAGGCCATGCAGTCTAACACCAAGGTGCTGGAGATCCCTCTGCTACCTGAGAACAACATGAGGGCCATGTGAGTCTGTCCCACTTGTATGCATTCTCTATCTGTCATTTCTGGCTCTATAAACTTTTACAGATGAAGACTCGATCGATGTACAGTAGGTGTGTTTTGTGTAGGATATCTGTCATAGATGTACATTTTATATAGAAATGATGATAAAAATTCATAACAGTGGATCGACATGGAAAACCTACTACATCTATGTGGATCAAGGTCTCCAGGACACTCGACCGAGAATCAAGATTTCATCTGTCACCCGTAACGGTTTGGCTAGAACCCGCCGACAAAGGGCTTAACTTTGAGAGAGAGTTAAATGTAGCACAACTTTCTTTGTTAACAAGCTAAAAGAACTGTTGAGGACCGGTTTTCTCTACTCGGCACCAGAATGCATTCAATATACATTAAGATCCTTGTTCTGTCAAGTCTAAGCCCAGGTCTGGCCCCTAGACATGTTTCAGTACATTTGTTGCTTCTTGCTGTAGGAGTTATAGGCTTTTTGTCCCCAACCTCCCCCTCCTCACCACCACCACCCAGAGCTCAAATGTCCCTGGGGCTTTTACTCGGCACACCGTCCAGCCAGCAGCACTTCTGGCTTGGCTTTCCTTCTCCACAGCTCCACTGGCGTTTGGCCCAGCAGCTTCGGCGTAAAAGAAATAAGGCATCGAACCCAGACATTACATAACCTCCCTCACCTTCAAAATGTCTCTCTTTTTGTTGTTTTCTATGGTAATTCACCACTTGTCGAAGCTTATTGGCAAAACACATTGGTTTCAAGTGAATACAAACCCCCACCCATTACCAGCTTCGTTTGTAAAAAAAAAAAAAATCTGTAAAAGCTGGATAAAGCCTTAAGCCGTAATCCAAACTCTCATTTTTACTCGTGCTCCAAAAGATAGATGGATGATCCAATGTGGAAGTGTCATGAACAAATCGAATGGTTAACTGAATTACAGGAGGAGATTGAAGCTATCAGCAGATGTCCTCTGTGTCCTGATGACCTGATAAGCCTTGGCTAGATTGTCTGCTGAAATGTCGGAGCTGTGAGGGGGTTTTCTCCGGTCCAAACTCAGACAGGAAGGTGTGGGCTGAGGACCTTTTTCGTTTAAAGGCCAGGTTTTGTGGAGGCTGGCTGATGTGGTCTTTCCATTCATACGCAGGCTGTTGATAAGACAGAAGCCAGTGCTTTTCTCATAGATCCAGTTCTGCTTCTCCATCTCTCTGTATGGATGTGTCAGTGGTTCAGGAGATCCACGTTACCAAAGTCAGGTCTGTAAGGGCCACGACACTACACAGATTCGACTCATGAAGGCATGTGAGTGTAGGGAAAACAAAGCAGATCAGCAGTGTACCCATTCAGTCTGGATTTCAGTAATGCAACGGGAGAGACTGTTATAGTCTCTGGGATTGATTTCGTTTTCAAGACGATCGTGGAATAGGACAGTAAAAACAAGCCGTTTGTATACGATGGGAGGTTGGACGGTGCCTCGGTCTATCCACCGATGGAGCATGCAAGGTGGAAAGGGTGTCCCTAATTGGTCCGTGTCCACTCTTGAAGCAAATGAGATCATTCTTCTCCCTTCATTTCCCCTGTTTCTTAATTATATTGCTAAGAGAAGTATTAACAGCGGAAGGAGCCTAGCGATGGTTAGTACACCAGACACTTTTAACCCTGGTTTCAGGGAAATGTCTGTCAGCCCACACTGATGATCTCTGCATCTTGCTGCCCTTTATAGACCATTAAAGAAAAGAGCTACAACTGACAAATTAAAATACATGCTCGCTCGCCATTTATATGATTCAATTGCCCATGTCGCAGAACTCTCATAATATATTTCACTGAAAATGTGTTTTGCCTGTGAGAGTGATATCAGATACTACTACGAATGTGCTTATTGTGGCGGTTTTTGTTTTTTTGTGTTTTTTTTTCTGTATTCAAATTGTAACTGGCTGAAGTGGGGGAAAATAGATTTGTGTAAAATTTGACATTTACCATTTTCCAGAAACTTGGCTCGAAGCACAGATATAAAATAATTGGAATCTTGAGCCATATCCCATATGTATTCTGTGCTTTCTTTTTTTATCAGCTCAGCTTTAGTTTTATTTAGTTTCTTTAAAATGCCAGCTTGAAACATGAGACCATTTTCCACCCAAATGTCCTATTAATGAAAAAAAAAAAAACCCTGAGAGAAAGCAAGTGGGCATGCAAGAAAATGAAATAAAAGCCTGAAAAGGTTCCTGCCTCTAAATATGGCATTAGTTAGCAGAAATGAAGCTGTAAAACTGTGTACTGGGGGAAACTCTGTTGAAGCACGGTGGATTAAGATGCTCGACCAGCTGTGAGAAAGGCTTTGGTGGCTGTGTGTTTCCAGAGGAAAAGCACATCAGGCACCAGAGCTCCCCCACTCCATGGACACTAGGGAGACAATTACGCTCACAGAGGGAAGTCCCTCTTCCAGGGTGTGAGGGCACCAATTGGGATGAAGACTTTGACCTGTTATGCATCACCCTTACAAAGCCTAGCATTGTAGAAGTCCGTGTTGATGTCATTGCTAGTCATGACAAACAGCCCATACATGCATAGGTTCCATCGATTTTGTCCAAAATGAGCCACGAAACTCACAAAATCCACTTGGGTCGAAATCAATAAAAATTTCAGTGCTCGTTTTTTTTTCTTTTTTTGTTGGTTTTTTTTACATCTGTAAATTCAGTGGTTTGAACGATTGGTCCTCGGCCCGTTTTTATTCTTTCCGCATGAGTAAAGGCTTTTATTAAGGAAACACCTAATGATTTCCTACACTTCTTCTTCCACTCGGTAGAATCGACTGTGCTGGAATCCTGAAGCTCCGAAATTCCGACATTGAGCTGAGGAAGGGTGAGACGGACATCGGTCGCAAAAACACCCGGGTCCGAATGGTCTTCCGTGTCCACATCAACCAGCCCAATGGCAGGACTGTGTCACTGCAAGCTGCATCCAATCCCATCGAGTGCTGTAAGTACCCGTCCACACATACTGATAAAACTGTTGTTTCCGGAGAAGACACTCACACATAGGAAACCAGACAAATATCAAAGACAAGATCATTACAACACTGATCAATTCAATTAAATTTTATTTGTATAGTGCTTAGACACTGACACAAAGCAGCGTTTTGCAGGAATTTGGACGGCGCTCTAGACCCCAATGGGCAAAATACAGGTAACAGCAATGAGGATACACTCCCTGAGGGGACAGAATGAAGAAATCATGAGAAGGACCATTATTAAAAGTGGGCTTATAAACCATTCCAGTTCCAAATGTGCTGAAAAATTCAGTTTGAGCATAATATTTATTTTCACAAGTATAAAGAGGGGCTACGTGATTACAGCACAGTATGTCTTGGGTACAAATCTACCAAATCTAGGTGAGATTATCCTTTGAAGCAAAGTGGAATCTTGGGCATGAATCGTTTTTGAGAAATGCAACTCTTTATGGGATCCATGTGTACCAATGCATGTGAGCAGAAGATGACTCAGCAACTTTATCTAACCCATTAAAGGATTTACACCGTAACAGCTATTAGTCAGTATTTAGCTATTTACATTGGGTCAGCTATTTACAAAGGTCATTTTCCAGATGTAAAGATCCCTCTCTAACACATCGTGATTGGAGAAACTGGAATTGGTTCATTTAGAGAGGGCGCCTTGTTATTAGTTTAAAAACCATGATGTTATTCACGTCTCTTTGCCATTGCTGTAAAAATCTGCCCCAGTCTTATAAGCTTCCTCTACATTCAGGGCAAACAGATGGGCTACAATCTTCTCTCTTTTGTCACTTATTAAAATGTCTTACAAGGCTGAGATTAATATGCCAAGATCCTGATAACAAAGCCGTAAACTGAATTTGATGCCTAGTTTTCTGGCTGCAAAAACGGTCAGTGTGACCAAAATGGCCGTAAGCTTTGGCAAAAAAGGAAAATTAACAACAAGCTGGTGTTTAAGTGATCTTTCCAATGAGTTTGTTCATGAAGGTGAAGAACCAAACCATGCTGCTTAATGGGCAAATAGTGACTATAAACATATCAATACAGGAAACGTGTTCATGATGGATCCTTATTAGTCATAGCAAGCTTGGGCATTGAGTTATGTAGGGGTCAAAATGGTCCAATTACTCCAAACAGTGGAAAAATGCTAACTTTTTGGCTTGGCCTAATGATCATGGATCTTCTTTTTTTCTTGGTGGTTTTTTTGTTTGTTTTTTATTTGACGCATAGACTACACGTTATCAGTGCTGCGCAAGTAAAAAACAAAAAAACAAAAACGTAGTTAGCTAATGCAAAAGTTAGCTCGGACCCTTTACGAAAGCTGCGTCGCAAGGTATACAGCTGTATAGAAACTGCTTCCGTGATGGACTTCACATTTTTTACTAATTATACATAATGATCCACAGAAGAAGCAATAAACAGTGTGTTCCCGGATTATTTATGACTGCAAACACAACAAAAATCTGTTTCTGATTTCTGTAAACCTGAAGCAAAAAAAAAAAAAAGCGGGGGCGGGGGGGATTTCACTCACTGACCGATTTCCTCCATCTGGTAATTACACTCCCACCTCCTACACCTGTCATCCGGAAAATTCCCAAGCACCGAGAGACGTTTTGCATGCCTATTTCCATAAATATTATGTATATTTTTTTAAGAATTGAAAATGATATATA
>JAQLOM010000018.1:3354828-3366205 GCA_030068315.1 Chrysichthys thysi
CAATATAACACATTATAGCTGATACAGCACAATATTTAAGCAGCTCTGATTATACAGCCGCTAGACAGAGCTGTTTAGACTGGCAACATTTGTTTGTGTTTATTTCGTTTGGAGGGGACGTGACGGAGGAGGCTGGTGCGGGGGAGCAGATGATTAGCAGCTGAGAGTGATTATTTGCTTATAGGAATAAGTGAGTGTACACTCAGACAGATGGGGAGAGTGAATACTCAAACCACACTAGGTCACTTCTCAGCAAACCGACTGGGAGACCTGAGGCTTCGTAGCTTTGAAATGTGCATGTCGGGGGATTTTTTTTATTTTTGGATTTTTTTTTTTTTTTTTTAACTGAACTCCAGATGTCTGCAACTTGATTGTAATTAATCTGCTGTAATGTCGATACCGAAATCTACACATTCTTTCAGAACAAATGTGATCAAACGAATTTTTCTTTCATGCTTTCTTTTTCTCATGCAGTTGCTTGCTTTTCTGTCTTTTGCTACTTAACTTAAAAGAAATGCTTAATATATAATTAAAACGATATTTTGTAACTAAGAAACTGTCCAAGTTAATTCTGGTGTATGGGGTGAAAATACATGTGAAGCAGGGTCAAATACCCTAAAATAATATTTTTTTTGCAATCGATGCTGTGTAGACCCAGAGACCAAATATATCTGGAATCTTCTTTAAGAAAGTTAACAAGATTACAGAAAACGAACTCGCCTTATGGAGGTATTCAGTCTTATCCATGCCGTGTTAGAGCCTTGAGTTTGGTCCTTTAGTTTTGCGCTGCTGTGAAGTAAATGTAGTCAACAGCTGCACAGTTACAAGTGTGTGTCACCCAAAATCGACCTCTAAACACATTCAGTGTCTCACACTTGTTGCTGTGGTTTAAGTGTGTTAAAGTGTGACTTGCTTATAAGTGAATATGCTGGGTTTTTTTGTTTTGTTTTGTTTTTTTAAACAATAATTTACACTCAATAATAAACCCACTTATAAAACCTCATTTTGTCCAGAGTTGAGATGGGCAGTCTTAGGACGCATAACAATTTAGCAGCCTGGTAACCAAAGACTGCAAAGGACAAAGTTCTGGCTATGTTTTAAATTTAGACATTTAAAATCTAAGGGCTTTAAAAAAAAAAATGCCTACAGTGCTTGTTTAAATCCACCAAGTGGAGGATCGTAAACTCTGGGGACGGCTGTAAATATGATTGTGGCAACGATGAAGGCATGAACGAAAGACGTTAACCGAGAGAAAAATATTACTATAAACGGAAACTGAGTTTTCGTTATCGTTGGAGCATCTCTTGCACATCACTGTACAGTCTGTTGAAAGGATTTCTCAAGATTTTACTGGGATCTCGTACAGTGAGACATGTAATATAAACATAAAACATTGCTGTAATTATGCCATCTGTAATAATAATCTTAATAGCTTGGGGGTAAATGTATTAAATAATGGGGCTTTGTATTGTTATCTCTGCAATCATCAAGTACTTGCGTAAGATTTTGAGAGTTAATCCATGGTATTTGTAGAGACAGGCCACTGTTCAATTGTGATTGCGGCTGTTCAAGGCATGGAGGCCATTACACAATTCCCATGTCTCGGCCCTTACTTGTTGGTAAAGGTGTGCAGAAAATGCCTACCACTGACTCATGTGTGGATCTAAAACATTTTGTTCTGTTATTTATGGAGAAATGCTCATGGGAAAGACCAGATTTTTTTCCCCCCATGATATTGAAGCCAAAGACTTGAGTTCAAGCCCTTTGGTTAGTTCCATTACTTTTGGGTTATATTTTCCTCATAACTCGAGCACAAAATGAAAGATTGGATGCTTGTTTTTAAGTGATTTTTGTGCTTTTTATGAGCTAGAATTGAATGCTCAAATCCAGCGTAGCTACCTGCACAATAAAAAAAACCAAACATTTTTCGTCTCATTCAATTGAAATGAGTCAACTATTGCTGACTCGCTCCTTATTTTTTCATCATCGCACTCTCATTTTGTCATTCTGTGGGAAAACATGAGAATAGTTCACTCTTCCAGCTACAGAAGATGAGTGTGTGTGTGAAAGGAGTGGGGGTGTCCTTTTTTTTTTCTTCTTTTTTTTTTCTTCTTTTTTTCCCCCTTCTTCGTTTTTTCCCCTTTTCTTTTAGCTCTAGTGGACATCAAAGGTCCTCGTCATGAGTTCATTAAGTAACGCTGTCCTGGCCTTGCTCTGTCATTCCTGTAAAGCCGTCACTAAAGGAGATCAGAGGGCGCCATCTCCTCCTTCTCTTCCTCTCTCTGTCATTCCACTTTGCTCTCGTAGGTGTCCGTGCGTTCTGCGCTGTGCCTTTTCTCGACCCGCCTCGATCCTTCCTGCGTGAGCGAGGAGACTTATGGTGCTTTTATCCCGGAAGCACTCTTTGAAGTTCACATAATGATTAAGTGGGTAGGCCTCAGGTCACCCTTGTGTGTGTGTGCGCCCATGCTTGCTTCACCCTGTTTGTTGTCATGCACCAATTTCGGAGTGTAAAAGCAAAACCGAGATGGCTGGAAGCCCATAACCCAGTCATGGCCTGTGAACTTATATGAGGTGTTAGGAGAAGAACTTTCCCCTCTGTCCTCCCTTGCTCCCACCTCTTCACGTACACCTGGGTAGGAATAGCGTGATGGGGTTGCACAACTTAAGATACAAACAACGAAACTCTCCCTAGTCCTTTCTGAAGTGCCCTCTCATTTTCAGCCCCCCACCACCACCACTTGGCCAAGAGCTAACCTGTCATTAACCCGGGCCCCTAATTGGCAGGTGCTGAGGGGCTCTGAGACACTGTGATCACTTGGAGGAGAGGACAGACCGAGAGGCCTCTTCATTCACGTCCTTGCAATTTGCTATGCTCTTTGTTTAGGCCCCCCTCTCCTGCCCAGGAGTAGTCATCACTCTCATTCCTTGGGAAGTGTATCTGTTCCCTGTGCAGCTGAAAGACTCAAAAAATTCTCTGGCTTCTGGTCAGAATAAACACTTATTGTGTTCATTGTGTGTAAGTGAAAGAGAGTGTGTATGTGTGTATATGTGTGTGTACTTGTTTGCCCGTTTAGCAGGCTGGATGTGTGGTTTGTGGCTCCTGGCTGGCTGTGAAAAAGGGAAGACTGTAATTTGTTGTACAATGAAATAACACAAGTCTTGGCATAGATGGAAATGGAAGAATCTGAATACCCCAGCCAGGAAAGGGGGAAAAAAAAAACCAACTGGAATCTTTCACGGGGTAATTGAAAGTAATTTTGCGCTGAATGTGAAACCACTACATGTTTTGAACAGCCATGAGCCATCGGAATAATTATGTTTGTCAGCGACATTCTCCTGTAACGTGCACCAACCCAGCCCCGTGTTACCAACCATTAGAGAATTTCGAATCAAAACATGCTCCAGGACATCTTCATTACAGTAAATAACACACGACTTCTTCAGAAAGAAACGCTTGTACGTATTTGAAAGGGCACGTGCTTCTTGTCGAGTCTGGTGGTTTTCCTGACTCATGCTACTACTTCTGTTGCTGCTGCTGCTGGTGGGACCTGGCAGGAAATGAAGAAAGCCTATTATCACTCATAATTCATAACCTACCATGTGGCCTGTAAATTTACATGGAATTTGAATCAGAAGTCACGTTTCCTTTACTGCTTTAGCCACACTGGATTTTCTGCTAGGCTGACGCATGCCCTGGGTTGGGTTTCTTTAGCACCATCGAACACCAACTGTTTTTGTTTTTTAAGATACAAAAGTTAAATTTAATAATTGCTTGGCATTACCCCATATATAATCAGTCCGCCAAGATATGTTTGGTATGTGCGGTGTCTTTAGTTTGCACTGATAGTACGAGGCTGGGGTAGCTTACAAGCAAGGGTAGCATCCTTTGCGTAAAGGAAAGCATTTGTTCTGCAGGTTTTGGACTTGGACAGCTATTGCATTGTGCCTTTAATAATGCTTCGTATTTTGTACCGCATGCACACACCTGAAGCTCAGCAAGTTTACAGCAGAAGTGGAGAAAAACAACAATGTAAAGCAGTGAATATTTAAAATGACCCAAACACCCACTTGTAGTAAGAATGAGCAAGTGTATGCTGAACACATTTTTAGCATTGTCTACTGACAATTTAATCAAGTATGAAATTAACAAATGAGACGATCGAGTCATGGCTGTACTTACTGAAAACTCACCAGTGACGCATTACACCTAGACCACATTTATCAACATCTGTTGTCCTCGACGAGCAGAAGAGCGGAAACACCGTCACGAGTGATTATTTAACCGGCTGTTATGCTTGTATTGCTACTTTTAACTTTGAAAGGACGCGCTGTGCCCTTACAACCTAAATTTGGTAGATGCGGTAGTTATTTTTGCACGGGATTCCTAAATTCGAATTTAGGATTCGCTCCTGAACATCTGCTAGGGAAATAGAGCTAATACCGTATTAATAAATATACATATTGTCCATCACAAAATCGGGCAAAGAATTGAGGAATTATGATTTGTGCCGAGTTAGAAGTGACCCGGATTGCAAGATACTCCGGTTGTGTTTGTGTCTTATGTTTTGAGTAGATTCATTCTGCGATTTTGTGCAAAAATGCATTACAGTCTTACAGCTCATGCGTTAGACTCAGGAAAACTGTACTAAACTCGTAGCTGTTGATGTCGTTTTTCAAACTATTAGCCATTGGGGTTTTTTTTAATTTATTTTTTTTAATTACCCCTGTATAGGGCACTAATAGAAATGTTTGGAAATTCAAAATTTCAACCCTAGAGTGTTATTGGGGGGATATTACAAGACTTTCTTTTTTTTCCCCCTCATATTTATGTTGCAAATCAAGGTCAATTGAGTTACCCTATATGGCTAGTAATAAAAACCAGATATAAAGTTAAAGGAACATTTATTCAGGATGGGAGAATCCATGTATTTCTACGACTTCATGGAGAGGCATGGGGGGTTTTGACTGTCTGCTGAAGTTCCCAAAGATGATCCTTAACCAGTTAAAGGCTTAAACAGGCATGTCTTGGTTGTTCGACTACACTTGAGGTAAATGGGTGATTTTTTAATATTTCGATTGAACTGTTCCTTTATGAAGAAGCACCAGGACATTTAAGGGAATTAAGGAATCGTATGTCCAAATTGGTTTGTTTTGAAAACCAGGCTGCTTTATCTATGTATTTATACCGGTCCTTATAAATGCAAGGCCTTTGTTGGGGACGGATGTCCTGAAATTTTTCCCCTGTGTCTGGGCCTGGTTCCCATCTGTTTGTTCTTAATGCGTATGGCCACACTTCAGGCCTGATGGGATGCTTGGGCGGCCCATTACAGAAAGGCCCCCTGGGTCTTCTTGAGTCACTGTTGATTGTACTGTGTCATTCAGTGTTTAAAAATTCTTTGGTGTAACGTCTGTTTACCGTAAGTGCCATTTGCAGTGGCTGTTTTCCGGAAATTTCTCAGGCGCCTTGAAACACGAGCATTCTTTTGGGGGGAAAAATGTTCGCGTCAACATGGGCAAGGGGTGGGTGTGAGAACAAGCATCACCTCATGAAGTGGGAAACATGAACCCATTTGGTGATTGGTGATTAATAGTAAACGCTAGTCGGACATCTTTATAAATAGATCTAGTGTGTGCGTTCAAATTCAGAATCTAAGCAGTACTGTTTACAAAATATCTATATTGTAAGTAATAAAACACTTGGAAGTGTGCTGTAAGGGGAAGATAATCAATACTGGGATGGCGTAATGCAGCAAATTGCCAAGTTAAGTTACTCTCATTGTTTAGTTACTAAACATGCCATACTTTTAAGCCATTTATAGTAACATTTGTTGTTTAACAATGATGTTGCTTAACATCTATGAACCATCTATGAAGTTGGTTCCTGTTGTCACTCTTGTTATCATACCAGCTATAAACTGTCATTTCCTCACAAGCCTCTCCTTTTTATCTCGGAGAAAAAAAAATGCAGCTTCTCATGGTGTATCCAGTGTCTGAAGACTTGATTAAAGCTTTACCTCCGACAGCTACAATGTGCTGACACTGGAGACTCCTTACAAAAATGGCGGAAAACTCAGCCTGTGAGAAGCAAAAGCCTCTCTGATCTAATTACCATCAGGGCTAGAAAATGAATCAATTAATCTACTTGCAATTTCTGATCTGATATTGAGATGTTCCGAATAGAATTGGTGGCGGATCAGATGCTCCAGAGATTGAGCATGATCTTAGGACACTAAGCCGAACTGTAGGTGTCCCACTCTTTGCCAGGCGGCATCTGTATGCCTCTTCGTGTTAGTTTTGGCTGTGATTACTGGGACAGTGGAATGTTCTGTGTTAATATCTGAACGTTCCATTTCCCCAGTAGTAATAATAAGATATTGGAAAGAGAACCATGTGTCAGAGCAAAGACAAATTGAAAATGATGAGTAAGACGACGAATTCCATGATGCGTTCAGTCATTTCAGTGATTTCAAATCAAATCAAACTAAGAAGTGGTGTGGCACATTTTAGATGGGCAGAAAATATAGCTGAAATTGCAAAAAAAAAAAAAAAAAAACCTGTGGCTTTAAGTAGTTTAAAGACACACTTTTCTTAGTGAAAAAAATATGGGGTTTTTTTGTTTGGTTTTTTTTTTAACAATAAAAGACAGACCACCCATTATGTCATTGAACATTTTATATAATTTACATCTTAAACAAGTTGCACTTAAATAACTATGTAAACCTGTGTGTAAACATAGAGACAGAGGAGTTTCTTTTTGTTTTGTTTTTTTCTTTTCTTTTTGTTTTTCTTAATTTTTTTTTTTTTTTAACATTTTGTTTAAAGCTGAAGATATGGGGAAGACTTTGGTCATACTTCAGAGAAGAGAGAAATTAAGAGATGCTACTGCTTTACAGCACACTTTGGTGCCTTGAGGAAACAAAGTCATTACGCTATCAAAATGATGACACTCACGAAATCTGGATTTAAAAAAAAAGGTACAGAAAATGACCGATGAAGATAAACCAGTGCATATAAAGACCAAGGCACTCCGATTTGTGCCATCCATGAGCATAGAAAGGGCAAACAACAAAAATCTGTAGAACAGACAACATCTAAAGAGCGACTAATAGCACTATAGACACTCACTGCTCTTTAAGTGAACTTTGGTAAATAGCTCAGTATTCCGGACGCTCCCCACCCTCCCAACCCCTTGCTCCAAAATATTAGTGAGTGAATAGAGAAGTACTCTCAGCTTCATAGCCAGTGTGCTACATGCTACCAGGCTACCAGGTAGAGACCTCTACTCCAGGGACATTTGGTTTCTTCTTCAAGTAGAAAAGCAATAAATATAATATATGCCTTTGACTTCCTTCAGAATACACTCACGTACATAAACACTCGCAGTTTGAGGTAACTTGTTGAAAATATACAAAATGCCCATTTGTGAGTTATACCGAGGAGTGCTCATTAGGTATTAGGGAAAGGCTTGTAGGTTGTTTTGAAAGTAAATTCCCCCACCCCCCACCCCCGGGATTTAAGACATGGAGATGGTGGCATTGTCAAAATTCCATACTATGGTTGTATTACGACAGCCTTCCCCAAAAGAGCTACTTAAAAAAAAAAACAACTGGTCTGCATTGAAATAAAAATGAAAAGAAAAAAAAAAACCCTGAATCAAAGCGAGCTCCTCAAATCTGGTACTCATTAGTTCATCACAATCAGAGGGCAAACAAACATCTAAACGCAGACTGCAAACTATGTACAAAAAGAGTGACGATAGAAAATATACAGAACAGTGAATTACAATGAATTACCCAGTCATTGTAAACATTGACAATAAATTAACCAAATATTATTAAGGAACAACAATAGCAAAAAAAAAAATAATAATAATAATAATAATAACAACAAATCCGTGACATCAGCAATAATATTATTATGAAAGAAAGAACTAGATGATTGTCTCTAAAGTAAGTGTAGGATACACTGGATTGCTGGTGGCCTGGAGCAGTGTCTTTTAGCCTGGAGCAGTGTCTTTTAGCCCTGAGTATGACAAGTCCCTGAAAGCATAGGTCTGAGTCTGTCTCCTTATTAAAAGGATTGTGTACACCTGTGGCTGTCTACAGCCAGACCAGGTAAACCGGTGAGGCTGAGGAGCAGCATGACTTAGTGAGTATGTGTGCTTGGGCTGGGGCTAAGATTCCATTGCCTCCACAGTCTCTTGTTTGACCTTGACAGGTAGGAGCTTGATAACCGACGTTTCACTGCTTGGCTCATACAGGCTGTAGGTGCTAGACGGATGTGACAGAGGAAGCAAATCCCCTCCTGTGCCGCTTTTGTGGTACGGTGCCTTGAGGTCCATTTCACGGCAGATCAGACTGAAGATCTGTTTTTCCACCAGCCTCTCAACATCCACACCCTCGATCTCCTCCAACCGGTCAGCATTGTCGCTAATGTCGAAGCGCTCGATCTCCTCATTAATGCGGTTCAGTTCGTCCAGGCTGCAGTGGGGGGAAGGCATAGCAGCCAGGCAGTAGCCCTTAAGGTGGAGGCGCAGGCTGCAGAGGTGGATGTAGTTGCGGTGGCAGTGTGGACACTTGTGGGGGCGCTCTCGTGTGTGCAGCCGTTTGTGCAGTTTGAGGTGGACAAACTGTGTGAACTTGGCCGGGCAGAGCTTGCACTGATAAGGCTTCTCACCTGAGTGCAGCCTCAGATGCGTCTTAAGATTACTTGTGCTGCTGAAACGCTTGTGGCATACCTGTTGAAACAGAACAAGGAGCTTTAGGACTGGACGAAGAAGAAAAACCCTTCAACCTCCAAACCATGGGTAGCTAGCAGGTGTTTAGTTAAGAGGAGATTAGTCTCACCTGGCATTCATGGGGTTTCTCTCCTGTATGGACAAGGTAGTGCTTCTGCAGGTGGGCCAGCTGAGTGAAGCCCTTATTGCATGTCTGACACTTAAAAGGGCGCTCGCCACTGTGGACACGCAGGTGCACCTGAGAGTAGCACGGACGGGGAGCAAGGTTAGAGACAGGGTCCCATTCATAACAGGAGGTGTACGTGTGTCGAACTGAAGGGTTGAAGGAAAAGAAATTGAGTCGAGTTTTTACCTTAAGGTTTGAGAGTTGTCCGAATGTCTTGCTGCATACATTGCATTCATACTTTATCTTGCCGTTCTGTTTTTTCAGCGGGTACGGCAGGGTTTTGTATCCTGCAGGGCCCCGCTTCATCTTGCTGAGATTGATTGCCTCATCCTCTGAACGTCGGATACGCGGCTGGGCTGAGGTCGGGTTGGCAGGCTGCTGGTCGACAGAGACTGCAGAACCAGCCGTGGGAGACCCGCTGATGGGAGCAAGGGGGTGTCCATGCAGGGGTTTGTCTTTCGGAGTCGTTGCTCTAGAGAAGGCACTCTTGGGTGGTGGAAGCAGAAAGTCCCTGTGGGGTGGCAGCAGGAAGTGCCGTCCTCCCTCAGGTGGAATCATGGAGGACGGGAGGGGCATGTGAGGGGTCAGTAAGCTGTTGTAAAGGGGGTACATGCGTGAGAACACGCTACCCACTGGTGGTGTTCCACCCATGGAGTAAGGGGCAAAGAGGTAATGTGGGTTGGGGTAGAATGACGAAAGGGGGTTGGGTGGGGAGTAGCCAGGATAGTGACTCAGGCTGCCACTGTAGAGTGGAAGGACATCCCTAGGATCTGCTGGGGCAGGACTGTTTCCTGGACTGGTTTCAGGGCTGCTGCGTGCTGATGGGCTGGGGGTAGCTGAGGATAATGCAGGGGAGCGAGTGGCAAAATAGGTTTGTGGGCGGATTGGGTAGATGACGCGGGGGTAGGTGGGTCTGTCAGGGCTGACAGGGCAGTGGGGACGTGTGGGAAGTGGTCTTGCAGGCTCCCGCCATGCGTCTTTGAGGATTTCTGAGACGGTGTGCTTCACAACAGGCTTTTCTTCTGACACCTGTTGCTTTGCTTCTATCAGACTTTGCTCTGTAGACACACACGAAAGGAACACATTAGACTACTGAGTAAAGTACTGGCTTATTATTCTTCAGGCACCATTATTATGTGTGGGTTCATCTGCTCTCTAGGTTACACATGCATCCTAAATACATCATCCACTACTATAAAATAGCCATACAGTCTGTATTTACTGAGACAGGTAAGATAATGGGCTCCTCCCCACACTCCTGGTTTCTTGCTACAGGAGAGCCATTGTTACACAGCACCATAGATCTTCCCAAGGCAAAGAAGTTGCAGAACACAAAGTAGCCTAGGCGTTCAATTAGGGACGACAGTTTGACTGATTGTCCTGAGGTAGGGGTTGCAGACAGGATGTGAGGCATGACAGCAGATCCCAGTCAGGCTGGTGGATTAGGCAGGATTCTGCTCAAAGCGCTGATACTATCTAATGGACGTGGCAGCAAATGATTGAAAGTTTCCTTCTAATAGAAAGGCACAAAGCCTCGTCTCCACTCACCTCGCACACCTTAAAGACCACTCAAGCACAAAGTGAACTCGGACGCTCCTTTTCAGAACCTCAGACCTTAAACCATAAAATCTTGTCTCGTGTAGGATAGGGGTGGGGGTGTTTTTTTTTTTTTTTTTTTTTTTTTTTTATTTTAATTATTTTTGTTTTTTATTCAATAAAGACTCTCAAGACAAAACAATGCATTACTGCCCTAATAGTTAAATTTTCCAATTAGTCACTTTTGATTAAAGAATCTCGTGACGGAGGAGCAAATTTCATGATGTACTCACTTTTTTTTTTTTTTTATAATCTCACTTTCTATGACATACCTCATAACAGAACCACCTTTAAAAGAGGAAATAATAATCATAATCACTTCCTGCTACCTTTTCTGTGACCTTCATGAAAAGTTCAGCAGAGTCGTGGTGGTGGTTTTTTTTTTTTTTTGTGCCCTGGGATGTTTGTGTGTAGTTTGCAAGATGAGTATCCTCCTCAAAATGTCCCTGTTCTTAGAGCCCCCATTCTTCTGCTCTGTGAGCAATGTGTAAATGCAGTAAGAGGTTATCAGTAACCTCCCCCTTCCAGTTCTCTTCCACAGATAGCACCGTTCCCTGGTCCTCCCCAGAGAACTTGTGCAAAACAAACAGGGAAGCAATCCCAACAGATATCAATCTGTCAGCACGGCCCCGCCGCCAGGAAGTTCAAGTAGTCAATGGAGCATTTTTTTGTCTCTGCCTTACTCTCTCTTTGCCTCTCTTTTAAAGTGCCAAATAAATTATGGACTTGGACCAACGATCTGTCTGCACTTCCCTTGTGGATGCGTGTGCGTGTGCGCGTGTGCGCGTGTGCGCGTGTGCGCGTGTGCGCGTGTGTGTGTGTGTGTGTGTGTGTGTGTGTGTGTGTGTGTGTGTGTGTGTGTGTGTGTGTGTGTG
>JAQLOM010000018.1:3470019-3484566 GCA_030068315.1 Chrysichthys thysi
GTGTGTGTGTGTGTGTGTGTGTGTGTGTGTGTGTGTGTGTGTGTGTGTGTGTGTGTGTGTGTGTGTGTGCGCCTTCCTTCAGACAGGGTTTTATTGCCCTAAGAGTGGGTTTGGGCATTTGTAGGTATTTGCCTGATTTATGAAGATCAACTTATTTGTCTATTTTAAAAAGGAAATCAGAGTGACCCCTTAAGTAAAATATAAATGAGAACATTTTTGGGTACATTTCAGGATCTGAATAATTGTGAGGCATGATTTTGCTTCAGGGTTTTTTTTATTTTTTTTATTATTTTTTTTTTTTATTTGGCCTTTTGAATAAATTTACTCAAATTAAAATTTAGATTTCTCTCTCTCTCTCTTCTGATTTTCTATTTTATTTTTTTTTACCCCAGTTTTAAGGAAGAGCAGTGGGAAACACATGACCTCACATCCTATCTGAACAGGATACTCGATAACGTGGGAGGCTCAGACATCAGAGACACCCAGCACTCCGATGTGACCGACTCGCAGGGGACGGAGCGGCCGATGATCTCTCATCGATCCAAGCGTGTCTAGAAATGCATCATCAAAACCAGCACTGTATCTGCTGTCATAGTTTGAGGAGACATCATGGTGGATTTGAATACGATTCATCTAGGCAGCACCAGAAGGAGGACAGCAATGTCCCAAGGATGCAAGAATGTCCGACTGTGTGTTATTACACAGGTAAGGCATGAGAGTGAGATTTACGAGTACGAGTATAGTACAATTTTCTCGATTTCGCAGCAAGTACAGTGCTGAATCAGTGTCCGAATCATCAGGTTATTATTATTACAGTTAGAATTGCTTTACATTTAGTTTTATTAGGATTACGATACACTAGTTTTGGTGTATGTTGAATACACGTACAGTATGTGTTGTTTTTGTTGTTGTTTATGTTCTGTTTGCTGTATATACATATGTTTTATGATGTTTTTCCCTAAGTCAGTTTTCGAATTTCTAATTCCTCAACGTGTCTGCTTGCCAACACGAGCGGAAACCCAGCAGTGCTGTGCCATACACGATCTCAGCATGCACGCTGGCACACATGGGATCACGTCATCCTGCAACAAAACAACCCTCTTTCATCTTTATCCTCCCTCTTTCTCTCACCGTTCTCTTCTTTTCTGAACCCATCTGTCCTGCCCTGCAGTTTATCACTTTTATGAAACCTTCCTCGCAGGAATCCCCTAAGCCCTGAGTGTAAACGTGTCTCAAAGTGATGTCTTGTGATGTGCTGAAAGCTTACTTGATTCATTTGCTTGTTTAGGTTTAAGATTTGGCGGACATGGTGTTTTTATTCATGTATTATTTCTTCTTAGCGACTTCTCGCCCTAGTCGCTCTAGAGCAAAACAGGGGAAGACCGTATAAAAAAACGAAATAAATGTACAGTTTACAGCATTTAATATTTAAAAATAAGTATATTAAGCAGTGGTATTATTTGCTGTGTTGTTAAAGAAACAAAGGTTTTAATAATAATGTTTTAATAAACGATACCTACTACATCCCAGATACGTGCATAGTGACAGTTTATCACAATATCGATGTGGAATAAACCTTTAAACTAAAGATCGTTAAATACTTTTCTTTTAAAATAAATTAAGACTAGAAATGACCATTTTAGACAATTTTGCATATTCGAATCAGCTCCTTCCAGAGAATAGACTTGTTTAAAAAAAAATTATCACATTTTTTATATCATAGCCATCGTACGTCACACCCATGTCACTGTGTTGAACCACTTAGCCTAGCTTAGGTATCTCAGCCTATCTTAGGCTAGCTTAGTCCAGCCTACCCAGGAGTCTTTTCCCATAGAAAACCACACTCCCTCACTGAAGACTTCATTTAAATCACATTTCTGTCAAAAGGGAGAGTCTGTCAGAGAGGCCCGCGCCTGGTGGAGGCAGCAGCACCGTGTGTCTGAGCTCCGTCCAGCTGCGACACCCCGCTACACAAATACTGAGCTCCGGGTACAGGCAGCCACCGCTGAAGATGTTCCATTAATAATCACAAAACAACACACGGTAATGCACTGTACGGTACTCCGATACACAAGGTGACTCCGTGAGTTGCAGAAGAGAGTAAGGCATTACGCGAGGTGAGCGATCCGGGCATCGTCACTGCACTTCCGGGTGTCGGCCATGTACTTCTGGGCGTCGTCTGAACGTCCGCGTATATCATACGCTGTTGCACTGGTCAGCCTGCAATGCCTGCCCATGATTTTTTTTTATCTTTTCTAAATATTTTACAATTTTTAGTGGATCAAAATCGTCATCAAAACTTTGAAAAATCAGAAGTAGGGCCATCATAACTCGGGGAGCAACTTTATGCAGTATGCTTAGAAAAAGCAGATATAAATAACAGAAAAAGAACAAATGGCCAGAACAAAGAGGCATCTCCGCATCTCGTATTTCTCACACTTAGTCAGGGTTTCTTGTCTAAATTGCTTTGGGGTAATGTTTTTTGGGTTTTGTTTTTGTTTTTTGAAAGAAAGAACACTGGAGAGGTTTTATACATTGATAGTATAAAATTGCAAAATTTCAGGTAACATCCACAGGAACAGCTCTGCTCTTGGATTTCATCCTTCCCCCTCATGTATATTTTCCTCCAGGCGACAGTGAGCTCACCCACGCCTTCATTCAGAACGAGACTGATTCCTGCTTGAGTGATTCTGAAAGTGATTTTGGAGAAATGTTGTACCAGCAAGACGTCCACGATATCCAGATGGATCCGTGCCTCCAAACCTGTGATGCTAGAGAACACAACCCTGAAATGTCTCATCCTCAAACCAGTCAAAGAATGAATGAAGAACCAGAACAGAGTGAAGATACTTTATGCCCGTGCCGGGTTGTACATTCAAGATGGAGTAGCAACCAATGGCCATCTTTACCTCCTCCGGGTTGTAATGGTGCGTATCAGTCTCAAGCATGTATATAAAAAGAATTTGTTTCAAAAATGTTATAACACTAAAAGGGGGCTTTACCAAAATACTGTATTTAATAACCTGAGCCACAGGTTAGCTGAAAAGATACATGTCCATATTTACAATGTTGTATACGGTAATCAGGTTGTAAAATGTGTCTACCTGGGCATTTTTCTTTTACTGTTTAGTGGGGAACACGTTGGTGGTGGGTGTCGAAGTGGATGTTGTAGAAGAAGTGGTTTACGAAGACACGGAAATTGTTGAAACACAAACCATGTAAGTGTACGAGATCATTTTCCAAATATTAAACACGAAGTATTTTGTACATCATAATTTATAATTCATCGATAGCTTGAAAAGGAGAAACAATTCAGATTCGCTGTATTGTAAAACACAGTGTGTCAAATTTATCATTGAAATGATGCCGTTACTATAGACGGTGATGCAAGTAATGATGACTCGCTTGAGGTTTTTTATTAGAATGAACAAATCACCCCCTTTAAGCACTAACTCTACTCATGATTGTGTTTGTGTTGTAGTTTGGATGGCTGTCTGGAGGATCAGATGATGGACTCCACCTCATGTTATTGTGACCAGTTGTTTTTCATGTAACTGTAACAATTTACATTACTATAATTCCTTACATTAGTATACATTATAATCATATTACTACATTGTATGATTATTAATGACAAGTTTATTTTTCTCATCTGTGTATGGTCAGTGTCTGCAATATCTTCAGGAATGCTCCGCCATACAAAGAATAAGTCATTTTTTTTATTGTTCAGAGAGGTAACTGTTAGGATTTCTGGTTGCTTCATATTTAGCGGCCTTATGATAAGACCTGCTCATATTACATTGAAACGACTGAAGCATTATTATTAAGCTTTTTGGCATATCATAAAGACTTTAATAAACAAAAGAGTGGGACATTTATTTGGTCTGATATGTGATCAGAAGGGTATTGAATAACCAGACAATAGGGATGATAATAATGATGTTAATAATAATGATGCTGATGATGAACTTGATAAAAAAAAAATCTGCATAATTTTGATAGATTTTGATTAGAAAATTGCATACTTCGCATATTGAATATACAGTAGCTCAGTCATTAAGGTTATTTTGCTAGTTCAAGTCCAAGAACTGCTAGAAAGCCACATTTATTTCATCTTAATCTTTCATCGCCCTGTATTTATGCCTCATTTTGTCATTTTGACTGAAAGTCTCTGCCAAATAAATAAATAAACGAATAAATAGAAATATTTATTATACTGTGGTTGCACAAGAAGTTTGTCTTCTTTTGGACAGCTTTGACAAAGGCTAGTCGATGCTAAGTGTTATTACAGTGAATTCTTAGCCATAGAAAGTCTCTTCCTGGTGATTTTTTGACATATCTGAGGTAAATATCAATATTCTTGATACTTCTGTCTTGTTTACACTGACTATTTCCCTCAACTTTGTCCACTGTAAATACTTCACAGTTAATGTTAACCCTAGCTGGCGTGAGTAAATAGCTAGCTTGCTCTATGCCCTGTTTTTCTTAGGACTTTACCGAAAAGTGAGAATATTTTGTGTTTTTGGACAATCAAAAATGGCTTAATACATAACAAGATAATAATGTATGATGTGAGGAGTCACAGTTCTACACAAGTGGTGACCTGTTAGCAGGAATTTAGCTTTTAATTTGAATTTTTTAGCCACAACACTGAGGGGAAGTCTGAGGGGACTCTGGAATGTCAACAGGGCACAAAAATGCAAATCACAGTCTCAAACATATGGTACTGATTTCCAACACTGTTGTTGTTTTTCTTTTTATTAAAGAATGTCACATTGTCCATTTATTGTTATATTCAAGGGTGTGGAAACAACATAGGTCCTGTTGTCTGTGGGCCTCTTCTGGAGTTATTAATGTTATAACATTATGTCATAATGCTTTTATATCATTATGTTTGGCTTATTACTTTTTTATTATTCTTATACTTATTAATAATTATTATACTGTAACGGTTCTTTTCATGTATTGAGAGAGGGGTATTTTTTTGTTTGTTTGTTTGTTGTTGTTGTTTTTTACCGAAAACCCCCCCCGTTTTTCGACGGCTGTAACGCGTTTCCATGGCAGCAAGAAAACGGTCCGTACCATTTTCAAAATGTAGGAGGTCACTACATTTATTTATTTATTAATTTAAATTAAATAAAAAAAATTAAAAAAAATTAGAACATTCATTCAGATCCTAAGATAAAAAAAAACACATTACACACAATATTGTAACAAGTACATCTATACACGTGCAAATAAAAGCACTCTATCAGTATGGCTAAAAAAAATAAATTATATATTCGTCCTGAAAAGCTAACGTACGACAGGCAGCGGTGGGCGTGGCCATGTGAACACAGGAAGCAGAAGCAGAGGCGTACATGACTTCTCTCTAACAACATCGACGTTGGGCTATGGATAAAACCGCCGTGGTTAAAGTCGGGGCGCTGGCTAGTGTGAGTGTGTGTGCTCTTTTTGGAGGAGTCGTCCTTGCTCAGTACATTGTGGCCAAGAAGAAAAGAGCTGGCAAGAAAACCAAGATCATCGAAATGGTGAGCTTCCGCTCCAGCTTGACGCGCATGCGCGGATGGAATCGGTGCCCTGAACTCCAAACGCCCCCGTCGGCACTTCATAAGTGCCCTACATAGGGTATAAATAAATAGAGGATACGCCATTTTGTAGTGCACTTCATATACTGCAGGAATGTGTTTGGTATTCGGTCGCAGAATTGCTTAGAGGTCATAACTCCGAGTGGAGTACCCGCTGCTATGTTAGGGCAGCTTGTAAACATTTGGCGAGATTTAGAAATACTGTACATGATGTTTTTTCTGAACATGAGTGACCACTTGGATGTCTAATAATATAAAAATAATTCTTCCACCCCTGTTTGTGTGGTCATAAATGATATATTTTCTCACCTTTGCATCCTCCATAGACAGTTAACAACAACAAGAAAAGAAAAAAAAAGTCATCATCCGGGCGTTAGTTGACGTCGCGGGTTGATGACGTCAGAGCTCACAGGTTACAGGCGCCAGAAAAGTGTCACCTGGCCACGTGGTGAAGGTTTGAGTTGCAATCAGGACAAAAGTCACGTGTTACTGACCCTCAAGAGTACACAACTAATTTACTCATGTGCCAAAATCTCTGATAAGATGCCTACTACAGCCAATCAGTGCCAAGCTTTGCGTCTGGCTTCATCTGTTCCAGGGAAACCTGAGGACATTGTGCATCTTCAGCTCTGATTAGTTGCCTGGAAAGCTTTCTCGATTATATTGCAACATAGATAAATAGGTGATAATAAACCCCGGTCTTGTGTAATTGTCAGTCCAGAGTCCAGTATACGCTATGTACCTGCTGATTACAACCCATGAGTTGCAAGGAATTGCAAGGTTTTAATTTTATAGGTTGAATTTTATTTGAGGCATCGAAAGGTGGTGGGTCATTTTTCGCCAACAGCAGTTCTGACGGTAGTCCTGCATGATGAATCTTTTTTTTTTTTTTAAATTAACTAGTACGTTATCCTGTTATATATCTGTAATAACGGGGACCTGTATGGTTGATGCTCCTCATAGCTTAGACTTAATCATAAACAATTGAAAAAAGTGTTGTTTAACATTAGAACAGCATATACAGTGGGACCTTGACTCACGAACTTAATCCGTTCCGAGACTCAGTTCGAGACCCGATTTGTTCGCGACCCGGATCAATGTTTCCCATTGAAATGAATGTAAATACAATGAATGTGGGTCAGCCCTCGAAACATGTTTTTAAAGTGTATTATGAGTTTATGAGTTTCAATAAAACGTAGAATAAAATTAAAATAAGCTTAATTATAGAAAAAATAACCCTAAATTTATTAAACAGATGATTTTAAGGCGAGGTCCCTTTGTGGTGGAGACGTAGTTGCTGGAGGAGGTGGACGTGGCGGAGGGATATGGTGACGCTTCTCAAGTTTTGCGATTTTTTTCGGACAGTCTCGGAACAAATTAAGTTCGTGAGTCAATATCCCACTGTACGTCACTTTCTTACCAGCTTATTTATCTACATTTATTTATAGTAGCATTTAATCATGTTGTGGAAAGTCTGTGAAAGAAGGTCCTGTTATTACTTGCCTTGTAGCAGCTATAAACACTTATAACTGGTATATCCAGCCCCTTGTTTTTTCCTCTTTCTCTTGAAATTGGGGCAGGGAGTAGCTCAGGGGGTTAACACGTTGGACTGCTGATCGGAAGGTTGGGAGTTCAAATCCAAGCCCCGCCAAGCTGCCACTGATGGGCCCTTGAGCAAGGCCCTTAACCTCAAAATGCTCACTTGTATAAATGAAAAAAAAATGTAATGTAAAATGTAATGAAATTAATCAGACAAATACAGCTTGGCACGTGACCAAGAAGCCACAAAGCATGACAAAGCAAAACAAACTTACTGACTGAGTGCATTAATATAAATCTGTGATGTTCTTTATATCCGGAACAACCATCCATCCGAGGCGCTGTTATAGAAAATGATTCAACCCCATCCAAGCGATCAGATTGCGCAGATTGGCCCGACTCACCTGTCCCAAAATCCAGCGCGTCGTTTTTGGGTTTGTTTTTTTTCCCAAAAGCACGTGAGCGCTACACGGTAGCTCTCTGTGCAGCAAAACCTCCGCAGGTTCACTCTTAACGATCCCTTCGAAACGCGTCTTGAACTTCTTGTTCATACACGTGTCCTACGTGGAACGTGAAAGCTTCGAACAAAAAAAGCCAAGCGTTTTCTTTCCTTCACGCCCGGTCCGCGAGACGACCAAGACCGTTTGAGTCCCGTTACGTACCGGATGGCCGTACGAAAAGAGAACGGACAGCTGGAAAGGATTTAAAATCTAGACGCTTTGAGAAAAATACTTTCAAGTTCATGTTACAGTTTAAGGCCCGTGACCGAGGATGACTCCAGGTTGGAGCAGAATTTCTGTGGAATACAGGGATACCTCGCCTTACGTCGTTAATTGGATCCAGAGAACACGATTTAAGTCGAATTAACCACACTGAAAACCACTAAAAAAAAACCGTCCCATTTAATACCATCTTGGGTTTCTTCTCATGCTTTGGTGACTTTTGCTAACGTGAGGCGACACGAACGAGAGCTGTGCGTATACCAATTTTATCTAAAACGCGCAGCGGGAATCCAGAACACGCCCGAGACGAGGTACAGACGCTTTTGCACACCTGGCTGTCAAGCTTAAAGAGCTCCCAGAGCCGTGAACCTGCTCGTGATCAGCTTGCGCTTCGAGGCAGCAGATAAGGGAGATGTTTTTCACAGCAAAACGAACAGGATTCGGAGAGAAGCTTTTTCTCCACCAATGGCCGTTGTCCTGGTTGGGCTTTTTCAGCATTTCCTGCTTTATCTTGTCCCTCACTATCGCTGTCAAAGATTTCCTGGATCAATGCTTATGATGGCGTTTGGTTTGGCCTTGAGAGGGATTGGGACTTTGTGTGTGTGTGTGTGTGTGTGTGTGTGTGTGTGTGTGTGTGTGTGTGTGTGTGTGTGTGTGTGTGTGTGTGTGGATGGGTGTGGGTGATAATGAACGGCATGTCTCAGCATCAGTGCTGTGGAATTCTCTCTGAAAACGAGATCAGCGAGTACAGACAGCTCTGGAACGGGCTCCACTTTAGCCAGAGGCTGTCCTGTGTGCTCCAGCTTCAGGTTCGTGCTCTTTCCTGCGTTCGTTCAGTCACCGGAGGTTTATCTGAACGCCCGTTAATCACGAGAGAATCATAAAGGGCGTCCGCGTACAGTCGTTTCGCAACGTTTCCCATGGATCAAGTGACGGGTTAAGCACACAACGGAAAACATTGACCTCTGACCTTTTGACCTCTGGCTTTCCAGCACACGCACGTTAGTTGAGGGGGAATGAGTGCGACAGGCACCTGATGATCCACTCTGTGAAATCCTCTCTCCTGCCTGGATAACGACGTCAATAACTACTTCCAGGCCTGATATGAGTGTGCTCCAGGTGTCTCATGACTTCAGGAGAGCTCTTTATGTTCGGGGAGTTTTAGCTTCGATCAGTTTTTCACACCAGTCCTCAGGCTTCTCAGCGCCCAGCGCGCCTGGAGCAATTTAAATGGCACGCGAATGCTAAGCTGCAGCTCCGCGAGGTACACGCCATCAGGAGGACGGATTTACAGGGTCAGGTGTGGTTCGAAGAAGTTAAAATGTACAGTGCTTTGGGAAGCGCTCGAAACTATTATGTGTGTAAAGGGTTGAACGAGACAGGGGGCTTACTGTTGGAGGAAAATACTGAACAACAGGGTGGTAGCACGTAGCTAGGCGCTACAACATGCCGAAGTTCATGGTTTTCAAAAAGGCAGCATGTCCTGCGGAGTTTTATTCCACTTATAACGAAACACTAGTTTGACTTTTTCTCCATTTACACACTGGACGCTCGGCTCATGAATTTAATCCGTTCCGAGACTCTGTTCACGACTTGATTTGTTCGCGACCCGAATCATTTTTTTCCCATTGCAAGGAATGTAAATACAGTGAATGGGTCCACTGAATTTAAATCTAGTTATAGTTTCTGGTTCAACTCCTCTCGCTGTCCTTAACAGCTCCACCACCGACCCTGGAGACTCCTTCCATAACTCCCTCACGGAACATGTCGCCATGTGGAACGTCCAGCATACAGGTGTATGTGCAAGCTGTCACTAGGGAAAGGATAACGCCTTACAACGAGTGCGTTAATATTAAGATTAAGATTAAAGATTTGCCTTTCAACAGTAACAGGTGTTGTATAATATATACACACCTTCTCAGCAACTATCATTTATTGTAAATTAATTTACAATCACACTGTGCGGCGTCGCCCGGACGCGGTTGGGTTCCCATGAGGGTTTCTCGCTCATGTAGTCTCAGGAAGTTTTTCCTTGCCACCGGCGCCTCGGGCTTGCGCAACAGGGACGCGTTTATACGGTTTTAATTAACATTTTAGATCTCGATTTGTGTTTGTGCGTCGAGACGTTTGTTATTTATAAATAAATGAATATTTAAATGAGTCAATAAATAAAATAAATTAGTAAAATGAAACCCGGAGAGCAAAAGAGAAAGCACTGAGTGGAGATCCAGAGAAGACGAAATCTAAAAGTCTGTCCTCTCCCCAAGAAAATCATGTTAACGTTCTTTTGGAATATGAAGGTTTCTGTTCTGGGGCATTTCCAAGCACATGGACGAACACTGAATGGTGTAAATTCCTGTACATTGCTGCGGAATGAACTTAAACTTGCAATTCGCAGCAAAAGAAGAGGAACGCTGTCCAAAACAGTTTCGCTGTGCCAGGACAATGCACGTCCTCATACAGCAGCAGGGACAGTACAGACGGCGCAACGGGTCGGGTTCCGATGTCCCCCATGTCCTCCTTCCAGCCCGGATCTGGTGCCGACCCATTATCACATCTTCGGTCCCCTGAAGGAGGCGCTGCGCGGGCACAGATTCACCTCTGATGATGAAGTAAGGGCTCACCTGGCTTCGGGAGCAGAAGAAAAACTTCTTCTCTGCAGGAATCCAGGAGCTCGATGAACGATACGACGAATGCATCATCTCACACGGGGGGACTATGTGAAAAAGTGACGTGTTAAGTTTCTCACAGTTACTTCTGTTAAAGCCGTTCAATGGGTTTTGCCCTTACTTTTTGATTCTCCCTCGTACCTACAGCATGCAAATAAAGTGAAGGAAAGACATGGTATGAACACGAGATTTGGTAAGACATGGTAAGACACGAGATTTATTAGGTCAGTAAGTGAGCCAAACGTTTAACAGGCATAATGGGGGATACCCTGGTGTACTTTAAGACAGTTTGGGGTTCTTCTTATGAGCATGAAGTGCGTGTAGTGTTAGTCATCATCGCACGATAACCGAAACAGATCTGTGTATGGGAACATGTTCAAACGGAAGCCGTGCTGTTCCAGAGTGCCGTTTAGATGTCGCGTGGTTTTGTGCGCTTGCTATACACACGCCACCGGTTTACAGCGTGAGCTCAGAGTTCTGGATGGCCGGCCAACTGCAACGCAACCTGTAGCTGATAATTCAGCACTTGGGTGCTGACGGTGGGGTTTAATAATAGAGGTGTTGACACGCGTTAAAAAAAAAAAACCAAAACATAAAAAAACCGCACCACTTGATGACTTTGGACCTAAACGTTTAGCACGTGGACACACAGCACGACAGAACAGGGAGCATTTCTGACCTGATACCAAACCTAATCATAGAAGAATGTAGGTCGAGGACTACTTTCTACTTTCCTAATCATGTAGACTGATTGGCGAGATAGCTGAGAGGCCGAGACAGGAACGGAACAGAACGGAGTTGTGGGAGAGCTCCAGGAGCAGGAGAACGTTCTCAGAGAACCATCGGTTCTGTCCCTTTTCGTTAGTCGTAGTAGACGTACTGTTGGTTGGGTGGTTTTGTTTTTTTTTTTTTTTTTTTTTTCTTATGTTTTTTTTTTGTTTTTTTGTTTTTGTTTTTTTTTTTTTCACAACTTTTTGGACTTGTTTTTCCCTGACTTGAGAATGACCCATAAAAGCCCACTGGGCTCACGTGCCTTTCTGGAAGTCTGGAAGTTTGAAGGAACTCATTTTCCGACCCGTAAACTTGCACTTCCTAGCTTCCCGGGCCGTTCCCCGCGACTGTCGCCTTGTTTCACCCCCCGATCGCGGCGTCTCTGTTTTATTCTCTTCCATCCCGCTCTGTCCTCTCCTGTTGTGCTACGTTCCATGACGTTCCCTCCTGTTCTGTTTTATCCTCTTCTCTTTTGTGTCGTTCTACAGGGTGTGCGAAAAGTCAACACATCTGCCCGACATATTCCCGTCGTTTCCTGACTTTTCCAAACCAACCCACCCGCCCACCCCCTCCACGGATTATTCCCCCGTTACGTTCGGTTTCATTTTCTTCTACGCCGTTCTGGTTTTATGCCGGTGCGTGCAGCTCTAGTTTTACATTCCTCTGCTTTTCCCGTCTTCTTTTCTCATGTTTGGTTTCAGCGCCGGTTTGATCCCACGACGACGATGATGACGATCACATGGTGCTTATAGACTTATAGAAAGGGTTTGAGCGTGCATTAGCTACTGTTCCTGTCCCTTGAATAGTGTTGGCAGCACTGCTTGTGTAGTAACCGAGTAAGCAACCTGATTCTGAGGCATGTTCAGGGCCGGAGTTTATTCATGAGGCGAATGCTCGAGTTGTCAGGAAACACAGACGGCAAACATTACATTATGTTTGTAAAAGATATTAATTACCCATCAGTAACTGGGCTTTTTATCTACACTGTATGCTGTGTGTGTGTGTGTGTGTGTGTGTGTGTGTGTGTGTGTGAGAGAAAGATTGGCCTCTCAGAAAGGGGTGGGGTTTATCTGTAATCTGTGTCTGGGCCACGCCCCCCCGTGTGGCTGAGCTATATAAATTGGCGTCTGACAGAGGGAATTTTCTTTCCTTGTTTTTCCACGAAGCTGCAAGAACACAGGAGAGGTAAGCAGACAGACAGAGGAACTCGATGTTGAAATTTCTGTTTGTTCGGGGTCTTTTTGCATTTGTGTAAATTCACGCAGGAAACACTTGTGTATAAGTCATGCATTTGTTCGTAGGAATAACGGTACTTCATGACAATGCGTTTAGATTCATAGGAATAGAAATATGTCATTCCCACCTGAGCAGGAAACTACTTGCGAGTTCGGATGAGTAGCATATGTGAGAGTGTGAGCTTGTTAATTGTGTGTTATGTAACTCGGCGTGTTTCTATGCAAAATAAATTTCAGGTTTCATGGAGCGTCTTGTTGCAGAAGTGCAATGGGGGTGTGTTGTGTGTGTCTGCTTTTTAATAATGAAAATAATCATCCTCGTGCAATAGAAATAATAATAATAATAATGAAACGAATAATGCTTTAAAGTTATCTGTAAATTCTATAAACGCTCTATGGGCGTGTCGTTCTCTGTTGGAATCTTAATGGTTCCTTTGCGTTTTTCTTTTTCTTTCTTTCTGTAATAAATCAGTCTTGTCAGAAATAGTCTGGTGATGCAACATAACATGGTTTAGTGTTTTGACGCAGACGCACAAACACACCCAGGTCAGCCCTACCCCGTGATTAGCAGCCTTAAATATACATCTTCTCCCCTTACCAGGGATGTTTGTGTCTATTTTTTCAGCAGCTACCCAGAATAGGTGTGCATGCGGATCGGATCAGGTTTAAGATCGAGCTCAGAGCCACCACGGGGAAAACATGGCAAACGGTGCGAAGGAAGCGGAAGGAATAGACGCGTTTCTCAGCGATCTCTTTAGCCGTAGTGGGTTTTTGTGTATTGTGTTTTAATACATGTGTAGACGGTAACGATCAATCAAGAAAGAAAGGCAGAAAGAAACGAGTAAATGAATAAATTTCATGATACATCAAGAGAAACGGACATGCCATGAAAATGATTTGTGAGCACTTACTTCTGTGTCCGTCCTGAACTTTTTAGCTCTTCAGCATGATGCTCCCGTGTGCCGTGACTAACCCTCGTGTTTACTCAGATATACACTGTGTGTGTGTGTGTGTGCGTGTGCGTGTGTGTGGGTGTGGGTGTGTTTGAGAGAGGGAGAGCGACCAGTTTACCTTGCTCCTTTTCCTCCTCCCAGCCTTTTTAAAATCCCTCCTCGTTTACATCACATGTCTGAAACCGGTTTCAGAGTGACATCACTGCACCGTTATATAAAAAATAAAAATAAATTTAAAAAAAAAAAAAAAAGGAAGATGTGTTTAGAGGACAGGAGCTCGTGGAAAGAAAGAAAAAAAGACCCCCAGAAAAATAAGTGAATGAACCAATTAGCAACTATTTTTTTTTTTCTAATAACGATATTATTTTTAAGCGAGAATTTCCAAACGGGGAAATAAAGGAATATGTGGATTACGAGCTTGATTCAATGAATACAGGACAATTGGTGTGGTTCAGTAGTAGAATATGTGCGAAATCAACGTCATTTCACAAAATTTCATTGACATTTTTGGAAAATATAACATGGTGTAATATAAAGAAATTAAAAAAACAAACAAACAAAAAAAAGGAATCCGAAAAGGTCTTAATTTATTTGTTTGGTTGTTTATCCGTCCTTTTATTCGATTATTTTTGTGTTTCTTTGTTAATGTATCAGTGAAGTATTGATCATAGTTGGACTTCTGTGCAGAAAAAGAAGTGCGTCGCTTAGGATCATCCACATTCACCGCACCTACTGTATGACAATAATGACTGTGGGTTGGAGCGGAGTGTGTGTTTAACTCCTGCGTAATAATGTTTAACCCTTTATCGGACGAAGAACCATATTATATATATATTACAGTGGAACCTCTGGTCACAATCTTAATCCATTCTGAGACTCTGTTCAAGAAGTGATTTGTTTGCGACCCAAATCAATTTTTCCCACCGAAATTAATGTGTTTCAGGCTCAAAAATGTTTTTAAAGTGTATTATGGGTTTATGTGTGGCAATAAAACGTCTCGTCTCGTCTTCTACCGCTTATCCGGAAGGGCCGGGTCGCGGGGGCAACAGCTTCAGGAGGGAGGCCCAGGC
>JAQLOM010000018.1:3485201-3496031 GCA_030068315.1 Chrysichthys thysi
TCTTACTCTCACTACCATTTCCACTTTCTTGGGACCCGTAATGAAGCTTATAGAGCAAAAATGCAGAGAAACACAATTAAGAAATGCTGTGAAGATTTTTTTAAATGAGTTTTAAGCCCAGAAAAAAAAAATGAAAGTTTGAACAATCTTTCATTATACAAAAACTTTGACTTTCGTCGACTTCTGGCGTTAAGGAAGTTAGGAGGAAGATGGGCGGGGAGGAGGTTACTGTACAGCCAATGAACACACGTCTGACCGAGACCGATTAAACGGACATGTGAGTCTTTGTTAGGTACGCGATACACAAACAGGAAAATAGGAAAACATTGGTGTGTATGAAGTGAAAGAGGAAAATGGTCGGGGCTGTGTTTGTTCAGCACCAGATTATGTGGTCATGACCAGATACAAAATTTCTGCGAATTTTCTGGTCAGGAACCGATTTGTTTGTGTTCGGAGGTTCCACTGTATATTAATATGCATATATATATATATATATATATAAAATATATAAAGTTGTATACATGTATGTATATACAGTAAATATTTATAAAGTGTGTGTGTGTGTATAATATATATATGTATATATGTAACATTATATATAAAATTGTATACTCATATTATATGTATATATTCTTACACTATATAGATACACAGTTTTTGGAAAATTTTTACCCTTCACTGGTCATATATGGTAACTGTACTGGTCTTGATTTACATCTCAAATGAAAATATTCTTGTAATATAAAATCTTAATATTGTACTATCTTCCAATAACACTCTAGGGTTGAAAAATTGTGAATTTCTAAGTATTTCACTTGGGGTCCAACAAAGAGTTCATATCTGACTTTTCCTTATTATACTTGTACAGCATCACAGGCCTGACCGGTTAACCTGTGTCTCCACAGATGCCCGAGTTTGAGAAGAGCACGGTGCACATCAAGGACCCCGAGCGGGTGGAGCAGATCATCTGCGGTCTGATTAAAGGAGGCGCTTCCAAACTACAGGTATCAGATATCGGACCCCAGAGTCAGATATTCAACAAGTCTTTCAGTTGTTTCGTTATTTCAGATTTGAGTTCTATAACACACGGAATGTCGTCCTGATCAAACGTGGTTGTTTTGGGGGTTTTTTTTGTATATGAGTGAGGAATAACCTAATCGGTGGTGTGATGGTAAAGGAAAATATTCACCAACACAGCGTCCTATAACGATATATCTGATAACGGTCTTATTCGTCCTATACCACAGCAACTTCGCAATGATTGATTTATCACTTATTATTGAATAACACCTCATCCTATCATTTTATAGTTATAGACTCCTTTCAGAGATGTTAAATAAACGCCCCCTTACAGAAAATATCAGAATATGATAAACGCCACCATTTTAAGAGGTTCATGTCGAGCGTCCACCACGCGCGTCCCAGTGCAAGGTGTTGCTCTGGAAACGGTGACGTTTTAGAACGAGGTATATTAATATAAACCTCAAGTGAAAATAAAATTCATGAGCACCGTGCTGTAATGATCAGGTTTAAATTGTGGTGGTTTTTTTTTTATAACATATTCATTTTTAGATATTCGGGTTAAAAGTGTTTTATTATTTTTTTTCTTTTTAAATAAAGGTTTCCTCAATAAGGTTTTTAAAAAAACGTCTTAATAAACGCCGTTCTGGAGACCTCGGCACTCTCACGCACGTTGAGAATGAGCTAAGGAGGATGAGTCGTGTTAGGAACAAGAAAAAAACGTGAACCTTTGCAAGGCGATGTGTCTCAGGATCAGAACTGAGTCTTCGTTTAAAATATTAGTTTTAATAAATTGATAAAACAATCAGTGTTTGATTACTGGTAAGCATTGCTTGGAGTACATTTATATACCAAAACTTTTCTTCTTCTTCTTCTTCTTCTTCTTCTTTTTTCCGTTTAGATCATCACAGACTTTGACATGACGTTAAGCAAATTTTCAGTCAACGGAAAGCGCTGCCCGACCTGCCACAGTAAGTCAAACGCACAACACCGGAACAGCGATCTTGAAACACTAAATGAGCACCGAATGGCGTGTAACGCAGGAAAACCCCGGCGTGCTCATCAGCCTCTTTCATTTTCCACAGACGTAATTGACAACTGCAAGCTGGTCACGGAAGAATGCAGGCAAAAGGTGAGCAGTGAAGAATGTCTCAACGTCTATATACAGTACGTCCTTTTAATGCTGCACGAGTGTGCGGTGAATTTATGCTGAAACTTGTTTTTTTCCAGCTGTACAAACTGAAGGACACGTATTATCCCATTGAGATCGACCCACATCTGACCACCGAGGAGAAATACCCGTTTATGGTGGAGTGGTGAGTGGAGCACATGTTAAACTCTTCCCTTTTCCATTTACATAAAATACACACATATATATATATATATATATATATATGTATACACACACCATTAATCCTTCTAATGCGTTCCTCTGTTCCTTTAGGTATTTTAAATCTCACACATTACTGGTGGAGCAGCGATTACAAAAGGACAAATTCCCCGAGGTGGTGAGAGACTCGGATGTCTTTTTACGGTACGCTCGTCATCTTCATCATTATCGTCATCCTGTCAGACATCTTGATCTTGAACTATGCTATAATTGTAAATATCAATATAAAGACACGTGGTATTACAGGTAGTTCGCATGTTACGATGGAGATGCGTTCGGGCCACACCCATCATAAGTCGAAAATATCGCATGTCGAACCAATTAGCCTAGCTTAGGTATCTCAGCCTAGCTTAGCCTAGCCTACCCAGGAGTCTTTTCCTGTAGAAGACCCCAAACACACACTCACTGAAGACTTCATTTAAATCACATTTCTGTCAAAAGAGAGAGTTTGTCAGAGAAGCCTGCACCTGGTGGAGGCAGCAGCACTGTGTGTGTGAGCTCCGTCCAGCCGCGACACCCCGCTACACGAATACTGAGCTCCGGATACAGCCAGTCACCGCTGAAGATGTTCCGTTAATAATAATAAAATGTACTGTACAGGACACGATACGCAAGGTAACTCGGGAGAGAGTGAGGCATCGTGCGAGGTGAGTGACGCAGGGATCGTCCACCTACTTCCGGGCGTCGTCTGAACGTCCGCGCATGTCAGACGCTGTTACGCTGGCCTGCCTGCGATGCCTGCTTGCGAATCTTGAACATTTTCTAAATATTTTACAATTTTTAGCCGATCACAATCATCATCGTAACTTCGAAAAATCGTAAGCCGGGCCATCGTACCTCGGGGAGCACCTGTATTTACAGGGTTATTTACAGTATATATCAAACATATTTATATTTTTCTTCCCTAAGTTTTGTATAGACCTTAATACCCATGTCTTATTTTAGACCGATTACACAAAAATAGATTTTTTTTTTTGGATGAAGTTTTGATGAAGATGCTTTGTTGTAAATGTTTTGCATCTACTGCCAAACAGTGCACATTGTTGTATATGTTTGCCTCCTGCTAGTGGATGCATTAAAATTCTTGAGAAACAGAATGCCCTTTATTAGAAACAAAGAAAAGTACAAACCCGTAGGTTGAGCTCCTGCAGCCTCAGAAGCAACTTTGTCCGAAACAATGTTTTTCTAGAAACATTGAAACTGCCAATGCTTGGTTTTTCCTACGTCCGCTATCGTTACTAAAGTACACTCTAACTACAGTACTGTCTGGATTTCTTCTTCACATTGCTGTCAGAGATCGTACCGTTATCTTTTTCAACTTAGAATGGGAATTCAGTCTTGTGTTAAGTACTTGATGTTCATTCTGTGTGTGTGTGTGTGTGTGTGTGTGTGTGGCACAGGGATGGTTACGAGCACTTCTTTGACCGGCTCCAACAGCACAGCGTTCCTGTGTTCATCTTCTCGGCAGGGCTGGGAGACGTGCTGGAGGAGATCATCAGACAGGCGGGAGTTTACCACCCCAACATCAAAGTCGTCTCCAACTTCATGGACTTCGACGAGAACGTGAGGCTGAACACGCCGTGTACCAACTCATTAGTTACAGCCGTAGGATTTTAGTATTTGTTTTTATATGATATGATGTATAACAAAATACCATTGATACAGTAGTTAGTGTTAACGTCAGTGGCATTTATTACTTATATGTCACCCACTTCTACTTCACTTACAACCACCAGGCCTTCGTAATAACCAGCACAACTGAAACGTGGCATCATTAATTTCTAAGATGTTTTTAAGATCCAGGAGAAACTAACCTGTACAGCTGAAGGGTCCTCAAACCCTGCAGGCACAAGCTTAGGGCTGAACCTTAAAGCTACAGTGAACATTACCTTCCTAATCACGATATAAGCCTAATTACTGACTTTATATCACTTTACACGTCCTTCAAAGGTCTATGGCAATCAGTGAAAACAAAGGCCAATGATTTATACTATTCCTCCCCCCTCCTCCTAAATTAAACCCCAAGTTATGTTTCCAAATAAGTTTCGGAAAAATGTGTTGTCAAATACAGTTGCTCCCCGAGTTCCGATGGAAGCTATGATGACGTTTGTGATGCGCTAAAAATGGTAAAATATTTAGAAAATGTTTACAATCCGCGAGCACGCATCGCAGGCAGGCCAGCGTAACAGCGTGTGACGTACACGGATGTTCAGAAGTGCGTCAGCGATACCCGGATCACTCGCCTTGTGCGATGCCTCACTCTCTCTCACAACTCACAGAGTTACCTTGTGTATGGGTGTACTGTACAGTGCGTTACCACGGGGGTTTTTTTCGTGATTGTTAACGGAACAGATTCAGCGGTGACTGGCTGTATCCGGAGCTCAGTATTCGTGTAGCGGGGTGTCGCGGCTGGACGGAGCTCAGAGATACAGTGCGGATGCCTCCTCCAGGTGCGGACCGCTCTGAAAAAATCTCTCTTTTGAAAGTTGAATTGAAGTCTTCAGAGAGTGTGTGTGGTCTTCTACAGGAAAAGGCTCCTGGGTAGGATAGGCTAAGGTGGGCTAAGCTAGGCTGAGATACCTAAGCTAGGCTATGCGGTTCAACTTGAGGACTACCTGGGGACTCCCGCCCTAAATTAAACACCAACTTATGTTTACAAATAAGGTTTAGGAAAAATGTGTTGTCAAATAGTATACGCATTATATAAAATGTGGGTATGCATCCTATTTGTATGGTTTTTAAAACATTACAATTTAGAAAAAGAAACAAAATGTCCAATTGTGGGACGAGTTGGAGGATTTTCGCGACTAAAGCAGCTTTGTTGAGCTTTGACGAATCAGAGCCGTGTTACCTCGTCGACCTAGAAAAGCCGCACGGTTTGTTAACCCTGGGCGGCGCTGTCATCCTGCAGGGAATCTTGAAAGGCTTCAAAGGCGAGCTGATTCACGTGTACAACAAGCACGACGGCGCGCTGAGGAACACCGAGTACTTCAAACAGCTGAAGGACAACAGCAACATCATCCTTCTGGGAGACTCACTCGGGGACCTCAACATGGCCGACGGCGTCCCCAACGTGGAGAACCTCCTGAAGATCGGCTACCTCAACGATAAGGTCTGCATCCTTTCCTGAGTGTTGAATTTTAGACTGTAGATTTGTCTCCTTCGTATCGAAATACTAGTAGCTTTTTCTTTGTTTCTTTGCAGGTGGAGGAACGCTTCGAGAAATACTTGGACTCTTACGATATAGTTCTAGTGAAGGATGAAACCCTCGAAGTGCCCAATTCTATTTTACAGAAGATCTTATAAGTGTAAAGAGACTCTCATCATTGGATTGCTAGTCACTGGGCTGACACATGCACGCACAAGCCATAAAGACCCTTATAGCCCTTCACTACGACCTGTTAACGTCACGTCCCATCCCGTCTCGTCCCGTCCTAGACAGCGTCCTCTTCTGTTTGTTTGTCACTTTGGGGTTTTATCCCGTCGTGTCTCTTTTTTTATTAAAAGAAAAAAATCCAACCAATTGTGTAGACAAGCTCTATATAAGCAAAGCTGTTTAATGTGTACGTTATTAGACTTGTTAACGGGTTATTTTTGATATTGTATTAGCCGATTTCATGCGCAATAATGGGTGGGATGGAAGTGCTAAGCAATTTAATGGTTAGACAGGAGGTAACTGCAGTGTACTACACTAATACTTGCGGGTGTAACACTATGTGGATGTTAGTGCTCCAAGTATTTCTGTCTGGATAGTGTATAGTGGGCGGGGCCTAAACCAGGAGCACCATCAGCACGGTGTGGGAATTCCAGCTTTAACCGTTCGTCATCGACGTTAATGAACATGGTTTTTATTTTATTTTATCCTTCAAGCTTCATATCTATCTGATGTATCGGATTCACAGATTAGTACTCCCGCTCGTGCGACTTTCCTGTTGCGTCTCGCAGGATCCCCAGCCCCCCGCAATTTTAGGCCCTTTTAAAAGTTTTTTTTTTTTTTTATTATTATTATATCTATTTAGAACACATTATATCCGTTTATTCTAAATAATGTGGTCATGTAACATGGTATTCGCTTACAGATCATCCCTGGATGTTTACCCAATAATTGTATAGTTTCTAGCAAAACAGGGCGAAGTGTATCCATGTATTAGCGACTGTAGTACACTGTAGTTTCCTCCTGCGTTCTTTTTTCGTGTGTATATAAATATATAAAATTATTATTTACCACATACAGGACGTCCCAAAGGGTCTGGATCCGTAGGCAATTGTTTATTTGAATGTTGCTATTTGTATTCGCTGAACATAAGAACGCTGAATATTTCTTAACGTATCAGAAGCGATGTTGCACGCAGAGACAAATTCCTCTTAAATTTCATACAAGTTAAAATGCCTATGGATTCAGACTTTTGGGAATGCCTGTATATATTTTACATTTTATATATATATATATATGGATATTAATTCCATGCCCATCATCCCAGAGCAATACGATATACGTATTAACAAGTGTAATATGAATGTATTGTGTATTTTTATTACCTTTAACGTGTTAAGCTTCAAGTGCTGTTTGGAATTTGGGCCTGCTTTTGGCGTCGTGATTTCCACTACCTCTGTAAAGGAAAGTCGGTCTAAAACTGCTGACGCGGCCGCGTGCGAACGGAAGCAGCAGGATGCCGAGCTTCCGTTCATCATTATGAGCGGAGACAGTGTTTTTAGGTGGACCGTTTCCTCAGACGATTGCTCGTGAGGTGGATTCAGTTTGACTTGCACTAACTTAGTTAGTTGAGTCATGTTTTAAGTTCTCAAGACCTGTCGTGTCGTGTGCTGCTAAACTGCATGTTGCCTTTTCGTGCTGTTAAAATGAAATGTCAGAAGATAAGAGCTGGTTTTGTCAAAAAATGTGGGCAATAATGACAACCACTTTTTTTTTTTTATTAATTAAAGGTTTGGAGGTCTTGAAGTTTTTAAATATGGTTATGAGTTATTTCTTTATTTTGGCTTTTGTCCTTAATCACTAGTTGACTTGCAGTTCAATGTGTACATCTAAAGAACTCCAAAAAAACCAAACATTTAAATACAACAAAATTTGACATACTTAATAGCTTGAAGGTAATACGCGTACAGCGGTGCCTGCAGCTCGCGAACCATAATCCGTTCCAGGAAAGTGGTTGTGAACCAATTCATACGCGAACCAAAGCAATTTGAAGTTCAATTCATTCGTTCACAAGCCTACCAAGTAATACTTTTTATTAGGTCATTTTCTGGGTTTTATAGTAAAAAGTTTTAAAGAAAAACCCAATATACAGTAAATCCTCGTCTCTCGCAGGGGTTACATCCCAAAACTTTCCAGTGAAAGACGAAAATCCACGATACATGGACGGCACCCTCAAATGATCCTCCCACACCCTTTAAACACATTCTAGACACAATTAAACGCATAAAGAAAACATTTGCGAGCCTATAGCGAGGTGAATTTTGTGTTGAATTTGTAGAAACATCACATCCGAGTACTGCTACATGCGAAGGACTGGGATGTTGGTGAATGCTGGGTGCTTCTTGCTCGCTGTGTGCGCGTTGTAGCCAGCAGCCAATCACAACCAAGGTTACATGAATGGGGCATTCCGATTGGCCTAAATAAAATCCGCAAATAGCCGGGGGCACGAGATGCGAACCGCAATATAGCAGGGGATTACTGGAGTATAAAAAATACATACATAATAAAAAAAAAAATTATTAACTAAAGTAAAAAAAAAAAAAAAAAACCTTTGTAAGGAGGAGTTCAGGTGTGAAGGAATGGAAAAGAGGAAGAGGGGTTGGTGGGCTACTTTTTGGACTTTATGGCTATAAAGCGCTGAGAGCGCGTCTGAACACCGCTAACGGCTGCTAGAGACCAATACGTACGCATTGTCTCAGGGCATTGGGGTGACGTTGCGTTAGGATGGCGTCGGTCAAGGAATCTGTTCATCGACCACATTTTATACGCGAACAAGTGCACTTTTTTTTGACAGAATTTTTGGTCGCGAACCGAATTGTTCGTAGGCCACGGCGTTCGTGAACTGCAGGCAGGCACTGTTGTACCTTAAAACAATTTTCAGTGATGCAGAACAAGCATGACGGATGTTAAAAATTTCAACTGAATGATTCTTTTATTGTTTATTCCATTAAAAGCTTATTCACAACATCAAGAGAATCAGGCACACGGTTGGAATAGTTTAAAACGCGTTTTAAATAAGGGCAGCCACTCATTCAGATTCGCCACCATAGGGGCAAACCAACAGTCTTTTTGTCCTTCTGTATTAGCTTGTGACGAGCATGGACACAGGCCCAGGGGCTTTCCACGCTTCCTCCACCCACACCCACGCAAAGACGACGGCTCATTTCTTTCAGAGGACGTGGGTCTCGACGGGTTTCATAAATAACTGCTTATTAGGCAAAGTTACATTTAGAGAAAGTTCACGCATACAAACACACACACACACACGCACGCACTCACTCACTCGTACACAGCCGCAACGTTCTGGGCTTTTAACGATACAGTACTTTTCTCTGTGAGCTTTTTAACAGTCATGTTAGTGCTCCTCTGTAGGTGCAGCATATACAAAATAAACACATCTAAATGACATACAAGTACACACATAAATAGTTCCATTTAAGTCGACGTTAATAAAATTAGCATTTTGTACAATTCGGGGTTTTTTTTTAATGTCTTCGTTTGAGCGTCCAAGTCAGCGTTAGAGGTTTGACATTTCCCAAATGGAGCGTGAACACGGGGTGCTCACTCTCACGCGAACAAGATGAGACGTGGTCCTCTGACAGCAGCTCGGCCTGTGCAAGGAGGTCAGGGCTCACGCTTATCCTTTCCTGCTTTCCCAATGCATGAAGAGTAACATAGGCTCATAAACGATCCAGTCCCCTGTGAGGGTTTTTCGGTGTCTTTGGCCTCTCGCCTGCATGCGGTGTGATCTGCAGGGTCCCCGGAGTCACTCGGGTCACCGGCCAGGGCAGGACACGGGTTTAATGCAGTGGCCCTGGTTGAGCACCAGGTTAGCCGGGCAGTGGCATCCGGCCACGCAGGGTCTGTGGCAGGGGCCGATCTCGTTCCAGTTGTCACAGGTTTTTGTGCAGCCGGGGCCGCAGGTGTCGTACACAGCGCCGTGTTTGCATTGCGTGGCTGCACAAAGACACAGACAAGAATTTTTGTCCGAGCGGGGATAATATTGCTAACAATGCTAATAAATGAATAAAACAGCCAAGGAACAAGACCAGAATATGGAAGCAAGAAACCAAAGTTTGAACGTAAAAAGACTGCAATGCTGCAAAGAAACAGGAGAGTCTGCGTAGCCCAACTAATCAAGGAGAAACACAAAGTAGGTGGCCACCATCAAGTAACAAATCAATGACCGGGTCAGGAGACGTGATTAAAACAGAAACCAAAACGTAAGTGTATAGCAAAGAGGCACCTTAACCAGGAACCGCAATGAACTATAAATGAACTACCGTGGAGATCAAAATAGGGTTGTCCCTTTGGCCTTCATGTGGACAACCTGCTGTCGGAGGGTTTCAATCACTTTAGAACGGCTCGACATCTCGCGAAGTCATTAATAACTGGAAAGTTAGGCTGCCAAGAAATCCGCACCAGCTGCCAGATTAACACCAATAACTGGGAGGGATCTGAAAGTGTTCTCTGATTTTGATCAGTGTTCTTTTTCAAATCTCTCATTTAAGTTTCTTATCCTGTGCTCTTGAATGGATGTAACTCATGACGTATGGTTACAATCCTGCTCTTTTACTCCTGTTTGGATCATTTCCACATAGGAATTACTACGTCGTGACCTTGATATTTAGGAAATTGTAGGTTGTTCTCCAGTGTACGAACTACTGGGAAGGTGATTTTTTTGAAGTAGTCAAACAGAGGTATATTTTTCTTTTCTTTTTTTTTCTCACCAGGAAACCAAAGGGGACGCAAACATTTGCACTGAACTGAATTCACAGACAGGGCCGAGTTTGTGGTGCTTATGGAAGACTTTACATGAATGACCCACTCTCGTGGTATTCAGCACTTTATCTTTTAATTCAAACTTTTATTCTTTGAGTTCACAAGACATATTGCTAAAGTTAATCCGAAACACACTAATCCTAATCTAAGCAGTACGAAGCCTTGTTTCAGTATTCTACGTAATCGACGTATCTGAGGGAAATGTTGATATTTCTGACATCTTTGGCCTGTTACCACGGTCTCATCATCCCTAATTAAGCATGCTGTGGGTTGCTAAATTGTTTACCACAGTTATTAACTGACTTCAGGGCTTAACAGTGAGAAGCAAATTCATGCCAAGAGTAAAATATGATTTCTATCTATCTATCTATCTATCTATCTATCTATCTATCTATCTATCTATCTATCTATCTATCTATCTATC
>JAQLOM010000018.1:3562042-3573734 GCA_030068315.1 Chrysichthys thysi
GCTTGAGCGGAACTGAATGTCTGTGGTGTGAAGCGTGGGTTGGCTGTATGTACATCAGTCAAGGACTTGTTCGTCGGTCGGTACAAAATCTGTTCGGGAATCTAGTTCGGACGTCAATTGGTTTGCCATTCGACACGTTCGCGAGCCGAGCGTCCAATGTATTGCTCTCAATATCATCTCGTAGATCACCGACTTGCCAAGTCAATTCTCTGCCGTAACGTAAAGCTGCACTGCATTGCAATTCAGGGACTTCACCGCCAATGTCTCTTCAACTTCTCTGTGGTCTTCTCATTAACATGACATTAACATCTCTGGAAAACCTAACTCTTGCTCTTTTTATTTTAACAGAACAGTTATTCTACCTGCACTAGTAATGTCCGCTAATTTTTTACATGAGCGATAACAAAAATACAGCACCAACCAACAAATCACCACCAATCATCATAAACACAAATATTTGAATACAAACATATCGGATATGTTTCAGAGTGGAACTTTCCTTTAAGACTGAATAACTACTTTTTTTTTTTTTCGGGTGCAGCTTGGTGGATGTGCATATTTAAACTCCAACAACCCTTTTCCACCAGAAGCAAACTTAGTCTAGAGATGTTAGATATTTATTACCACCAAATATGTTCTTATTTAGTTCTGCAACATATAAATTACTATCACAAACCGACAATTAGATTTTTAAAATCGAACTGGACCACAGTTGAACCGTGAGCTGTTTCTTGCCTAGGTCTGGTTTACATCTAAAACACTATTTCAAGAACGAAAAGAAAAAAAAAAAAGATACAGATTCAAACATGTAGAGAAAGAGAGTGAGTGAGAGAGAGAGAGAGAGAGAGAGAGAGAGAGAGAGAGACAGAGCAAGAGAGAAGAGAGGAAAAGGGCAGACACGTGTCTGTTTCTGGGAGGAATGTTGATAGCCATCACACTTCCTTGATCCCGCTCTGTTCCCTGGAAACTGCACACATTTAATGAGATTTTTATGGGACCCACAGACAGAGAGGGATGCCCGGGCCGAGCAAACGCATCAGGCTCTGGTCCAGGCAAACATACAGACCCTGCTCCAGGACACCAGCAGGTTGTCGTCAACTCCGGCTTGATCGCTGCTACCATCAGCTCGCCATTTCAATGCTTCCATCTGATAGAACATTCCACACTCATTACTGCAATATAGTAAACATACACCAAACCAGGTCCTATTCCATATTAATCTACCGCTGGGAAAAAGTCAAGAAGCGGTCATGTATGCCCTGCAAGGAAGTTAGCTACCTCTGAGCCACCACCAAGAGCTAAACAAGGAAAAAGCCCTAGGATTGAAACCAGGCAATTAATGCTAGACTAGGTCATGCTGGAATGTACTCTTAGAAAGAAAATTACAAAGAAACACCATTAACCTGCAAAACTATTGTTTCTTCACTAGGAGCTACAGTGGACCCTCGGTTCGCGAACGCGTCGGATGGCGAACAAATCGACGTACGAACTAAATTCCCAAACAAATTTTGTACCGACCGACGAACAAATCCTCAATTGATGTACAGACAGAAATAATCGCAAAACATGAGAAGCGCCACCATATCCCTCTGGAACGTGCATTAAAATCATCTGTTTATCTCATTTAGGTTTATTTTTCTATAATTAAGTTTATTTTCATTTTATTCCATGTTTTATTGCCACACATAAACCCATAATACACTTTAAAAACATGTTTTGAGGCTGAAACACATTCACTGTATTTACATTCATTTCAACGCGAAACCTCAATTCGAGTCACGAACAAATCGGGTCACGGACAGAGTCCCGGAACGAATTAAGTTTGTGAGTCGAGGTACCATTGTACCTCTAGTAATGTGGAGAACATAATAAATTTTCAGGTACCTGATTTGAAAGACCAAACGAAGTGTCGTGAGCAGAGCAGAAATGCCACGTTGTATGTAGACTTTAAATAAATCAGATGCTGCACAGCTTCGCAAGCAAATTCGCTAGAGATCCTGGTACTTTTCAGAAATAAATGTGGGCAAGAAAGGTCTCTTTTTCACAGGAGGAAATAATAGAATCGAAGTCGCCTGAAAACCTGCACAGAAGCGCATATACACTGGCACACAGCAACCTTTGCGATTCTGAATCTTGACATTCTTATGAGCAGAAAAGACATCCATGACGAAAAACATCTGAAGACAAGAATACATCCTGTCCGACTGGACGTTCATGGTGAGTTTGAATAATGCCAAAAGCCTAAACGCAACAGTTAAAACATGACTGTCCTGGACTTTAAGCGAGGAAATCAATTAGGTGCATTTGCAGACATGTAAGGAGAAGAAGAGTGCTTCATAGACAGACACCCCACTGGGAGATTCTCCTGAAGAGCAGCTTTGTGTACCTTCAAATTCACCCCCCCAACCAGGGCTGCAAAGTCATAAAATACAAGCCTTGGGTAGATACTTCCCCTCTTGGCGTTAGCCTCGCTGTCTAGCATCTGTTTCAATGTAGGATCTCGTTTACTCTCTCACTTCCCTATGACTCCCTGGAGAATCGCGGAGAGGATTAACAACTGGAGCAGATGAGAGCTGTTATGATGATAGCTGGGAAATCTTCAACTGAAGTACTGTCCTGCTGTCCATCTTCTCGCTGAAGTTCCAAAGGACCTGTCGGACCGAATCAGATAACGATGACTAATGGAATTCTATTTGCGCTAGTGGTTTTCCTGCCAGATCAGGCATCAGAACCTAAGCAGGATATACATATATATATCCTTGATGTTTGGTTGAACACTGATGTTGGACTAATTAGATTTGCGCTGTTTGGGTTTGGATTGGGTTTCTGAGCAGAGTTTCACTCTCCCTGGCCTTGGAGCCCCAAGGACAGAGAGCAAGAACCGGTGGAAAACACCTGTGCTCTCACTGGGATAGTGGAGAAAGTGGAACCATGCAGATTTCACTCTAGCTACAAGCAGACTTCTAAGTAGACCTCAAACTGACCGGAGCTACGTGCTGATTTGCATGTATGGAAACATGTGTGTGTGTGTGGGGGGGGGGGGGGGGTGCACCGCCCACATATCCATCACAATAGCGATGTCCACACGACGATGCATCATCCTGAATTCACACCGCTGCATTACTGCATGAAAGCTGGTCCCTCGGGTCAACTGGTGGTGTTGTAATTGCAGGTTGGTTGGTGTAGGTGTGTGGGTTTGAGAGGGGGACGAGGCTGAAAGAGAAAAAGACACTCTCTCTTTCATCTCAGTTTCATCCACCTTTCATGTGTTCCACCCAAGGAGCGCTGCAGCACATACCCAAAGCTACCGTTTGAAGCCTTTCAACTCCATTAGAGGGGCTTCCTGCCTGTCCTGCACCATGTTAGGTGGTTTCATCTACCTAATTATCTTTACGCCAGACTGAGTGTGTGTACTTGTAAGGGTAATGTGTGAAAAACTTCTTTTTTTCTTCTTCTTCTTCTTTTTTTTTTTTTTAAAAATCATTCTGTCTGTCTGTGATGGGGTTAAATAGAGGGGTTGGTTATTGAAGGGCATGTCCAAGCAGATGCACTCACCTTCAAAAAAAACAAAAAAAAACCCCACAAGGGTCTCATCTGAAGATCTGCATTACAGACAACTAATTAGGGATTAATAATATCCGTTTTTGCTTTTCTCTGAGGCTGGGGAGATGACGGAGCCTGCTTCAAACCGTCTGAGGTGTCCTGGTTCTCCTCAGTTCTTTATGAGCGGTGGGGGTGGTAGAGGAAGCTTTGTTGTCTTGGCACAGGTGGGATCCAAAGAGGAAGAGAATCAAAAGATGCTTAGAGAGTTTGCACAGAGCTCTGTGGAAGATCCGGCGCGCTACACGCCTCCGCTGATTCCTTGATGTTGAACGTCTTAATTTAAACTTAAGCCATCACATTTTTGGGGGGGTGGGGGTGCGGGGTTATTGCGCCTGGAGAAGGAGCGCAATTCTGACACTGTTGTCATAATAGTGTGAAAATACAAAACGTTGCGATGAAAACTCTGGTTAATCACTAATCAGAAAAACGGCACGCTGGTGGAGCTTGGCAAATCACAAAGGAAGGCAACAGGAATCCAACAAGGAATCCAAGTTAACGACACTGGAACATAACTTGGCCAACAGTGTAGAGCTTTCATGTGAATACTTATCACACTTATATAATTACATGGAAATGGATCAGGAAAGCAGGCCAATTATAACAAGATTTTCTACATGATCATATGCTGAAACTACTTTTCCCCCATCAAAAGCTCCAGTGCAAGAAATGCGTTGACCTATCAGTGAGAGATTGCGAGTTCACTGGGTGGGAGAGATGGCATGTTGTCACAGTGTTACGAGCCAATCAGGGGCATCGGTGATCTCTCGTGTATGCGGAAGGGGGCAGATAGTGTTTGTTCCGAGGGTGTACCTCGAGTATGAGTTTACAAAGACTTGCCTGGGTGACTTCATGTGTCTCAGAGGAAGCATGCGTTAGGCTTCACCCTGCCCCACGGTACCTACTGTATGACTGGGAGGATCTGGATGATGTGTGGGAACTGGCAGGTGACCAAACTGCTCTAGAGTTCGACTTAAAGAAGTCTGGGATCACTTTGCCTTAGCCTTTCTAGAGTGATTGGCTGAGATGTTCTGAAGTTCTCACCTTCCTAAAGAACTGCGCCGAAGCATGAAAAATATGCCGGGGCTTCATTCCGACAGCACCCTGCATCGACTGACGTTAGACATGTTACTTGGGGAATTGTACCGATCGTTCGAAACCCGTCTTTTAAGCGAAAGGCGGATTTCGTGGACACCTGCCAGAACGACTGATTTCCACGCTGTGTTTCTTCTCAACCTTCGAAGAAAATAAAGTCAATAAGTCCACCAGAGCACGTAATCTAACGGTAGATTTGTCCTTAATCTGTTTGGGAACTGATTCCGTGTCTCGATGCATCGTTGCTCACGATCTGTGGGGCATTACCGCTAATTGGCATCACTGTGGAAAACTGCACATGATTTTGAATGTTTGTTTTGCCTTTTATTTTGTTTTTGTAGCTTTAATTGGAATCACTGGGTGGGCAAGGGCTGCCAAACACACACACACACACAATTTAATTGCTGAACACTTAGGCACCGTTCCTCTGGGTGTATTTGTGCTTGTAGTAACAAGGTATGGAGTTAGTTTCGTGTCAAAATGATTCATATGGCGACACAAAAATCAGGTTTTCACACCAAAGATCTTTTATTTCTATTTACTTGTTTACTTACTTCGAACATAAAATCTATGCACACTTCCCGAAGCGTTATTTACATATTCCGTGTACTTAACGTCTCACTCTATTGGTTTGACCATTTTTTTGGGACAGCTTGTAGCTGTAATTCGTTCACGCATATGCAATCCCATCTCCTCAAATATCTTGACACGTTACACGAAGTCGCATCTGTGACGTGTCTATTCTGAAGATGTGCAGGACATACGTGCGCATCTCGTCGCTGATTTTCCCTTACGATTACTCCTGGGAGGAAAATAAGTGTGTAATAGAGTCTTAACGACCCCCACGCATCGCACGTGGTGACTCCCGGTCTCTTCCACCTCCCGAGTGAGGCACTGCTCGTTAGGCACGACGCCTGGGTGGATTAACCACATCAAGAGTTGTGGATTTTGCACGTGTAACCTCGCACACATCTGCGCTGGAACTGTAAAGGAGGCTTTTATTAGACCAAAATATATAAACCATTGTTTTGGTTTCAAGCATGTCACTACACTACACTCCACTTCACCAAATTCCTACTTCGGATGACTTTTACATACAGACGGGTGACAATTTCTGGCTGACGGCTGACAAGATTCTGAGTTTAGATCATTTGGGAGAACAAGTTCTGACTTGACTTGAAACAGTGTTCATCACTCCAGTATGGTTCCGGAGATTTGTAACCGTTCTCGCGACGCGTCGGATTTTCCTTTAATTTGTCACCGCATTGGTATCCTGATATGCGAAGTCAAAATCCTGCGTACTTCTGTTGACAAATAAAGAGCTTTTTATCCTGATGTGGTTTAGAGAGGCGGGGGGGGGTGGGGGTGGCGTGTGAAAGAAACCGAGAGCTTTGTTCACAATGTGGGTTTGACGCCAGACCAACATAAACATCTCTCTGAGCGGATCATGACGTCATTTCTCCGCGCGTGTGTGCGTGTGCATCTATACCCCAGTGAGAAATGTCACTGCAAACTGCAATCAGAGAGGGCAGCTTCAAGGCTTTGACAGAATTTTTAGACTCAACGGGACAACACACAACCTTATTAATGCGTGATATGATGCACGGTTTGACTATCTGCCCAGAACGATTGCGCATAAACATATAAGTGAGCTCCACATGTTACCGCCTGCATACACTTAACCTCACACAATGTGAAATGAAAAATAATAACACTGAGTGCATTTCCTATGAGCTAGTTTTTTGGTTTTTATTCTGTACAAGATCCCGGAGGAAAATACCCTCAGTCTCTCACTCTCTCTCACACGCACACACACACACACACACACACATATCTTTTCTAAGGATTCAAAGCACACAGCTTTAATTCATTTCACTTAAAAAAAAAAAAAAAAGGGAAAGAAAAGAGAAAAAAAAAAAAAAGAAAAGAAACACAAAAAACATTTTGGAGCTCTGTGGCAAAATCTCAAGTTTGATAATGGGTGGAAAAATTGCGATTCGCCAGCTATTATGCCCAATCAGGCTGCGAGGCAGGAGGAGAAGAGAGTAAAACCAGATGGACCATGTGATGCCTGAAGACACAGGGCAAAGTAGCACCAGACAAAAAAAAAGAAGAAGAAGGAGGAGAGAACCACAGAGTCGCACAGAGGCACACCCATCAAGAAAAGAGCTGGAGGCTCCAGATGTGGGTTTCTTCCATCGCTGGCGTTAGGCGGTGTGACGTGTACGATGGTGGCTCCGTGGTTAACATTCTCTTCTAATGACCACAAGGCTGTGAGTTCAATCTCCCCGAGCTCCTCTCTGTGTTTGGATTGAAATCTATCTACAAGTGGAAAATACTGGCTCACCTGTTTTGCTTTTCACTTTCTTTGAGGGCTGCTTCTTCTTAATGATCTTCTCCGTAGCCTCCTGCTGCAAGGCTGGGTCTTCTTCCTCCTCGGCGATTGACTCGGGGACGCCCTCGCAGCACGCTAGGAGAGAATTCGCATTGTTAACGCACAGCAGCATTAAGCGATGTTCGATTCTCGTTAGCGACTTGATCGCTGACTTATTTTATCTCGCACCGGTTGAATGATTGAACAGGATTAATCGGAAGGCGCCGATTATTTTTCGAGAGCAGCAGCTCTGACAATGGGCCGGCTGCAAGTCAAATCTGAGGTTCCTGCTAATCCCTTTGAATATGTTATCGTACCTATAGGGACAGCTCATTCTCAAGGACTAGCGCATCTGACGCTAATAAACAGATTTCAAGAAGTGCTATTTAACAAAGGAAAACACAGGATTGTTTAGAGGTTGTAGGAGACGCAGTATTTAACATTTAGGGAAGGAGTCTCCAGTGTCAGTGCACTGTGACGTCAGTTCTGAGACAGATCAGTTCCTCAGGATAGAGGATTTTGGTTTCTTGGTAGTACAGAAGGGATTTGTTGGGCTTATCGACTACGAGAGCATGAGCAAAAAAAAAAGAAGAAGAAGAAAAAGAAAGGTCGACGCGGAACAAACTGGAAAAGCAAGCGATACGCAACCGGTTACTGATGCATGTGTAGTTAGCGACGGAAAATATCAAAATGTGCCGAAACTTCCTCCATGCACAGCTCAATACCTGTCAAATCGCCACTGGCTGTCTGCACAGCAAGTCCCCAGACTGCGTCTGCTGCTCCCTATCTAGGGATCAACCTGCATTAGGGGCCCTTGAGGAAGCAGCTTATGAATTGAACCCCTTGTGCCGCGCCCTTGTGTTCCGAACAGCCTTTCTACAATCCCTTAGGTTGTTTCTCTTCCCGTCCTACATCCTCAAACACAACGACCCCCCCACCCCCACCTTTCCACCAGGCTGATTAGGATAATCCCATTCAACACAGCCGATCTGCTCAACAAGGAACGCCAGTTGGCTATTAGATTTACCTAACGTTAACAGTTTTGTTTTTCCAGGGTCTCGCGCTTGAAACGGGATACACGTCGGTGTTTTCACAATGTTATAATCTGACAGCCTAGCGGAATGGAAGGGGTCGGGATCACCGTCTACCTTGGTTGGATCAACAAGGGGAGGAAACAAGTCCCCTCTTGCTAGGATAACAAGTCCGTGCTGGCGTGTGGAAACAGCGGCCGGTGGTTTGTGTGTTTGGTTGAACGGGGATTGGGGTGAGAACGTTGAAGAATGGTGTTGTCGGCCACCCGGAGAGCTCGATACACCTCAACAACCTCAGGCTGCTATTAGCCTTTGTGCAGTTTGGCCATTTCGGAACGAGATCAGACACTTAGGGTTCTGGTATAACATTTAAACTGTATGTAAAAACAGTTACAGTATCACGGGTTCAAGGTTAATCGTGGTGTATGATCGCTACCTCACTGCTGATTGTCGAAAGACTGAAGATCGAAATGCGCTTTCTGCTATTTGCCGAGAACGTCGGACTTGAAATGGGTGTCTTCAAGTGACTCAGGAGAATTCTACAGACACACATTTCCAGTGACTTTGTGTCTGAGACCCCATAAGAAACATCTCCCTCCTTGATTTATTAAGTCTCATACTCCTCTTCAGTGTGCTTCCTCTTCCCTCCCTTGGAGTTTGGCAGAACCTCACTTCCACTGGAACAGTTCCAAACGGAAAAAAAAAAAAAAAAAAAAAAAAAAAAACCCAAAAAACAGGTCTGACTTCAGACACAAGACCAGATAGTGTGCGTCTAGCCTTCTTGTCACAACTTCCTGTCCAAAATACAAGCAGCAGCAGACAAAGAGCTGCAATTTGAACTTTATTCGCAAGGTGAGGGGATTTAAAGGTCGTCTCGGGCACTTACACCACTCATACGGAGCTTTCAGACTCTAAACGTGAAACGTGATTGCCATTCCTTTTCTGGAAATACTTATGCACCAGGGTGGACATATTAACAAATCCATTAACATGACATGACGTATAATCAAAATTCCCATATTAAGTTCAATTTTATGCTTAAACGTTGGAGTTTGTTGATCACCCATGCCAAGAGATCTTAAGCTCAGATTTGTGACCGTCTTCTTCCTTTAGGTGCTAGTTCTGAGCTGGTGATCGTGCCAGTTTGGAGTTGATTCAACTTGCAAACCATCTAAGAACCGATGTGCTTTTCTTTTTCCCCAGGCTACAGAGCCACCATAGTGCCATATCATTACACTGTACACGCGAACAACCCCAATGGAGGACTACATGGTCTCTTTACAAGTGTTTCCTGGATTTGCGAGCTTACATTGGCATCAAAGCCCTAGATAGACTAAATGGTACACCAGCTTTGTTTTACTTTTTTTTTTTTTTTTAATGGAAGTCAGAAAGTTTCAGTTGGTCTTGATGGTCACAATAAGCCCGTCCCCAGAACCCGAACGCAAGAAGTTCTTGGTTCTAGATAAGCGAAGTGTTTGTGCTGCTCTTGAGCCAGTATTCCTGACTAGGAGTCGGTTCTGAGAGTCAAAATGCGAAGAACTGGTTCGAGATTAGGCACCAAGCCCTTGAACTGCCTTGATGAATAGAGGCATGCAATGGTTTTTCATGGTATTTTCCTGCTATCTATCTGCAATGTATCGCAAACATGAGCTCACAAATGCACACGATTGACTACACTTGTTGTGATTAACAGGAAAACAGAATACGCCACCCCTCCAGCCTAGAAAGCATGGCCAATTTGCCTGTCTAAACTACTGATAGATGTGGCAACGCTGGGATTCGAAGTTGTAATTTCCAGGATATACAGATGATGAGGTGACAGAACTGTACAGACTAAAGCACTTAAGCGCCGCCGCATCGCTTTCTTTAGATAGACGTGACGTGAGTGCTAAATCTCACTGCATCACTATCAGCGAGTCGTCGAAATGTACCGTGGGGAAGGCAGAATCCTTAAGCAGTCTGGAAATCGCCCGACGTGTCCATGATAGACGTTTACTCAGAATTTCACTACAGCATAAATCTTTCACGCTACTGATGAGTCATTATAAAGATTAATACGCAAACGGATTTTTCCTTCAACGCTGCACGGCTAGCCATTCTCTGCAACAAAACACACTTCATCATCGTTAATCACCGTTAACAGCTGCGACCGATAAGCAAATAAACCTTGAGCAAATTTTATTAGTACTGACACGTTATGTAAAGTGGAATACGAAAGAGAGGATTTCGTGGAACCCGAATAGTGTTTGAGAACAGCGTGAAAGTCATCTGCAGGTGTGCTGGACGTGCTTTTTACCAACCTAGCCACATTTCAGAAGTTTCCTCAGCCTGGGACTGCGCACAGGACTGGAAGTGGACTATAAAAGTGCATAAATCACGCACGAACAGATTCGATTAAAGATTAAACCTCGCGTGAATATGTAAAAGCACGTCTTCGGCGAGGGTTTGGCTGCGGTGCCTAAGAAGAGAGCGATTGTGGGGAAAACACAAAACACGATTCCTGGAAAAAAAAAAAAAAGAAAAGAAAAGAAAAGAAAAAACTCAGACGCCTCAGTGGAGGTATAAAAAGACTACCTTGATGGAGGACAGGAACTGCGGAATGCATTTAAGGCCTCCATAAAGAACCCGAATTGGAGATGGTGCAGTAAAGAAGCCGGGACTCTCGGTCTGCTGCCTAAACGCACTGGCCTAGAGTACGTACATGGGGTGTTACACTAATGCAACACACACTCCTTCAGTGTCTGATCATACTTTGGATGTTTAAGCATTTAAGTACATTTAAATAAATGCTAGGATCATTTACAATGAAACACAGTTCTCCTAAGCACCAAGACGATAAACGAACGTTAGTCCATAGCCCTGCTGAATTCTCAATTCTGGTCAGAAGGTGTTAGCAGCTTGTCCTAATTCGACTTGCAAGGTTTATATTAATGCTCTTGTTCTAATACTAATCGTTTCTAGAGTAATACGCATACACAGAACACACGTGGACGCTCCGCGTGATCAAAGCTAGTGAGCAAACTTAAAACGAATGGTTATTTAACAGCCAAAAATGTATAATCGGCGTTATGGTGCTGTTTTCCGCAAGGAGACGCTAATTTAATGTTTATGGAAGGAGTCTCCAGTGTTAGGGCATCTTAGCTGCTAGGACGTTTTCTCCAGTACATGACAAGCCACATTTTGTTTATCTTATCCCCTTGCTTCCTGGTTAAGGAACAAGTGTTGATAGCTGCTATAATGCAAGTGATAACAGGAATGGGCTCGTTTCCTGGAAATTCCACAACGTTAAATGGACCTACAATGGATAAAATGGATGTATTGATAAAAACCTACGACGTGACGGTCTGCTTCGCACTAGGGTCCTGCATCACCCTATCAGGGTTTATTTCACAATAACAACTGGCTTGCTGCACTTTACCTCTCTATTCACATTACAGTGAGACCTCGACTCATGAACTTAATTCGTTCCGAGACTGTTTGCGACCTGATTTGTTCACGACCCGGATCAGTTTTTCCCCATTGAAATGAATGTAAATCCAATGAATGTGTTTCAGCCTCAAAACATGTTTTTAAAGTGTATTATGGGTTTATG
>JAQLOM010000018.1:3588004-3605129 GCA_030068315.1 Chrysichthys thysi
CACACACACACACACACACACACACACACACACACACACACACACACACACACACACACACACACACATCCATCAGCTTGGCAGCGAGTGAGGAAAACTCATTTGCTCTGATTATCCGCGCTCCTGAATGATTGACCCGCACTTTCAACAGCCAGTAGAGAAAAACTCTTAAATAATAAACCAAGCTATTACGCTCAAAACATGACGCGCGTTCACGGACGCACAGCCGAGTCCGACCTTCCGATTTTGTCTGTTCGGAGGATGGAGGCTCTAAAAAAACAAGTCTTAGACAGGTTCGCGTGTGTGATTGAAATATCTGGTATGATTGAAGCTGAAGGAAAACATCTGGGATGAAAGACTGATCGGTTTTTCAAAGTTACGCTGTTCGGGAGCAGTTTTATGCCACACTTCAGCTTGGGGTTGGATCGCTTCAGCAACCAGGCTGCAGGAAAAGTCTGGAAGGTTTTACACCTGCCAAAACACTGCGTCTGTAATAACTAAAGAAAATAAATAAATAAAAAAAGCTCGTATTAAATACGGTTTGGATTAAGGCAGATTTTTCAGACCAAATTTGCTATAACAGGAAAACAAATAATCACACATCGTAAAACTATTTGTTTTTCGGTTGTCTTATAATATTAAATCGTAATATTAACATTGTCCTGCCCGTAGTTATTTCTTATATTTTTTATTTAATTACATTTTTTGGTGTAATTGCTTGTGTGATTTCAATCAAATTAAATTGCATTGTGATCCAAGCAAAAGCCTGTTGAATTACAGCTGAAACGCTGACCCACATGAGGCTCGCCCGTCTGACGAATCGTGGATTTGTAGCGTTACCTTTTTATACCTAATTTGCATAGAATTCGGAAAAGCTCGATTTGAATTGTCTCTGAAATCGTGGTCCCGCGACACACACGTTTGTATAATATTTAACCCCTGCATGCCATTCCCTCGCTTACTAGTGTTAATATGGAGTATGAGGCAAAGCGTTCGATTGACCAATGAGCAACATTCAGTAATCAGGACTCAGCATGCTCCACCCCTTAAGCAGTACTGACTCTGGAACAGGAACTAAAACAACGCCTGGAATTAAAATGGTTCCTGGTTTCTTTCCTGGAAAAGTTTCTTGGTTCTTAAACAGGTTCCTGTCGTGGAAACACAGAACACGATGCCGACCAAAGTTCCAAAGTTCCTGCTGAATTAAATTCTCTCTAAATACAGCAGTACTGAAGTACAGCATTTATGTTTACGCTGAAGTCGGTAATAACAGTTGGGAACTTGGATCTGAGGAATTTCTGAAAAAGTTACGGAGGAGAAAAAAAAGGGAAACTGATTCAACAGGTAAAGTTACAGGACTTGGGAGTGCAAAGCTGGTGAACATTTTATAAATCATAAATCACAGTTTCTCCATGAACAGGTATTTAACGTGCAAGTGGTCCAAATGACAAATAACCAATCAGAGACCTTCACTGCAGCAAGCTCCACCCACCGACTCACCACAGACTCACTGCATGCATTAAAGCTAGCTCTACGCGGTGCGATGTTCTGCATGGACTCGCTGTGTGTGAGATCAGGGGTCTCAGAACGCATAACACGACACCAGCAGGAGGACCGCAAACTCATTTCTACAAACAATTTGCTAACAGAGAAAAATGTCCTTGACTATTAAAACATTTCCCAGCTGCGCTATTAAAAGCAATTACCCCAGTTCACTCCGGGGCATGGTACAGCATACAGACATGAAGAGACAAGACAGAGGAAAAAGGAACGAGGAAGAACAATCAAAATATTTAGCAGATTTAACTAGCAGCTAGCTCACTAGAATATATTTTTGGCTCCTTCTAAGCCTGTTAACACTTTTTGGAAAATAAAATAAAGGGAACAGAGGGGAAAAAACCAAAAAGAAAAGAGAAAAAGAAGGAAAAGGAAATAAAAAAAATATATTTTCATAAAAGGAAAAATAGGAAATTAAAAGAGAAATGAGCAGTACGTTTTCAGAAAAACTACCTAGTAAAAAAAAGTGTGTGTGTGTGTGGGGGGGGGGGGGGTGAGGGGGGATTTCTGACATGTCAATCAGTTTGCAACTTTCTGCACAAGACTGAACGAAGGAAAAAAATTATAATAAAAAAACTAAATAAAAATGAAAATCTGTAAAAAAAATACTTTCTACACTTCAAGGACTCAAAACAGGACATCAACTCAAACGCATTGCTATATAAAAAAACAAAAGAGTGATTATAATATAAGATATTACTGTGATATTATTTATCACAGAACCGAGCCCTGCTTTACACAACAGTTACAGTTCCTTAATACAAAAACAATGCGGTGTTCCACAAGGTTCTGCTTCAGGCCCGCTACTGTTCTTCCTTTACTGTAACCGCAGCCTGGACCAGTGCTGATTAATAACCAGAATTGACTAATTATACAGTAAATAACGTGATAACGTGAAGGTCAGTCCATTTCACAACGTTTACTCTTTTAAAGAGGTCATAAAACTACATAAAGGTAAATATTTACCCATCATCATCAAGCCTAATTCCTGTAACTAGCCGGAGGGAAGGTTGGATAAGAATGATCATAAACCAAAGGTAAGATTATTTTTGTGTGTGAAGGAGTTAACATACACACAATTTACCAAGATTTTTTTTAAACTTCAGTGAAATTCCCTCTGAAGACCTATATTTAAAATCATAGAACGCGAATTTGAAAAAATTTCCTTGGGAAAAAAAAAACCAGACTTGTAAATTCTTGTTGTATATTAGGCTAAAGGTGAAGCATTCAGGAGTCCTGGGTAAAAGTGGACTCTTCAGAGGTGGTGGAACTCCGTTCACCGTCGTCTCTCTGGAACTGATTCAAAACGGAAGACACAAACCGTCATGATGTAAGAGTTTCTGAAAGGTTCTACTGAAATGGCCAAATTACTATGAACCAGCTAGCTTTTCCTGCTAGCTGCTAAAAATTGACAAAAATGTAATGCTAGCTAAGGAGCTAGAATTGTGCCTAAATTGTTTATGTTGTGCATCAAGTGGTTAACATCACCGTAGAAAAATCAGCATTGAAACAGATCATGAAAATGGTTTTATTTGCTTAACTGCTCTGAAAGCTGAATTATTTCGCTCAAAATCCCACATGCATCACCTTTGACCACATTTACAGAAAACCTAGACATTTGGGGGATTTTTAAGTTTTGAGATTTGAATTAAGGATTATGATTTTTTTTTTTCGGAATTTCAAACATTTCAAAACCAGAGACGGTCAATTTGGAGGCTTTTAAAAGCGAATCTTAATCCTAGCTAGCAAAATTCAAAACAAAGAAAAAACACTGGCAACAAAGTACAATCGTCCCTCGCCATATCGCGGTTCACCGTATCGCGGTTTTTATCTGCAATATAAAAATATAAAAATGTTCATTCAATCCCATTAAAACAATATTAAATTGAAATAAAATACAGTCTGTATCTCATCAGCGGATGAACACACAATCCAAATGCAGTGTACGCCACTAGCGCTTGAGCTAGTTTGCCCACGTGATACTGTACACTGCACACTATTGGCCGACCAACCAGAGCGCTGAGTTCTGTATCCTGGGCGCTGATTGGCTCAGTGAGCGTTCATCTCAGCATAGGAGCACAGGAAGTGTTTATAAGAGTGTGGGAAAGGTTAATAAGAGAGTGGGAAGGGTTTATAACGCCTTAAAATATATATATAAATAATAAAATAAATATAAGGTCGCTACTTTGTGGATTTCACCTATCGCGGGGGGGGGGGCGGCGGCGCCGGAACGTAACCCCCGCGGTTAGGTGAGGGATGACTGTACATTAAACTCGGTAGGTTATTAATCATTTAAAATTCAGAGTTACCAGGGCTAGAAAAGTATTTATTTACTATAAATAAAATGAAACAATCTGCCAGGGATTCCTAGTGCTAACGTATGACACACCGTTCCACAAACTAGCACACAGTACATGTGAGAAAGACAACATTCCTGCGCTCCAGTCACGTGCCCTCGCTTCACCTCAGGATGCAGTTTTCTGGCTTTAAACCCCGTTTGATTTTGGATCAGGAGCGTAATGTAAACAGAGCTCAAACGTAACTAGCATTACTAGCTGAAATGTTTTCGTTTTTTCTTTGCATGGAAAAAGTGTAAGATCTAATCAAGAGAGCAGTTTAAGAGCACAGAAGTAAATCATCTGCTTGTCTCGGACACTCTGTGAATGTTTAAATAAACGTTCCGCGTGTAAGGCGTGGCTCCGTGTGACTGGCGCTGATGATCAGCAGTTTCCGACGCGTTTATTGTTCCGTGTTATTCTCTGGCTAATCTTCACCTCTGATTTTTGCCCTCAGCTCTATTGATTTCTGGACTTCGCTGTACCGACTCGTGTTTTCACTGTTGATGTTGAAACACACAGGGACTTCATCCAAGAGCTTTGTCTTCTCGACTTTAATCGCGTGACCGCTCAACCCGTGTTTTCACTCCGAGTTGAGAGAATATAGAAAAACACATTGTGCAATGTGAACTGTAGTGGACATCTTCAACACAGAGATTAAAGTGACGCGGTTAATGATTGGCCTGGAAATCATCAAAACACTCATCAGGAACACTTGTTTCTGATTGGTCCGAAAGCTCGCAACAGACATTTAGCATTTTATATTTTTGCTTAGATTTTAATAGTGAATTGATCTGTTAGCTAGCATGGTGTTTACATGCTAACTCGGCGCAAAGGTTAATAAACCACACAGGTGACTTTAAATATGAAACCTGACTCGTTTATTCTGGGTATTTTTATGTTAATGATGAGCGTACATGTGTTCTTAGGGTTGGAATGGTTAGCTCGCGTTATATTAGCCAAATAAGACAAACACGACAAAAGGTTTTCCACAGATTAAAACTTGTTTATCAGAACAATCACATTACTGATAAATAAAAATACATTTTAAAAAAAGTCGCTAATGTTACCAAACAAGTACAACAGAATGTTTCTACAAACTACCAACCTTTAGCGTTAGCATAAATGTGCAGGATCAGGCCTGTAGTCTGTCTATTAGAACACAATGCTGTCGAATTCTGCATTCTGATTGGTCAGAAGGTGTCGATTAATTTTCTCTAACAGCGGGTCTGAGAGTGGCGCATGCTTATATTAATGCGCTCTTTCTGAAAGGTTATCGTTTCCCTAGAAACATGTACGTGTACGGGAGATGCTGCACTTTCCAAACAGCCTTTTTCTGTCATTTATGGAAGGAGTTTCCAGTGTCAGTGCTTTCTACAAGTCAGAGGTAAAGCTGTGACTTGAAGTTTTCCGACATATTACAAATTTTATTAAAAAAAATTGTAATTTCTGGTCAAGTGGATTTGGGTGAAAGAGGAATAAAGCCCTCGTGGACGTGCTGCTCTAGGAAAACGATCAGTTTCAGGATGGTGAGAGGAACGCCGCCTCAGGACACCCAGGATTAACTCAGGAGGAAATGAGGAGCAGGCCATGGATGTGGATCAGAACCCGAGCTCCGAGTGAGTTCTGAGAAATGGACTGTTTTGGGATTGTCGCATGAACAAGACATTAACTCACTTTCGCAATCCGGCTGAGGTCGTGTGAGATACGGAGGGGCACGTGGAAAGATTTCAGGACACGTGAGGACAGAATGACTCACCACTTCTATCTGAAATCTATAATCTCCCTCTTCTGGAAAACAGGACAAAGTTAACGTGAAGCAAAGTGAAGCGTTCGGCCTTGAATCATCCGCCTTTATAGATTCCATATGTAAAGTCGAGTGCGAAAGTCTGTGCACCCTGATGCTGCTTGGGATTAGAGCCGCATGAAACAAAGTGTTTTCCGGCATTATAGCTAACAGAAATGGTCACAGTACTACTGGGGGGGGGGCAGACTATTAAATATCTCCCTTGAACATCCAAGAAAGATTTGTAATTATTTTTTATTCTATTTCTAAGTGTAAAATTAGTTTACATAGGGTATTATTTCCCTTAAAAACAAACAAAAACAAAAGGGGTACAAACTTTTTCACACTTTTGCCTCTCTGTAAATATCCACACACTTGTCTCAGTTCAGAATACACCCACATTTCCCTTTTATCGACATGAAATTACTCTTCTAGTCACGAATCTAAAAGTGTAAAATGAAGAAAGTACTATTTTATATTCTTCCATTAGAAAAAACATGGGCGCACAAACTTTTGCTCCTAGCTCTGGGCAGCCTTAAACAGGAGTGGTGTTTTTTGTGTGCATTAATTGATGTTTGGTGTATTGATTGTATGTAGTGACACAGGAGTCCTCGCTAACAGTTTACATGAATCTGAATGACCTTTGACCCGAGTTCGAGGGTCAAACTACAGCAAGGACACGGATATAAAACGGCTTTCTCTGCTGAAGTGACTTTAAACTATTTTTAAAATCGATTTCTGGTTCCAAAAGCCAAAAAAAGACGATCTGTGGTCTGACACAGGAGTACACAACGTTAGGGCTGTTACTACGGGAGATCAGTCTTCATTACTAAATCTTCATTTGTACAGAATCAGATTCCTATAATTAACACTTCACTAACGTTCATTTAAATTGTTAGCATGACACTTAAATATTATTTTTAATTGATTTTTTTTTTTTATCTCTACACATACATACAGTCTTTGGATATGGTGGCCGTAACATTCTGGACTGAGATTAACATTCATTTAAAATGTTATTATTAAAAATTCATGAACATTCAAAGGTTTATTGTAAAACTGTAGCATTCATTCAAAATATTATTAATAAAATTTTGTTGGCATTAACTCACATTATTATTATTATTATTATTATTATTATTATTATTTTAATTTTTATTATTATTATTGTTGTGGTTGTCATAATCATCATCATTATTATTATTAAAATAATAAAAGCTTTCAATAACATTTATTCAATTTAAATTTTTTCAAACAAAGCGTTTATTAAAACATCAAAAATTAAAATTAAAAGTGTTTGTGAGAATTCCTGTCCAACAAAGTGAGCTCAGTGTCCAGATAAGTTGAGAACCCCGGATTTACGAACATCTCTACACCTTTATCCTCATTAAAATCTCATTAATATCCTAATAATGTCTTATAATCTATTAATAGACATGAACATGCAAATTAGTTGAATTACGGTTCAGGGTTCAACTTCCCGTCATCGTGTAAAGCTGTAATTAACATCATCTAACTTAGCGTGCCAGTTAGCTAAGTGCTAGTAATCTAGCTCACAGGTCACGATTTACATCCTCATCTGCTGACGGATTTCATTAACAGCAGCGTTACCATGGCAACCACAATTCTGTTCATCGCTAACAATACATAAATACATGACTCACTTAGCACAAAATCAGGAGCTAAGGGTTTCTCCAAACCACGTTGTTATCTTCTAATATTTTGCATATCACCTGCAATTGGTTCATGTCTGTGGGAAATACTATGACCTCACAGGTAGCCCCGCCCCCAAAATAAAAAACACTCTGTGAGTTTAACAGATTTACTGCACTCTGGCGCACACACACACACACACACACACACGCACACACACACACACACACACACACACCCCAAAGCCACCAAAGCATGCACAAAGAATAACACGAAAAGACAAAACCCCAGCTGAGACGCCACTGTGTGTATCTACAGGAGATAACGCTCCCTTGTCTGGCTGTGTCCTTAAGACAACACAACATTAGAGGAGTAAATACTTAGTATGTTTTCCCTGGTCCAATCTTTGAGTGAATCGCAAGGCAAAGTGCGTGCATGTACGCATGTGCGTACGTGCGTGTGCGCGCGTGTGCCAACGAGTCTGAAAAACAGAAAGAAACCTTGCCAGGTGTGCAACTGTGGCAACTCTATATACAAAAGGACACACAAACACACAATCTGAAAGAAGACACTACTGCACCGCCCTGTCTAAGGGGCCAAATATGAGCTCTTCAGTGCAGGCAAAAGCTAATTCCCCTAATTCAGTCTCCGATCTCTCACCCCCCCACCCCCCTCCCTCCACCTCTCCATGCCATCCCCCCTTCTCTGAAAGCAGACCCTCGTGACATTCCATTGCCCTCTGAGAGCCCCTTAAACTGCCCGCTCTTCGGGGGCGCGTAACAGATCTGCCGTGCATTTTAACTCTCACTGGGGCGGATATACGCGGATATATGTGCGACGTAAAGTGCTAATGGACGTGTGACGGGCAGACGGGATCGCCGCTCAGGCTGGGAAAGTGGAACGCTTGGGGGAAAAACCTGCCACATGACTAATATAAAATAAGCCCAAAAAGACAGAGAGTCATTTGACTGCGGTTAAATGGCTCGAATTAACGTTAAAAGCACTGAGCGCCTTTAAAACGTGCTCTCCAGAGTGAGCAGTTTGGGCAACAGTGGGAGAATTGCTGGAGAAGGCTGAGTGCTGATGGCAAGTACAGAAAGATTTGATACAAACGCCAACCCAGGAAAATACACTGAAGAGTCCGTGCCAAAGAGAAAGAGGATCTTTGGTAATGGAAATGGAGAACCTGCTACAAAGTACAGGAGTATGTTTGTGTGTGTTTAACCTTTAACAGCAGCAAAGGTCGCATCTGGAATCTTTTGAGCCGATGCCGACAACCTGGCGCGTGCTCCCTGCAAGCGTGATTGTGCTGAATATCTCCTCTACACTCGTCTCTCGCTCCCAGTCCTCCATCTGATGCGAATGCTAATGGTAATTGGGGAGGGGGCAGGGTGACAGTGGGCTGATTGTAGGCCACCGATTTGCGCGGCGCATGCTCCCGTTTGGCTCCGTCCTACCTGTTTGCTTTTCCCTCAATGGCCTCCTTTGAACAGCTTCGCTCGAGGAAGACGAAAGAAAACACACACGCACACACACGCGGGCGGCTTCAGAATTTACAGAAACAAGATAAATATCCGGTGAAGCCTGGCCTTTGCCATGCGGGGCCTCTGATTACAGAGCAAATACGTGTAATCGCATAAATCTGCCATTGTTGCACTAATCTAGGCGGCGGAAACGCAATAGGTGGACACGAAGACCTTGTTGACGTTAGACACACTGGCTCGATGTTACATTATCCTCAAAAAAGGCAAGCATAGACCTTTAGATTACCAACATAAACCAAAAGAATGACCCTTTTCCCCCATGTATTTTCACCTGATGCATTTTATACCACTATTAAAAAAAAAAACCTCCGTAAGAAGACCAATATTCGTGCCTTTATAAGACGATTGGAAACTTGGTCACTCCCTGGAAAACTGGTCATTCCCTGTTTTCCTAACCTGCAGAAGGTACACATGCCGAGCTGGAACATATGCACTTATTCATGCGGGTCAGCCATAAAGACGTGTAAATCTCAACGTTTTCCAATCCGAGAGCACCTCGACACAAACGCATGCAGCCAAAGCATGCAGTCTTAAATCTAACGACTTAAAAAAAAAAACTCCTGTGAAACCACGGCTCTCGGCAAGTGCTATATATCCTCTGTGTGCATTCAACTCTCTTCTCTAAAAACACAACGGTTCACATACACATCTAGGGGAATGTGTTTAGCTTTCAATCAGGATGAGTGTTGGCTAGGATGACGATTCCACTATTGTTCCATTCCCGGATTTTTGCATTAAATCATTTCAGTCATCTTCAGGAAGAGCTTTATCCTGGCCACGGACAAGTTGGATCTGGAACCTTGGATCTTGGGAACTTGGATGGGAATATATTACATATTCATTTATTCATGTATTCCTTACTTCATTCATCTTCAGTAATGGGCTTTTCCTTGTCAGGATCATGGTGCATCCAAATCTATCCCAAGAAAGCTGGACAGGAGGCGGAAATACACCCCAGATGCTATGTCTGTCCATCACAGTATTCGGTACACTCATGCAATTCAGTAATTTCTCATTAACTCTTCATTCATTCAATTATTAATCTTCGGTCCTTGGCCTATCCCAGGATCACAGAGGTGCGAATACAACCTCGAAGGAATTCCAATCCATCGCAGAATTCCATCTGTTTGCTCCATTCCATATTGATGTCAGAATACTCTCTGGGCCACAATCCATCAAGGAATTCCTTTTTGGGGGGATTTCCTATGATTTTCTTACTTATTTAGTCATGGTCAATGTCCACCCACTAGAAAGCTCTCCTCTATCACATGACAGTTACCAACCAGGGAGGGCAACGGCTTCCTCCAAGGCATGTGATTGCAGCCGACCATTTCTTTTTGAACTGCTGCTCATGCAATGCAACATACTTTGAGGAAAGCGCTATCCACCCACTTCAATAAGCATGAGCTCATAGAGGCCCATGATTGGCTAGAGTCTCTGTGTTGACAGAGGATAGAGAGAATGCCACTCCTCCCTCCCTGAGAACACACGCCATTTTTGTTCTTGTGAAATCCTGGCCATAGATGGCTATAAAATCAACGCGATTTTAAGTCGCGATCTCTGGAGCTTTTCCATTGCACCACTCGGGAGCCAGAATTCCCTTTTTTTTCTTTTTTAAATGCTACAATTCACAAATTACTGCATTAATTATACCTACAAACAAACAATTTTGCATACGTAAAATATGACCGAGATGTTTGAGAGAACATCTGCGACAAGCATTTGCTATTAAACGAGTGCACGGTCCCAATTAGCCATCGTTCCATCATATCTTAGAATTCCATTTAATCTTGAGAACATGTTGAGGTATGTCTTGAAACAATGTCTATCTTGAAACAAAGCTATCTCTCCATGGAGAAGATTGCGCAAGCTTTTAAGTCACATTTACGCTGCTGTATCTAGAGGAGATGGCTGCTGGTGGTGGGGAGGGGGGGGGTCACATAGTATGGCACAGAGACCTTATTTGGATTCAAAAACCTGGACTGTTTATCAAGTTTTTTTCAGGGGCGGTGACTTCACAAATGGCCGACACATCAGATTAGCCTGCCGGCAGTTTATTGTTCGGTCTCCCACCCACGAATTCATAAAGTATGAACCTCAGTTGCCAGACAAGTCTCCAGGCAAGAACTAATACTGAACAGCAACACTGCAAAATGCATAATGTTTGGGTGTGTTTTTGCAGCAGTGAAGCGTGAATAGTCAAAGACCAACTGCTGCTCCAGCTACCCAAGAGGACCCACGGTAGAACCATAAGGAACTTCAAGAGCAAACAGATACCATCTAGGTTAGAAATTCAAGGTGGTCCGACTGTGAATACGTGCCAAAACAAAACAAAACAAAAAGAATGGAGGAAAAAGAAATAAGGAAACAAAGTAAAAACAAGTGCACACCATGGAAGTATACAAATTAAACGCGAATGGTAAGAAGGAATGCGGGGATTGGGTGAACAAAAACTATTTCTGTGAGAGACTTTCCAGGTTGAGTGTGGGCCATTTTAATTACAATATAGGTAATCCTATTAGCATGGTGGGAGAGGCTCAGAGTCCCATACAAAAGAGCAGCAGGCAGAAGATGTGCTCCATTTCTTAATACCAACCCGATTCTATGGCAACATGGCCACAAATGAGTTGGTTTAGCAGGGTGCTCCCAGTGGAGAGTCAGCCATTGTAGCTCACAAATCCATCTTACTGAGACAAGATATTACATTACTCATATCACGCAGGCTTTAATAGGTGGAGGAAAAAACGCCCAACAAGAATAGATGGGAAACCAAATGCGGCTTTTGCTGCCGCTTCTCACATACACACACGGCGGTGTTTTGTGATGCCAGCTGAATACTTTTTGGTCGGGCAGTGCAAACATTTCCAAGAGATTCCTACAGAAGATCTGCCAGGACGCCTGGGCCTCAACCCCCCACTGAATCTGCCTCCCTTTGGGCAAACACCTGGACAGCTCTCACAAGGATATCTCTGTGCCTGTGTGCTTCCAGGATCTAAAAAAAAAAAAGAGATGGTCTAGTATTGTAAACATAGGCAGATTCATATACAAAGCCTCATGGCTTCGTGTGATTGGCTCAGGCTTGGCACTTCTTTACTTTCTTTTCTTCTAGTGTGACAAGTGACACAACAAAGTATCCAGAATGTGGTCAGGACAGCTGTTTGGCTCCTGCTTGACACTGACTGTCATTTATCTCCATCGCAGTTCTTTAGATGTACGTGTCAACTGGAGCTGCCTAGGAACTTTTGAGGAGTATCACATGGATCGCTTTTGATGGCTTGGAGTGGTTGGAGGGAATGCAGGACAGGTTCCCTCAGGCCTTTCATGTGCTACACAAACAGAGCTACTATCTGACGGAGCCCCTTCTCAAACTGGGCGTCACACAAACACACACAAATCACTGACCATCAGACATTAATGGCAGGTCTCAGTGAGACAGGGGGATCAGTGTTGGCCCTTGTTTGGGTGCTTTTAGCAACCATTTAGGCCTGTTTAGTGCCCTATTTGGGCCCAAATAAATCAAGCTTGTCAGGAGAGAGGCCTCCATTATGAGCCTTTGCAGAGGCCTGTCACTCACAGGGCAGCCTCTTACACCTTTCAGCTGCTAATTACAGGGAGGCAAAAACGGAACCTAACAGGCTTGTGTGGTAACATGGCAAGGTCTTTCTAAGGCCCCAGTATGAGGCAAAATATTTGTGGGAACGAAGACGGCTGGGGATTCCCCCTCTCTGAAATTCTCCCGGTTGCTTTTGAGCCTCTTCTTATTTGCTCTCCATTTTCTGACACCATCTGAAAACGAGTGCCAAGTTCTCTTGCTAGCGGTTTACGGCAAAGCTAAAGCAACACTCCCTGGGCCGCAAGCCTGGATACTCACCCTTGTGTTTGCAAGTGTGCGTGTGTGCCTATAAATCAAAACCAGGGCAGACAGGACGACTTCATAAAAAGCAGACCTGATCAGGATGGCACAGGACCATCGCCCACATCCTTTCATGAATAAAATATTAGGGGAGACAGAGAGGGAGGGCAATGAGAAGGTGAAATCTTAACCGTCCGCAAACATGTCGAACGTCATCGTGGCTGCAAGGCGCACGCCGCAGCTTGCTAATGTATGGTGATAGAGTCTCATCAAAAATGCATGAGTGACATGAACTTCACGGTTAGTTCAAAGCCTGAAGAGAAGACAGATCATGACAGAGGCTCCACGTACATGTGTGTTCTGTAGTTATGGAGCGGAGCAATTTGTAGGGGGCAACTGCTGCCTGCAAAGTGGATTTCAACAGCAACCACAACAAACACATCGCTGAGCATTTATCTTCTCCCCACCTGACCCCTCCGCACTCCCCAGAAGGCCCTCGTGAGTTAACGTTAAAGTGGGATAAGGTGAGCACCTCATTTCCAGATTTGACCAGAGATCCATTGCCTGAAATAGTTTTCATGAGCTTTATAAGCTTTAAGCTATTATTTAAAATACTAACTGTGTGGATATTCTATAGAGCACTTATAAGCTGATTTTTTTTTTTCTTTTTGAAAGATTGATTGGGCCACACATCTTGTGAAGTTGGTTTTCCTGCTCTGCTCCTATCTTCATGCACTGTTCAGTTCCAGCCCTGATCTAACCCATTCGCTTTGGCCAAATCAAGCCTTCAGTAGCATCTGAAAATAAAAGCCAGATGTCTTTTAACTAACTTTTGCAGGATGGCAAAATTCCAGTGGGGGTCCATGCCTTAAGCCATCTTTTATCCAGCAACGATTTATCATTCAGCCAGACTTAACAATCCCAAACAATCCCAAAGGGGGAACGCACTGCTCTCTCACGTTTCACAGAAATTACAAAAGAAGAAACTAATCTTTTCCGTAGGAACAAAGTACACAGGGACCTGTAGTGGACGCTCCATTTGACCATGAAAATGATTTTTAAAAAGTGTGTAATTGGTGATGTGGTGAATGTTCCTGTCAGAAGACATTGATTTTGCAAGTGTGGAGTCTCCATTGCTAGAGGTAAGGCTGCGTCTCTCCTCAGTAAAATCACAAGCTTATTTGTTTGACAGTAAAAATGGAAGCATGCGAAAGAACAGCTGTTTACAGCTGCTATAACGTAGAAGATAACAGGAACTAACCTGATTCGTGGACATTATTTAGAACTACAAATCCATACTACAGAGTATGACGTGTCATGAAAACGTGTTTATGTGAGTATAAATGAGAGACGGAGGAAACGTGACGAGACGAAACTCAAAAGGAAGTTTTACCACCTTATTGCAGCCTGAACGCTGCAAGTGCCTCTATCCATTTGTGCGCGCGTGTGTGTGTGTGCTTGTTTGTTTGCAAATGAAAAGAGTTGAATTATTCATTTTGCACATCACTCTCTGGACCCATCAATAAGCTCCCATTCTGATGGTGTGTGTATACATTTCATTGTACTGTGTATAGGGTGTCGCCATTTCCCGCACGCCATTCAAGACACAAGAACTGGGACAAGAGACAGGAAGAGGGATGATGGAGCAACAGAGATACACACACACACACACACACACACACACAAAATATGCCTGTCTGCTGTATCAGGTGAGGCTTTGCTTTGCTTCAACACAGTTTCAAAGTAAGCTATTCATTTCATTTTTATTCGTTTCAGGTAATTGGTTAGCAAAGAAACCGTCCTGCACTGTAGCCTCTGAGAAGCTTTAGCTATTGTCTTCAGGATATCTTGTGCATTTCTGCCAATTGCATATCAACAAAGTAACACGACTAGCTAATAAGTGAAGCTGTCTAGCATGGTAAGCCACTTGTGTATGGATAATGTTAAACCAAAAAGACAATTTATATATATTACAGTAGTCCCTTGTCTTTCACGCGGGTTACGTTCCGAAACTTTCCGTGAAAGACGGAAATCCACAACACGCGGACGCCACCTGCAAATGCCTTTTTTTTTTTTAACAATTTAAACCTTAAATGATCCTCCCACACTCTTTAAACACATTCTAGTCACAATTAAACACCAAGAAAACATTTGAGAACATATAGCGAGATGGATTTTGTGTTGAATTCGTAGAAACGTCACATTTATAGCGAGTACTGTAATGTGCTGTATACTATAGTAGCGTCGCCTGGACTTATATGTCAGGTACTGTATGTATGTAGTACACTAGCCTAGCCTAGGCTTTTTTCTCTACTGTATAATACTGTAATTAACCCACACTTGGTACAGACTGGATTTCAGAACCACTGCAGTTGTCCTAAACAATAGACCGTACTGTACCGACATAAGCCACTGGATCAAGAAACAGCTGTGACGAATTCCGCCGTCAGAAAATCCATAAAAACTATTCACTAGAGGTTTTGCAGATGCCACGAAATAAAATGTGATGTATTCTATATGAATAAAAAAACCCCGCGAATAGCCGAAACGAGAACTTGCATATAGCGGAGGGTTACTGTACCAGAAACACCATTAATAATCCTCTAATAATTCGCCAACATTTTCTCTAATAAATTTTCTCGCATAATCCGAGAAATAAATTTGAAATACGGCGTACCTCGGTTTTCACCAAAGGTTTCACGAAAAATTTGTCTCGGATTTTGTCGGATTTCGCTGCTGATTTTGCAAAAACAACTACTAAACAAAGGGCGACCCATGTGGTCTCCTGCTCAGTGTGTCGTTGTTTCTCCTTGTGTGAGCGTCACCCCGCGAGTCTAGCCAAACAATTCCATTGCTTTCCGGTGTTTTTGTACTTTTTTTATTGATCGCGAGTGCTAATACTACAATTACATGTAAGTGATTACTGCGTATACAGGACATATTCGGTGTAATGTGTTTATTTTGGGATGTATTTTGGAGTGTCTAGAACAAATTAATTGGATTTACATTGATTCATATGGAAATAACTGCCTTGGTTTTCGCTGGTTTTGGATTTCGCCGATTGTTTTCGGACGGACTACCGACGGAAACCGAGGTTCCACTGTATTCTATATGAATAAAAAAAAATTGGCGAATAACCAAGGACCTGAAATGAAAACCGTGATACAGCGGGGGGTTACGGTATCAGAAACGCCCACATTTTCTCTAAGACGTGTTGATAAATTCCAATAAAAAGCATCGGTTTATTTGACTATACCTAGCACTGAGCATACCTAGAGTGCTAACCAAATTTCCAAAGGTCATTTTTTTGTTCACTATAATGAGAAACGTCAACGTTGTTTAACACCTCCTAAATACAGACACTCAGAGCTGTCAAAACATTATTATTATTTTTTTTATTTCCAAAAATGTGAATAGCCCAAGAGTGGGCTGTTTATATGAAATCTATTTGGTTTAAAAAAATAAAAAATAAAAAAAAAGTGGTAAAAGACATGACGGTGTTTGAATGTCGCGAGCCTTCAGCCTGGAAAAATCCTGCAGGTCTGTAATTACATCCTCACAAAGAAGTCATTATAAAGCATTCAGTAGGAGACTTCACTAGAAGCTTTTGTCTGAATGATCACTGACGCTCTGCTAAAAGTTTGTTCTCTTCGCGGCTTCGCTATGCTACGCCGAGCTAACATTTAGCTCGATCTACCCATCCAGGAACCTTTTTCCCGAAATCTACGTCCTTTTAAAAACACACATCCGTGCGACTAATCACAATCTTCCTAATGCAAATAGCTGCTCATTGACAGGGAGTAACCCTGTGTCCCTGCAGTAAACAGTTCTTTCAGAGGACCATCACTTTGTAATCACGCAAACACAAACGGTCTCACAAAGTGCTAATCAGCTTTATGGGGGGGAAAAAAAAAAAAAAAAGAGTACAAACACACCAGGCTTATAGAAAGTAGAACTACCATATGTGCCTACTGAATGTTAGTCATGAGTGAAAGGTTAAGCTATTAGCTGTGAGGCTAATGTAACATCAAGAGACCCATTAGAGAGACGTCATAAATCTGTGCTCAACACTCTGTGCGTGTATGTGAGTGTGTGTGCACATGTGAGAGAGAGAGAGAGAGAGAGAGAGAGAGAGAGAGAGAGAGAGAGAGAGAAACAGAGTGCGTGTGTGTGTATACAGTGAACCCCCGCCAATCGCAGGGGTTAGGTTCCGGCGCCGCCCCCGCGCGATAGGTGAAACCCGCGAAGTAGCGCCGTCACATTTATTTTATTTTATATATATATATATATATATATATTAAGGCTTTATAAACCATTCACACTCTCTTATTAACCTTTTCCACACTCTTATAAACACGCCCTATGCTCTTAAACACTTTCTACACTCTTAAACAGA
>JAQLOM010000018.1:3659765-3685987 GCA_030068315.1 Chrysichthys thysi
ATGAATGAATGAATAAAATCATTACATATTGCTTAACTATTTATATTGGTTGGTTTATTGGCTATGTATATTTGTATTGGTTTAGCTTGGTTACTTTAATAAATAAATCATGTCATTAGTTTTTTGTTATGATAAACATATATCTTTCATTTCATCCTTGTTAATATAAACACGATAAAATAAATACAAACTAAAATCACTACTACTACTTCTACTACTACTACTAATAATAATAATAATAGTACTAAAAGTCATACTAATTAATTATAATAGTAATAATAATAATAATAATAATAATAATAATAATAACAGTAACAATAATAAAAGAAGAAGACGGATGATAACGTCCTGAAAAGTCTAGAACAAAATATTAATCTATTATTTTTTTCTGTGTTTAGTTTTACTGAGCTGCTCATATTGGACCTGGGTTGCCTTTTTTCCTAAAAATAGATAAACTAATAATCAATAAAGACTCGCATATTGTATAAATTCAGATTTTAAAACATTTGTTTTGCAGATCTTATAGTCACAAAAGTAAAAATAAAAAAACAATAAAAAAAAGAAGAAGGAAAGAAAGAAAAAAGAGAAACCGTGACTCGGACACTGCTGACGCACATGGCGTGACGCTCATCCGATTACCGTAAAGACAAACATTCACTCACCTCATCAATCATTTCACACCTATGTATTACAAAAACATACTTTACTTACACATACATGTTGTATTCCCAAAATATAATGCTTCCTCTGAATACCTCGAGCCAACATTTTATACATTCTGGTGCTGTTTCCCAAAAACACGCAATGTTAAAGAAACCCTAGGTTGCGCTCGTGTATTGGGTTTGTTACGGTAACCAGAACGGCAGCTTAAACTGGGCCGCATCAGCGAAGCCTTTTAACCAATCACATTTCGTGATAGAGAAAAAAGGGGCGTGGCTTCAGAGAACGCGGTAGTGCGTGTGTCCAGAGACACAGATGGAGGATTTCTCAGTGTATTGAAAGCGTGGAAAGTTTTATATATATTATATAATGACAGCCTCAAAGCCGAAACTTATTTTGTTATTCAGTGGAAAACGTAAGTCTGGCAAGGACTTTGTGACAGATTTAATCCAGAAAAGGTGATTTTATTGATTTAAAATTAAAAGCAGTGATAATGGCTGGACCTGTATGCACTGGGCACTTTAATTCAGTTTCTACTAGTACAAATAAATGTGTGTGTGTGTGTGTGTGTATATATGTATGTCTAGACTGGGCCCAAAGCTGTGCTGCATTCTCCGGCTGTCTGCTCCACTCAAAGAGCAATATGCCCAGGTAAATAAAGCATATATATAAAGGTAAATATCGTGTTCAATACCCATCATATCACTTTCAGTATAAACTGATGTCAGAGGCACCTGTCATTAGGACCATGGGCTGGACTATGAGCAGCTGTTGGGAGCAGGACAGTATAAGGAGCAGCACCGGGCAGAGATGATCACCTGGGGGGAGAGCAAGAGGCACCAGGACCCAGGCTTCTTCTGCCGCAAGGTGGTGTGTGGTGCCACTCAGCCTGTGTGGGTGAGTACTAGGGTTAGGATCACTGTAACCCTCGTTTAATCACCTTAAACCAAACATCACCTCTCCACACCACTGTTGAAAAGATAAAAAGGAAACAAAATAATCCACTCCGTCTGATCATGTGCCAGATGTCAAAACACAGCAAAATTTGTGAAGTTATCAAGAAGCTGGAAAACGTGAAAAGTGTCACAAGGCGCTCACGCTGGAGACTCCTTCCATAAACAGGACATAAACGTAAACATATCCTGCAGGAGATTTCAGGAGGTCCTCGAAAGTTTATATGGAGCATCCATCGTACAAGTCCGTGTAAGCTGTTACTATAGGACCGATAACGTTTTAGGCTGAACCAGGGCCTTGATATTACACCTGTGATTGACAGCCAGAAGTACTCTCAGAGCTGCTGTTATGGGACATGAATCCACACCTTCTGACCAATCAGATTTGAGAATTCATCATTGTGGTAAACATTTTTTATATATTACACACACACACAGGGCGATAGGAAGATGAACATGTGAGTAAATTGTTTTTAATTCACTTAAACAAAATTCCCAACAGATGCTGAAAGTGTCACCATTCATGTCTGTGCATCTACACACGGGGCGACAGATAGACAGAGAGAAAGGGGCTACGGTATCCTCTGAAGAGGACTGGGATTGGGGGCGGGGCTACTTTTCCATGGCCCACCCTGTTCTACTACTACTACTGCTATAAATAACCTGGAAACATATCTACAGCTCACCATGATGAAGGATAATGTTTAAGCCATGGGCTTCACACAAATGCATTACATGATTGAGAAGAAAAAAAAACTCGATCGGAACACAGTCTTAGGCTGTCTTACAGTGCTTGGCTGGGCATCTTGTGAGTCATTTTACTTCCTTTACAGCCTTTACTTCACCCTGATCAAAGTATCAAGTTGGCATGTCCCCAGTGCAGCCAGATATTTCTCCTGTGAGCAAAAAATAGCACTTACTACAAAGAGCCACGGCGACCGCACACATCCTCGTGAACATTCATATAAATCATTATGAGTAGGATTTCTCAAACTGTTATGGCTTGGTTTAAAATCAGTTGAATCTCTGAGTGCTCTTGAAAGAAATGTCATGACGGTCTGTGCTAATGCTACGGGTTTGCCGTAAAAATGTGGTGGGCAGGGGATGTTTTTTTTCTCTAAGAAAAATTATTTTTTTTTGGTCATGCCCTCATGACCCATACTTTAAGAACTCCTGCTCTAGCTAAACCACTGTACGTACAATGTCCAGGCTTTGTGTACACAGGTAAGAATGGGGGCAGATGTATAAGTGGGGACAGTGGGAGGTCAGTGGTTAAGACGTTGGGCTACTGATGGGAAGGTCAAGAGTTCAAATTCCTGCACTGCCAAGCTACCAGTGCTGGACCCTTGTGCAAGGCTCTTAACCCTCAACTGCTCGGTCGTATAAATGAGAAAATGTAAGTCGTTCTGGATAAGAGCGTCCGCCAAATGACGCAAATGTAAGTGTCCAAGAAGTACGAGTATACAGCATTTAATTTTTAAATGAGAAAGCCTAGATTTGTTGAAGGATTAGCTAGATATAGAGATATAAAAGCACCACACTAGGAAAAAGTTTAATACGGGTAATCACACGGCCTCTTAATTTAGAATTACAATTTACACACACATGAACTTCAGATCACCCTGGATAATACGGGCCTCGTTTGTTTCATTAAGCAGCACCATGTTGTTTTCTTGCTCGTGTCCTTCGTGCTCTGTACACCAGGATTACCCTGTGACCTTAACCTGATGCACTGTAAGAAGCTGTAGTCACGTTGCATAATTGGATCAACTGCTTACTGGCCTGGCCTGCTTGTCTGTCTGACTGCTTTTTTGTCTCTCTAGATTGTGAGTGACTGCAGGCGGGTGTCTGATTTACAATGGTTCTGGAGTGAATATCCACAGCGGTGTGCGAGTGTCCGAGTGGAGGCCTCAGAGCAAACCAGGGCTCGGAGGGGATGGAGATTCACTGCAGGTAGGAGAGAGAACCATTGTCGACCAGACAAACTGTGCAGGTGTCTCTTAAACATATAGTTACAATGGGGAAACGTGTTAAGCGCTTTGGAATGGCCAGGATTTCTGTAAGAATTACTCAGATGAAGATTCGGGCTTAATAATATTTATAAAGTCACAAAGTTTGCAAAAGACCACTAGATGTTTCACAGTGCTTCAGTGGAGCACTGTGAAGAAAATCTTTGGCAGAAATGCACAAGGCTAGGTTTGGAGGTGGGGGGAAAAGGCACTACACACCAATAACCATCTATAAAGGATGGTTAAGGGTACATATCATACCAATACCCAGCTCTGAAGCACGAGGAGGGTGCATCATACCAATAACTAGCTGTGAAGCACGGTGGAGGGTGCATCATGCCATTACTCAGTTCTGAAGCACGGTGGAGGGTGCATCATACCAGAACCCAGTTCTGACACACAGTGGAGAGTGCATCAAACCAATACCTAGCTCTGAAGCACGGTGGAGGGTGCATCATACCAATGACCAACTCTGAAGCATGGTGACGGGTGCACCAAAGCAATACTAAGCACCAAAGTATGGTGGAGTTTGCGCATCATGGCTTGGAGCTTGAATACGTTGCAGTCACAGAGGGAATAAAACAAAAAATTGTTTTTTGTTTTGTTTTGAACAGTGTATTTGATAGCAGTTCCTTGCCCTGAAATGTCGAGGGGGAAAAATATGAACAAAAACCCCCCCACAAAAGTTAGAACCTTTATGGTTTCCAAAGCAGAAAACTTGGTATATCAGAGTTCAAACTGATAAAGAAGGTTCGTCAGAAATGTGAATGATTAAACCACTGTGTTTAATGACATGAAAGTATCACTGACATGTCAGCTTGGGCAAACTGTCTATTATTTGTGTTCTGTCTAGGTCCTGTTTTATATTTGCCTGGACATAATTATTTTTGTGATGTCTCTTCAGATTTGCAAAAGCAATATACACCAAGTTGGCAGTATACTAGCTGCATCCTGTCAGCATAGCTCACCTTATGCATCTACCTCTTGCTCCTCAGGGGTAGACGATGCGGAGTCTGAATGCGGTCTGGATCAGGGAGTGGACTTTGATTGGACTATAAGGAACGACGGAGACATCACTCTTCTCGACGCACAGCTTGAGGGACTGATGTCATTAGCTAGGGAGAGGACATGGGAGCACCAGGGCACACAGGATAGTATAAAATCATACGGACAATGAACAGGAGACTTATCTGTGAGACAAAAGTATTGTCCTGTTATGGTAGAACGTGTTTTCTACAAGGCAAGGAGACGGTTTTTGATCTCCACGAAAGGGGCATTATTAAGATTTGCCAAATATTATGTTGCTGTTTAGTTTTGTGACTTGTTGGATCAGCTTTTCTTGAGGAACATGAACAGAAATTGTCCATTTCAGACATTTTAAGGGATGCTCACACCAGCTCTCACCCTTTAAATTTTTGCTTTGGAAGAAAGATCAAGCTCATCAAAAAAAACCAAAAAAAAACCTGAGTGTCCAAGTCTCAAGTACCAGGAGTGCCTGAGCATGTCCATTACACCTTAATACTGTAGATTTGCATGAATGTCATTCTACCTCACTTGTAATTACTTTAGATGAAATTGCTAAATTAATAATTAATTAAAACATTATACTACAATCCTTTGACAGGATTGTCTGCAGAAATTCAAATCGCAGGTTTATATTGTGCCTGATCTAATACACTGGCGTAATGGAGTTGTTTTTATCCTGATGGGAGCGGTCTCATTCAGGATGACTCCACCTTATCCACAGGGCACAAGTGGTGTAGTTCAATAGATGTCAACGCTGCTGCACATTGTTGGGAGATTTTGGAGTACTGTATTGTGTTAGAAGACTCTCTAAACCCCCATCAAAGCACCAAGAGAGGGAATATTTTTGGTTTTTTGGGGGTGAATAAATGTTTATCGCTTCAATACAGTTCCAGAGATTTGTAGAATCAAAGCCGAGACTCTCCGAAGCTCTTCTGACAGTCCAAGACCTTATAGAAGCACAAGGATTTTTTTTCCTTAAACTGGTCACCGGTCTTTATATCTAGGAAGTACTCCAGGGGCTTTGATGACATGTGAAGTTCAAAGTGCAATGCAGGAAGTAACTAATTGTCAAGTTCAAACAAACGTTCCTACATTACACAGCAGATTTTTAGTGATCACCATTTCAATCTATCCTCCTGCATATTATACCACAGAAGTCGAATTCAAGCCGTTGGCCAAACAATGCTTCCTCGTTTCATTCAGCCAGTGTTTGTTTGGGGAAAAATATAACTCTCAAACCTCCTATTCAGCATTTTTATACTAGACTAGTAATATCTAGGATTCCCGACAGAGCCATAGCACGGCATTCCACGCATGCCAATGCAGCGCACAAGGGCGTGCATCTCACACGCCCATCTGCTGCATTTGATAGTAATCAGACTTGTGTTCAAAAAAAAAAAAAAAAAAAAGACCGACAAACACCTTGGGTGTCATTTTGTGATTAACACCAAAGCCACAAACGTGATGTAGAAAATATGTTAAAAGATGGCACAGAGACAAGATATTTCGTCCCCCGTTGGCAGTTATAACAATCTGGAACGTTCTGAGAAGGTTTTCCTTTGGATTTTGGAGCGTGGCTGTGGGGATTTCTGATCATTCAGTCATAAAAGCATTAGTGAGGTAAAGCACTGAGCAGGTCTGGGGTGCGGTCGGCGTTCCTGTTCATCCCAGAGGTGTTTCAGTGGGGTGGAGATCAGGGCTCTGTGCAGGACTCGTCCACTCCATCCTTAACACACCGTGTCTTCATGGAGCTGGCTTTGTACAAAGGGGCATTGTCATGCTGGAACAGGTTTGCACCTCTTTAGTTGCATAGCTGAAAAGTTAAGACACATCCTATACAATAGTGTGCTCTGAATTTGTAGCAACAGCTTGGTGAAGAATCACACTTGGGTGAGAGAGTCAGGTGTCCACATATTTTTGGCCATATAGTATTCATGTGTAATATCTGGAAAACCAACAAAAATATTTATTTGAATCTTTAATATTTATTATAAACACTTGAGCCCAAAATCTTGAATTAAAGTTGGGATAATTTGGACGCTCCGGCTGTTCAAGGAGGCTGAACAAGGTGACAAGTATTTAGTCTGAACATCATACCACACGTGAACTCCTTAATTCTTGGTATCGGAGACTTCCTCAGACTTGATGCCATCATTACCCTGTTTCCCTACGACATGCCTGGAAAACAACAATCTCAGGAACCTCATTAAGTGTTATAGTACTTTATTTAAAAAAAAAAAAAAAAAAAAAAAAATATTTTGATCTTGCGTCATTATTACAATGAAACACTGATAGCAAAATGTTTACATCTTGAACATTGCAATTCCAGTTTAAAAAGGTTCTTGGTGCTTTGAAGTACTTAATTCGCTTAAGTGTACACAATAGACCGTACACTACAGAGATGCTCTGATAATACCTTTAACTATTCCCCCTCCTTGCTCGCTTCATTGACCCCTTCACCTCGATTTTGGCAGTGGAAATGTGACGTCCCGTCTCTCTCTGCCTCTAGCTCGGTTGTGACCTTAAGAGGAAAAGACATACAAGCCGGTCGCCTCGAAAAGACGAAGGCTGGTTTAACTGCATTTTTCTCACCTCAGCCCTAACTCAAATCTGATGCCTAGTGTTTGCTGCTCGACACCTAAGCGTCAAAGAAATGGAAAGGTTGAATCAAAACCGTTTATAGAGCCGGTCGTGTTCATTTTTGCAGAACGACAAGAGGAAACAAATTCGACTGAGATGATTCGGCATAGTTAGTAATGAGTCTGAACTCTTTTCTAAGCAAGAAGGCAAGACTAAGAGTACAATATAATATAATATAATATAATATAATGGGTCCCACATGGCATTGGCACAGTAAAATAATTTGTGATGATGAATAGTGCTCAAGTGGTAAAAGGAACAGGGCAGGAAAAAGGGTTCAGCAATGACAGAGTCACATGGGAAGAGTCATAATTTTGCACTGTGACCTTTCCAGTTCTTGACACTATATTGTGTTAATATTGCGCTGTGGGACTAGTAAACCACCCAGAACACAGAAATCTGAAAGAACAAAAAAAACAAAAAACAAGCCATCTCATTATCTAATCTCACATAATTACAGGAAGGAATTAATTCAGGAATGTTTCATCTTAAGACACTGACACCTTATCATATGCAATCCCATTTAAGGGGGGGCTTACCAAAAAAAAAAACAAACAAAAAAAAAAAAAAGTTATATAGACACGACAAAAATATTCAGGGAAACTCTGCAAATACTGAGGGCTGAAGCTGGAAAATAAGGAATGAAGCTAAAGTGCTACCTACACCAAAAAAAAAAGCATCTTGCCCTTGTTCAGCCACCCAGCAATAATCGAAGGGGATAAAGTGGGTAGGAAGGTGGAGTGAGGAAGGGAAGGTAGGAAAAGAGGTGGGTGCAGACTTTTAGAAGTTGTTGAGATCCTGCAGAGTGGCGTCCAACGTGGCGTGGATCTTGATGTTCTCCTCTTTGGCGGCAGCGAGCCTCTCTGGAATGAAAAGGGGGGGGGGGGTGTAGATGGGGAAGTGTGAGAAGTCCAGGACGGCATCCATGGGCAGATCAAATATCCTGCTAAATACCTTATACGTGACACGTGTACATATTTCTGCAAGCGGGCACAACACCTGAACAACTGGATGTTGGCGTACCACAGATAACTGAAATCTAATTCCTACGGCGTCGTTCCCAGTTATTGGGAAATTGAAAAGAACAGACATGTCTGGTTATGTAATTCATTACACACAAGTCATTCTCAGGAGAGGAAAAAAGAAAAGAAGCCAGGCTGAAACCTGTTAAATGCTTTGCTGCGAGTGTAAAGATGCCAACGGGAAGCAAAAATTTAAAAACGCTGATCACGTTTGCAAAGCCAGCTTATTTATGAAACCTAGTCAATACTAGAATGCATTTCCGCAGATAAAATGCGAAGTATGCTTGCTTAAAGGCGCCGTGTGGCAATGAGTCAGACTGTAAGAGAAACCTCAAATGTGTAAACCTGCCAAGCCTTTATAATTGTCTGCGTTCAGTTCTCGGTTTTGACCCTTATGGCCAGTCACTCGGTAAGACGGGTCGAGTCGCAATCGCCTTTCTAATGAATGAGCAATTCCTCTCTTCCTAGGTAGTTCACATGTTCACTTACCGGTTTTGACCCTTTTGGCCAGTCACTCGGAAAGACAGGTCAAGTCTCAATCGCCTTTCTAGTGAACGAGCAGCCTACTCACACCCTAGGTAGTGCGCATGTAGGGAGCACGGACCGATTTGGGATGCTGCAGTTTTTGAAAGCTAGCGTGCTGGGTTTTAAAAAACAACGCAGAGCGTATCCCGGCTCTGAGCTGAACGTACATCCAGAGTAAAGTGACTATGAATGCGAGGACCAACATTCACAATTTGGAGATCTGTTAAGCCCGCAGCTCGCTTACCTGAACCGTAATGTCATCCTGAAAGCTGCACACGGCTCCGTCTCTCAGCCTCGTTCCGAAGCCGGCATTTAGCTCTTAATGAAACAACTCAAAGCTCAACAGCTGTGTGACTAAACTGGCTGACACGTATGAAAACTACAGAAAGACTAGCCAGTTAGCTTCACTAAGTGTCTCTTCCACGGCTCCAGCCGTGTGCGTGTGTGTGAAAATGTGCAGATTCTCATCTCCCCCACTCACTTGGTTCAGATCAATTAACCCAGTACACAGAACCTCAACAATAATGTAAAGACACACACTCAACACCACAGTCGTATAAAAATAGTTTCAAAGTTTGTATTTATTTAGTTTATATGACAGCACAAACCGCGAAAGAAAATGGCAGTCTAGTCACCGTCTGGAGAAGCCTTAAGCACCAACCCAGCCCGACAGTTGATTGGCCGGCGAGACCGTAACACAGCATGCTCCAGCGAATCAGGACTTGTCAAGCGCAGCCTCAGCACAGAGACAGGGAAAAGGCTCCTCAAGGTCATAGAACCAGCTATATTTTTTCCAGGAAGTTCGTGGTAAAACGGGAATACCGGACGAACGACAAGGAATTTCAAAACTATTTGAACAAGCAGTAATCACCAGATCGGCACGAATCTATCAGAGTTGGAACGGTGTCTCTAGCTCAAAAGCCCTAGGAGGAGTAGGGGCCCGTTTGAGGAAGCGGAATAAAAATAAAATTTAAGAGCAATAGTGTGCTTTGCAATAGCAAGCACACTAATTACACAAATCAGTAAAAAAAAAAAATATATATGGTGTGATTCTTTTAATGGTGGCACAATTTCTACTCCAACCTACACAGCACACTCCCGGATGTTGTTCAAGACGGTACTCCTGTCCATGAACAGTCCAGTCTCCACCCAGAAGCGTGCAGGACGGCATTTCCATAATTCAACTTACTCTCTCGAAACACAAAAAGCAGCTCGGCCCTTGATTATTTATTTATTTTGCACCTTCCGGCTATTCTGTCAATCAGTGTATATAAAACCATCGCCGCTGTGGCTGCTCTTGCCCTCCAGACATAGCCGAGTCATCCTGACGCTCTACTTCCGCTTCACTTCTGACTCACCTCCTGCTGATGGTCACCTGCATGGATTCCTTCAAAAGATTTCCCCCCCCCCCCCCCCCCAAAAGCCTCACCCTTTTAATCTGCTAAGAACTGCTGGGGGGAGATGACACCTCGGCGCCATCTCAGGGGGGATTTTCTCTACCAGTCACATCTGGCTTACTTATTATGAATCCCAACCTACGTCTGAATTCCTGCTTTGTGACCATCTTCTGCTTAAAGTGCCAAAGCATAGCTTGTACGATCATGTCATGCTGAATATGATGCGTCAGCTCTCCCTTTCTGTTGTGGCCTAAACCTTGCTGAACCTGCTTTCCCAACACCGGCATTAACGTATAATTTGCTCAGTTACAAATACAACACCGGATCCCTCAATCTCCCTTCGAGTTCGCAGAACAGAAGATAGAAAACCACATACCTGTATCAAATATCTACCTTTGCATAAACTGATGCGCAGGCTCCGAGGCTTTAAAATGAATCCTTTGATTCGAGTCGTTTATGTAAACCATGTTGGTAGACCTGGCTACACATGAACTAGTAATGTTTTTGATTCACGATACCTTGCTTATCAACGTACAGTGTTTCCTGATAAACCTCTTATACTTCCCTATACATTTCCAATCCAACCTTACCAATTCTGTCCATGAGATATTCTTCACAAGTAGATGAGCGAGTCACGGTCACGTTAAAAGGCGGCATGCAACAATAAGGGTATCGTTTTGTCGTGTTCAAGACCAGCCTTGAAGGTCAGTGGGATCAGACAAAATCTTGATCCCCCACGCACAGTCTCCATTTCATTCAGGCAGTATTTTCCAGCTGAACTGATCAGGAGGGGGAAAAAATGGCACAGTCTCATTAAAGATTTAATGACTGTATTCTTGACACTGAAAAACGGAAATCTAAGGCACGTATGCAGGCAATACGCACATGACATGTTAGACGAAGGTGACCCAGAATCCTGAGTGAGTGAGTGAGTGAGACAGAAAATATGTAGGACAAAGCAATGTGAAGACTAAGGAAAGAAGACAACAGAAAAAGATAGAAATATTAATCATGACAGAAACAGAGAGACGGATAGAGAGAGAGATGGCTCAGGCGAACTGAATACATGCCAGAACAGCAAGAGATGAAATCAGAGTGGATGGAGTGGTGATGATGAGCGGGAATAAGCACAGAGTCCTGGCCTCGACATGGTTCAGGAATGAGCTGCTAGCTACCGCAGAGTGGAGAGTGGGAGGCAGAGAATGTAGGCGAGCGAGCAACAGCGAGCGAGCGTGCACTCAAGAGAAAACGACTAAACTGGAACGCAACACTACAGTCACTGTGCACGGTTTCCTTGACATCCAAGCCACGTTTTGAAGGATGGAAATTATTCAAGGTGTCACAAATTAGGACTATAAACACCAAGCGCGATCTTGGTGAGCTGAGCTAATAAAAAGACCCTATATTACTAAGTAGCATCAGATTATTGCACATTAAATACTGTGAAGACCTACGCAAAGATGGTATTTGGCCAAATCACATTTCCATTAAATTAAAGCAACAAGCTACAGGTCCGTCCGATTGTATTCACATTTTACCCATCTTTTCATTTACAATGATTTACTGAACGTGCAGATTTTATGTGCGGGAATAAACTGTCATGTAAAATTGTCATCGTAATACAAATGACAAAACAAAATAAGTTATTTTGCTCATAAACTGAATGAATAATTGTGAAGTCATTACCATGCAGTTTTACTTTCTACTACAAACCCAGAAAAGGGCAACAAGTTGCACAGTAAAAGACATGCCACTCGGATCAACCCCATGCAGGAAACCACTCTTACCATGCTGCTAATCCTGTTATTTTCTAGACTGAGCACACCAACCTCAAGTACATCCATCTAAGCACAGCTCTCACAGAGCCTCACAGCGGCATGCGAAGAGCAAATAATAAAAAGGTAGCGTCGTGTAGGTGGGCAACTGCGGGTCTATTTTCAACAGTTTCAACTCCGAAATATCTCTATGGAGCAACCAAAATGCAGAAAGAAAAAGGAACTTGAACGAGCCAAGAATCATTCTTAGCAAGCGAAGTCATTTTAAACCTACAGTGGTACACACACATGCCAAAAACACCCCAAAACAACCAAAAACAAACAAAAAAAAGTGAAAACAATCCATGGCAACTAACAGCTCCAGGGTGCTGCCCAGCTCCATGTTTTTAACTGCCCAAAGATCTTAAGGGCTTTAAAAAATAAATAGATGGAACAATAACCAGCATTACGAGCAAGGTAGTGAGCAAGCTAAGGGACATCAAATATTAATTTATCAATATGCTTTAAAAAAAAAAAGGTTCTTAATGCACCGTTTCATGTTCAAGTCTTGCCAAAAATTCAGGAACTCTCTGGTCCATGCAAATAAAATCATTCAAGTCTGACTAGTGCCTTTATTCTCTCAATGGCACTCAATTATTTATTAAGATGGCTACAGATTTCTGGATTTATTTCGGAAATCCTTCACAGGAGCCTTTACACAAGAAATTCGGTAAAATTACACCCAAGACGACGAATGTAACTTGGTGCAAGGAGTTGCTTTACTCTTATAAACTGATCATGCTGTCGAGTTTAAATCAATATTTGTCCAAGTTACACACACATTTCATGAAAAGTCTGTGAACCCCAGTCGATTCATTCTTACCACTGAACGTCCTCGGTTTTGTCCTTGTTTGCACATACCTGCCTTCTCTTTTTGTCTGAAAAGATCGCCCATAACCTGTGTACGCGAATCGATCCGGCCATTTAAAACCCAACGCGTTCGTAGCGACCAGACAGGGGCTGTGTGTGGTGCGAAGCATGGAGGGTTGCAGAAACAGCTGCTTGTACTATAGAAACAGCATCGGGGTGTGGCACATCACACCATGAAGCGTGTTGTGTGTAAATATAACCTACATCCCAAATGAAAACTTTTGCCAAAGTCAATAAGGAGTAGCTTTTCCCCTTTTCTGTTTGGTGAGCCTACTGGTTCAGCAGGCACCTAAGCATGCAAAAGTTGCTTGTTTACTTATTTAAATCATGACAGGATCTTGTCCTAAACATCTAGTCCAAGTCTTGGGTACCGTGTGAGGGGAGGCATGTTGGTTGGTACTATTCCGCCATCACGGTAAACCTGAGCTGGGGAGACTGAATAAACTGAAAGCCCAAAGTTATTTACTGGATCCTTTTGTGACTACTGCTTATCTACTCTGTGATGTAAATACAAATGAGCTTTGTGATACATGAACACAGTACAGAAACACTCGCGTTCAAGAGTGCAGTTAGTACTCATTTGTAGGTGCTTTAAAATGGTAAAACACTGTGCACACGCACATGATTGCTAGTAAGCTTGGCTAAACATGAACTCTGCATATATATCAAGTGCCACTTTCAGATGCCTTACTCTTAGAGAGCAAGAGGAGGGGGAAAAACTGCACATGCAGCTCACACCACTGCACACACATGCTAATATTTACATGGAGATCACATTATTAAGAGCATGGCCCGGCTCTTCGCTAACGGCCTTGCCCGCAGTTTCTGCGTATTCATCTGTGGGCGTACACACAGCGATCAGAAGGGGCGAGTTAAACTTCAAGGGAAGGCATCTCCGCATGCAACGAACCTCCTTACCTTCCAAATCGTCGATCGTCTTCTCAAGTTTGGTCACTGATCTTTCGGCGAACTCTGCACGGGTCTCGGCCTGAGAAAGACGAAAAGCGTCAGACTTGCCAAAGGCGATTGATGATAATTTTTTTTGGATGAAACAAAAGATGGAGAGAAAAAAAAAAATTATATATATATGCGTGCACAAAAGTTCCTTCTTACCCGAATCCTATTTAGTTAGGAACTGGAGTTACAATATTAACAGTGCTGAGAAACAAGGATGCCACCAGCTACCAGTTTAGTACTGTATATGCATGCTTCCTCTGAACATGCACTTCAATACCAATTTCACAACAATCTGCTTCTGTGGTTTCTAACACTGACCAAAAAAGATAAAAAGGATGTTGCTAAAAGCAGCCTTTGGTTTTCACCTCATGTTAAAAGTAAATAGGTGAAAAATTGGGAGCTTTCCTTTACTTGTTTGTAAGATTTAATTTCTAACTACACAGCAACCGTAAGACAACCCTTGGTTCCAGTAAAGGGAAATTGTAATGCAAAGACATCCTTATACCATTGTGTGGCAACATTTTGGAGAAGGAACACACGGGTGTGATTGTCGGGTGTCCAAAAACTTTTGGCCATAACGTGAAAAAAACACCGCATTTCAGCTTGAGGTTCTTTTATTATGAACAAATTATGTAGAAACACCGCGTCAAATTCACAAGGCTACATGTGTTGAGGTCTTGGGAAAACCACTCCCATGTTACTGTGGGTAAATTCTGGCACCAAAAAATAAATAAAAATACCTAAATACCCACCCCCCCACCCCCAATAAGGATTTCTGCTTATGATGTCCAAAATCTTCCTAACACTTGGTTTTCCTCAGACATGTAATGTCACAATTTGATCAAGTTGTTAAACTGTAAAGTGTTGCGGCCAAACAAGCATAACCCAAATCAATTCTATCTGCCATCAGATGCCAAATTTAAAAAAACAAAAAGAAAAAAACAAAAGTCTGATGCCCCAGTGAAATTTGAAAACTGATTTTAAAAACCTGGTGTGGTTGGGGTGCACGTAAAAGAGAAACCGTGCTCATCATCATGAGGAGATTTCACAGGACACCACAAATATGCATTAGTGTAGAAATGTGTTAGAGCCCCACCTCCTTCAGCTTATCCGTGAGAATCTTGATCTCTTCCTCGTACTTGTCCTCTTTCTGGGAATACTGCAATGAACAAACAGCGGTGGCAGCCAATCAGAGAACCACATTGTTCGAAAACACATGCTTAATCAGACACACCAAGGCCTCATGCGTTAACACAGCAGCAAACCTTTTTCTTCTATCCTCAAGTTCACTGATTTATCTGATTGATTCCAGACACTCTGCGTGTACATAAACTATGGACCGCAGGCAAACACGATATACTGCGTCTTCATTCAACACTTGTCTCGTGAACTTGGGCAGTACCTGTTCTGCTTTCTTGTGTCACTGAGGGAAGTTAAAGAAAACAGAAGCCACGCTATTAATAAATGAGCTCCCTCAAGGTTCAGGAAGACTGCTGGATTGCCAAAAAAACAAAACAAAACAAAAACTCCACAGCATAAATAGCTGAATCAGCCAGAGAGCCACAGTTATCTAGAGTGCTGACATAACGTGAAATCCCCTTGTCTGGCCTTAGCTAGTTTAAAAAAAGTGCCAGCTAAAAAGCACTTAGTGCAAAGCATCAAACAACCGAGTAAACCCATAAGCCCCTGACTACACAGACAGGGTTTCTGGGTAAACATGCTTCTTGGGTTAAATTACAAGCTGGAAAAGATCTAAGGTACTGTTTTAAAGGCATTTCCATCCACCCTGCTCCTGGATCTCCTGCATCTTTGTTGATAACGGATATATGCTTCATCACAAAAGCACAGAATTAGAAAGAATAAAATAAGCACTTTTATTTATTTTTTTAAATCACTTATATGGTTACATCTCTTAAAATTCACACATACTTGGTCCCAGCTCAATCATTAATAAAAATGTTAATTCATTTTTAAAAAGGCAGGAAAACACACTATTTAAAAAGACGAGCTGAGTACAAACGGCTTCAAGTGCGAACTCGAAAATCATTCCTGAGCGAGAGAACTAAAAATTAAAGGAACTAAAGACTCAAATGTTACATTTGCTATTCACTACCCTTGACAACAGCGCATTTATAAACAGCCTCACTCGGATCCTACCCTCGGTGATGGTTTCCATGACAACTTATGTTTCCTAAATATGACAGATAAAGCAGTGCAATTGTGCAATGTTGTCTGGTCTCTTTGGCAAACTCTGAATAAAGATAAGCACAGGATTGGTACACACATGCTCATAACGGGATATAACGGAAAGAAAACGCCATGCATTTAACATCATAAACAAACATTTCAAACCAGAACGAGAAATTTGCCCGCATTAATAATCATTTACCCATGATTGTTCTTAAATAAGGGAAATGTTTGCGTTTGAAATCATGAGAGGCCCGAGGCTAGCAGGACCGAGCAGCCGTGGTGTTTTGATAAGGCCGGGCTTGTACGCTGCCGATAAGCAAATGAGGCCCTTTTGTATCTTAGTCTGGAATCGGTTTTCCCAAAAGTACTGTAGTATCTTAGAGCTTAGAACTTCTTATAATCCCACAAGCATGCAGAAATTCTCCATCTCTCCTTTCCTACCTTCTCAGCTTGGGCCTCCAAGGACTTTAAGGTATTGGTGACATTTCTCAGCTCCTCCTCCAATTCCGCACATTTGCTGCATTTTTTTTTAATTTCACATTTCGGTGTTTGACACACACACAGAGAGAGAGAGGGGGGGGGGGTAGAGAGAGAGAACAGTAAGTTGGGGAAGAGTAGAAAGATAGAAAGACATCAGAAAGATCAAGAGTCAGGATGTGGAGAGGGGAGGGGAAGAATCAAGAATTGAGAAGATAATGGAAGCAATAAAAGGGATTGTAAGAATAAACATGACAAAAATGGAGGGGGGGGAGAAGCGGGCACAAAAAAGAAAGACAAATTTACAACACAGAAAAACAAAAACACACTATGGACTGCTAGTGTATGATCTGGGTGTAATCAGTTCATTCCACAGTAGAAAGAAGAAGCCATGTTGGATTCTAGGTGAACTAAAAATAGTCAACTGTAACGCAGCAACGAAAAACAAGTGGATAAGGGGAAATGACGACACATGAAATGAAGATCAAGACCGAACCATATTCATGCAGTTAATCTCAAGCATGTACCACACAGATCATTCACTTGGTCGAGAAAGGATGAAGGGAAGGAGAGCAGATGGGTGAACAGGAGGACAAAAGTAGCCAGGTCAGTCGAGGGTTGGGGATTTTCAAACACCTGTCTGAACCTCTCACACAGAGCACGGTCACAGAGGCCTCAACTAGACAAAAATACCAGTTCTGGGCGGCTCGGTATGAAGCGTAAAGCCGAGGCCCACTTTCGCTCATCCCCGGGGCCTGTAAGAGGAACCCGCTGGGAAACAGAACTGGGCCAGTACCTTCTCTTCAGCTGCCTGCAGACTCTTCAGCGTTTGGTCGTAACTCCTCAGCAGCTCCTCCAACCGGCGTCTATTGCTGTTTTTTTGGCGGTGGGTGGGGTATGCAGTGGAAGGAGGAGGGGTGAGGTGGGACAGGGCAGACCCAAAGCGCATGCAGGTAGGGATGGGTGTTTGGGAGGTTGCAGAACATGCACGCACCAGTCACACAGATGGGGGAAAGGAGGAAGCACAGGTAATGTTGAGTCATGATAAGTACGGCATTCCCACATTTATGGTGTTCTGAATAACGTAAGCACTCTACAAGAGCTCTATTTAAAATCTTTCCCACTTAATTATACACTTGTTTAAGCTTCAAAAGATACACTGAATTTTTTTTTTTTTTTTTTTTTTAAAGAAAAGGCATAAAGGTGGGGTTGCTCTTGATGTGTGCTGAAAACAACATGCAATTAAGAAAAGAAAAAAAAAACCTTCTAGGTCTAAAGGCACAGCATGACAGGATGGGACGGGACTCCTGATGGCTCTGGCAAGGGCTTTTAAAGCTGTTAAGTGATGGTGGGTGATGCAGATGTTAATTTGCAGGCTCAAGTGCCTAAAAGAGGAACTCTAAAATGTGACCTGCCAGCTTAAGATAAAGCAAAGTCACCCATGTGTGAGGGGAAAATGCAAAAATAGCTCTTCTATACATAAATAGGTGGGAGGCTGGGTCTGTGTGATTCGGACTGTTGGCCACTAAGAACTCCATGTGTGCGTGTCTGTGTGTGTATGACTGAAAGCCTGACTCACGCCTCAGCAACTTCTGCTCGCTCCTCTGTGCGCTCCAAATCACCCTCGATGATGACAAGCTTACGAGCCACCTGCAAACACACACAGTTAGACCAGGAACAGGGGGCAGGCTTTAACTCTGAGCACAAACAGCCTGGGGTTTAACGTTACCTCCTCATATTTGCGGTCGGCTTCCTCGGCAATGTGCTTGGCCTCCTTCAGCTGGACCTCCTGCAGCTCCATCTTCTCTTCATCCTTTAGGGCCCTGTTCTCGATCACCTTCATGCCCCTGAAATGCACACACAAAACCAAACATTTGAACTGCCAGTTACACCAACGATCAGCCGTTTCCAACTTCGGCCAAGAATCTAGACCAAATCGAGATGTTTATATGAAAACTAGTCTATTTAAAGGTGACCCAGCTAAACATTAACCTACATATAAGGACATCTTTACAGTTTTCACTCTATACAGGGTATGTTATGGTTTTAAACTTGCATGGTATGAAAATGGCCCTTTCCCAGTATTAATCAGCCATATTTAAAACACCTTAGTGATTAAAATAAATAAATAAATGAAAATGTAGTATGAATTTTGTCCAAGTTTTTTCACTCATCCTCATATACACTGTGTCCCATAACTGTAACATCATATACATTCATAAATAGGTTTTATATTTTTACAGACCATACTGTATCTGAATATGGATTAATGAATGTTTGCCATGTTTTTGCGGTTATTTTTTTTCCCCTCCCATGAGGCTGAACTTGAGCCTTCCTGTATACATTAGGAAATAAAAGAACAGAAAAAAAAGAAAAAAAGAAGAAAAAAAAACCAAAAAAAGTCACAACCATCTAATTGGTGTTGTATTATTTTTGAGAAAGACTTTTGCTCAAAGTCTCATACGACGTCCGTATTCATCACACTGTCGTTATAAGATGACAGACTGAGCAGCTGCTAAAGAAAAATTTAACTAGCACAACAGTGCGAGGCCAAAAACAAGAGGCGGCTTCATTAATTTCAGGTCACCAATGCCTTGCTCTTCTGTGCCTCTGATAGCCATTATGATAAATTTACTAAAGATGATGATGGGAGTGGCGGTAACAATGCAACGTCTACGACACTAACGGATTATACAATCAGTACAGTCATGCCATCTCAGCCGGCAGGGCGGGGCGGGGCAAGGCGACAGACGGCTCTAGTATGATGCACGGGGTAGCTCAGGGAGGTTAAGGCGTTGGACTACTGATCGGAAGGTCGGCGGTTCAAATCCAAGCACCACCAAGCTGCCACTGCTGGGCCCTTAACCTCAAATGCTCAGTTGTACAAGATTTTTTAAAAAAAGAAGAAAAAAGTAAGTCGCTCTGGATAAGGGCATCTGCCAAATGACCGTAATGTAATGTAATGATTTAGAGTGAGTCTAGAAGGAGGGGTGGTGCCATGAAATCCAACCTACATTTTTTTAGGGAGTCAGTCAGAGAGAGCTTAACTGGGTAAAAAATTATTTGAATCATTATTTTGAACGAATAACAGTGCGGTAATTGTCCAATCATATGCTGTGACTAATTGTGAAACCAAGCCTGCTCCACACGTCACACTCCTGACACTGTAATAATAATATAATAATCACAATTGCTGCAAATATATGAAAAATAAATGCCATTTCTGTTCCTCAAGTGCCAAACTACAGCCCCACAGCCCAGCTTGTGACGACTAGCACTATAACTAACTTGCCACACAAGTGGACTTTCAGTTAACGTTTGCCTAGCAGCACATAGGCAGATTAGTAGATAGAGACATTCTGCTAGCTCATTTACCCAATAGAAGCCCATGATTACAAACCAAAAACATTTCTGCAATATTCATAATGCAAGGTGCAGAGAAGCCCTTTATACAACATGCAAGCTCTCAAAATTGCTTTAAAAATGACCAACATTGCAATTCAATCATTTCCATCCATTCATCAAATCTTCAGCTTCCCTGCATTCCTTCATCCTTCCACTCAATCTGATGCTCCTTTTCCAGTCTCACTCGCTTATGATTTAGCTCCAAGAGTCAAGCTGCGCACACACGCATCATGGAGAAGTGCAAAATACCGCAAGTCCCACCCAAAACCAGCTGAGCGTTTTAAGCCAATTTGAATACATCGCCAGGAACCATGTGTTTTAAGGGGTTAGTCTCAGGTCAGGGCTTCCCAGGATAGGGATCACAACCCGACGCAGGACTGATTAATTTTCTATAATCGCTTTTGTTTCGTTCATTTATTGTGCAAATTTATACTCTAGACAGCAAAGACTACTTTCGTGTTCCAAAACGTTACTGAGTCACGTTTAAATAAATAGCATGCATGTTTTCTTAGTCTTGTACTAAAATAATAAAAGCAAAAATTGCAAATTAGTGTATTCAATAACTCTAGGCTGTTATTGATTATTACATACCAACTCTCTCTTATTGCAGTGATTGAGTGGGTTTATTGGCTACACTAGAGGCTTATAAATTCAAAGTTCTGCTGTGGGGTACCAATCTACTAAATTTTCAGGATCAGAAAATACTTTTGAACAAAAAGACAGACTTTGATTCACGATGCAGCTCACGTCAACAATCATTACGACCGCTGAAAGTCTGAATAACCTTTGTGTTTAACATGGCGTGAACACAGTGGCTAAACGTTTTACAGTTCAACCTGGAAACCTTACAGACAAGGACACTGATGGACATGCTGCATCGGCATCCTTAAAATCCCACACTAGATGGGTGAGTTGGTGGACAAGGATAATTTGACTCATACAGTATATGGCACAGTAGACATGTTACATAATTTGCACGATACATCAGGATTTGTGCCCAAACCTTGAACTTGACTGAAATGAAATCTGTACAATCTTGATTCCACTGCATTGTTTCATGAATTAGATTCCAACCATCGACTAACAGCTCTGGATTTTGTACAAGTGTAACTCCTAGAGGAAATGTGACCTAGAGCCAGGTTTCAGCTAAATCAGCTGTATTGTGTAAGATCTGGCACTCACTAAGGTGTTAAGAATGTAGAGGAGATAAGAACTGGAATACAGCCATGAGTCAGACTGCTGCTTGGATCATATATAATACAAGCATTGGTCTTAATAATTCAGTGTTTAAGGCATGGCTCATCCAGGTCAAGCCCACACACTCACGCACACACCTCTCGCTCTCATCTGCAGCCTTCTCTGCCTCCTCCAGTTTCTGCAAAGCCGTAGCAAGTCTCTCCTGGGCTCGATCCAGCTCCTCTTCGACCAGCTGGATGCGCCTGTTCAGAGAAGCGACATCCGCCTCGGCCTACGTACAAGACGGAGAGAAAGCAAATGAGCAGGAGGAGGGGAGAGAGACAGAGAGAACATGAATGAGAATTCAACATTCATCCTCAACACAGCTCAGTGGTCACTGAAGCTTGACTGATTGGTCACTCACACACACACACACACACACACACACAAGGAGCTTTTTTTATAAGCTCATTGCTCCTAATTGGAGCTCTCTGAATACACGTTTCGCACCTTGGCATGTTTTTACAATGCAAAATAAATAAACAAACAAACCCTGCCCAAGTCTTAAGAAAAGAAGAAAAGAAAACACACTAAAGGGTCTAAAGTGTGGGAAGATGGAGAGCAGATGGATGAGAATTGTTTGGTGCACATACCAGGGGTCCCCCCCACAAGTAGGTCAAAATACGCAACCACAATAAACCAAGTGTGAAATATGACAAACAAGCGATGGGAAAGTGCAACGCCGCTGCCATGGCAATGTTGTGCCAGCTCGCGAGGAACATAAACTTGCCAACTCTGTTTAATGCAAACAGTATTGCCATGGAGATATAAAAATGTACTATCTGGACCAAAAAAATTAAGAAAATAAGGAAAAAAAAAAAAACTCTCTTCCTCTATACAATTTAATTTTTTTTTCTAGAGGGCTAAGTCTCCCCCCCCATAAGACCTCTCGTGATGCTTTACAGGAGAAGGTGCGCTATTGGGGAACAAACACATTTTGCATTTCGTATTTGCAAACCCGGACAGAGCTGCGGTGAGCATCGTTTCCTGTCTGGCTCCAGCCCAGAGGACGGCCCGCAATCAGTTGGCAGGCACACTTCCTGTGGCAGCTGAGCGTGACTCCACAGGGACTGGAAACCTCCCTCATCCTAGACTGACATTCCCAACACAGGTCAGACACACAAGCCTGACAAAGTCACTATTAGTGTGACAACACTGTGTGGTGACTTCCCCGCAAGAAACTAAATTAACCAGTCCAACTGCTCTTTGTTTAGCCCCCAAGGTAACCCTGGTGAATAACCCTGCACGACACTCACCATTCTGGCCTGTTTTTTTTTTTTTTTTTTTTTTTTAAACGCTTGTGTCATTTGCTTTGGAAGCCCTTTTCTCACACCATCCAACGTCCAACCTGTAATCTACTATGGATATTTTCCTAAAATCCAAAGACCAATTAAAACAAAAAAAAAAAAAGAAAGAAAAAAAGTTTCTTTTTGTCTCTAGTCAACGTTAATATTTTTAAATCTCTAACACAAATTAATTATACACTCATGCACAAAATTACAGCTCCAAAATGTCTTCACCTAAGAAAAAGCATCAGCAAATTTACCTACATCGCAAGTCAACTATGGTACTATTTTCAACAAAACAGCCAAGCCTGCAAGTATCTTGCTTATGCTTCAAGCTGGAAAATGATGCTTCATTGTGATAAAGAACACCATGAGAAATTCTCCAATGTGCACAGGCATCATACCGAATCAGGCCACTGGCTCCTGATCCTGACAAACTATTCAGTTACTTTTTTTCCCCCTTGTAGAGATATTAAGAGGAAAAAAGAAAAGGAAAAAAAAAAAACCAAAACAATTAGGGTGCGCTGTTACGGGAAAATAATCAAAAATGCAGTGGTGCGGTTTATATTATTTTCCAATAACAGCACGTCCTGAGGTGTATTCACCTTCCACTACAGCAATTTGGCAAAGATTAATATTCTTAAACTATTAAACTACCAACACGTCATACTTTAATCCATTCAGACGCGTTATACTACATTCTTTATTTATTATTATTTAATATGTTAAAACATTACTTTCAGATTCCATCACCAGTGGTTTCTCTTAAAAGTGAAAGCGGAAAAATAAATAAATAAATAAAAATATGCAGCTTGTCATGCTCTCAGGACTTTCCCTGAAAGCATCAACACTGGAGACTCCTTCCAGAAAACCACAACTACAGTAATTATACGCTTTTCGTCGTCAGATTCAAACGGTAACGCTTTCCCAGTGGCCAACCCCCCTAAAGCGCCAGACTCCGGGTTCAAACCATCTCCCCGACTAAACTAGGATTCTCATCGCCTGAAAGGAGTCATGGCTTCCAATTCCAACCATGCTTCGGACAGGACCACGTCAAAAGTCAACTGAGTTTCGCCCGGCTCGGCACGTTCCCACTTCGTACTCTGTGCAATCCCAGCAAAGTTCAATCTAATCCAACGACCCATCACAGAAAGCACTTTAAACACAAACCGGTGGTTAGAGCTACAACCCTGGCTTCACGGACACTGCTCTAGAGAACCAATCATCACCTCCTGACCAACCAGAAGAAAGAATACAAATCTCCAGCACTATGCCACATATGAGCATCTCTCCCCACCCCAAATGGGAAATTTGCAACTTCCTTTGAGCAAGACTCTTAACTGTGAACTGATCAGTTGTTTCCTGTCTCAACTGACAAACAAGCAACTGCACAAACCCAGAAACGAACACGGCTGCAATATGAATTAACCCTGCATCACCCCGGGGTCATATTTGACCCAACGGTTTATTTCACTCATATTTATTTAACCCACCCACGGGTTGGTGGATATCCATCCCAGGAGGTCTCCATAAGGGCCATTTCATAACATGTAGAAGGAAAGGGTTTATTATAAATTTAAACATAAATAAGTAAATAAATAAGACACGTTTTTGGGTTCCCTGAGTCTGTATCATTTAAGCCAATGGAGATATTTTTCACATCATGATAAGGTGGTGTGGGTTTTCCAGGATTCCACACAGCTGATATATGAAGAACATATCAGGGATCAGCTTCAGACAATGAATGAGAACATTAAGGAAGCATGGTTTTGGTTGGTTTAGAGGCAGGGTTTGGTGCGTTGTTTTTTGTTTTAATTACCTGCTCCCTGGCGCGTTTCTCCTCCTCGACCTGTCTCTGCAGGACCTCGGCTCTCTCCTCGGCTTCATCCGCCTGTTGCTGCAGAACTTTAATCTTGCGCTTCACCGCTTCCACACTGTTCACTCCGGCCATTTTATCACTCCAAACTTTTCTCGAGACGCTGTGTTAATTGGCAGAACGACGCGGCGAAGCAGTACCGAGCTCGGTTCAGGGTTTAAATTCAAATCAGGGCCGTTAAAAATCAGTGTGCGCGAGAGCCAAAGAACGGTACCAACGACAATCTTAGAAACAAACAACAGTCGACTTTGTTTCTTATAGATTTTCCCCCTTTTTAAGTAAAGCTATTACAGTTTCGCCAATTTCACTAACTAACAAACTGACTAACTAACCAACACCAATCAACGTTTTTAGCCAGAGTAACACAAAGTTACGAGATGTAGTTAGCTTAGTTTAGCGTAGCGTATCTTAGCTTAACGGTGCGAGCTAGCCTTCGCGGATGTTTGAATTTGAGGCGACGAACTGATTTTTTTCCCCCCGTAAAATATTTAGATATTTTCGTTATTCCTTTCGAAAGAGATTTCCCCAAGCGGTCCGATGGAAATACATATATATAAAAATAATAATAAAAAAAATAGCAGCCAACGAAGCAAAAAAGAGGCTAAACGCAAGATATGGGGTGTTTCTTTCCCTTCGCTCTCGCGCAACCTCCTTTTCTCTCTTCACTCCCTCATTAGCCCACATTCAGCTTCCTCATATTAAAGCCACTTCCGCTTTACCCCGCCCTGTAAGCCGGAAGTGACGCTCTTCGTTGTCATTAAAAGTCTTTCGATGGGTTTTTTTTTTAATAAAAAAAATAGTCGAAACAACAACGAAAATAGTAATAAAAATATAGATAAATCGATACGCGAAGTAAAATGTGTTATTTGTTAACAGATAAAGAAGAAAAATATTTTATATTCGTCATTACATGTATTCGCAGCCTCTCGGGGCTCTTCAGGGAATGAAGCTTGTCGGATTCGAATATGAAGCCAAAATGTCTCTGATGCCCCCTAGTGGTTGATTTCAGTTTTAAAAAAAAACATTTCGACCCCACCTATTCCTATGTTAGCCAACAGAACAGAACTGGAGGCAAACTTGCATTTTAAGTTCTCTACAAATAATTTTTGGGAATAGTGTTCTGCCGTTTTCACAAGCTTATGCATTCAGTTGACCTTGATATCTCCCCTGATAGCACTGTCGCCTCACAGCAAGAAGGTCCTGGGTTCGATCCCCGGGGTCGACCTGGGTGCCTTTCTGTGTGGAGTTTGCATGTTCTCCCCGTGTCCGTGTGGGTTTCCTCCGGGTTCTCCGGTTTCCTCCCACAATCCAAAGACATGCACAGAGCGGATTAGGCTGATTGGCGACTCTAAATTGACCGTAGGTGTGAATGTGAGTGTGAATGGTTGTCTGTCTCTGTGTGTCGCCCTGTGGTAGACTGGTCACCTGCCCAGGGTGTAACCCCACCTCTCTCTCACCCGAAGTCAGCTGGGATTGGCTCCAGTTTCCCCCGTGACCCTGAATGGGATTAAGCGGTGGAAGATGAGTGAGTGAGTGAGTGAGGATTTTGCTTTTCATGTGTGTGTATTTTGTTTGAGTAATAACATCTGCTTTGATTTTTTTTTTTATAATTTCAGCTTTTGACATCAGACGTTAAATACATATTTCCTCTGTTTTTTTCTCTTTCCTTCTTTTCACTTTATTTGGAAGAGGAGACCCAAGCAGTCAGATGCAGCTGAATCCCTGGGCATCCATGAGGACATTGTGGAGATGAATAAGAAAGTTAACATAATGTTTTGGAGGAAGACACCCACGCACACACGCACACACTCACACGCGCACACACACACACACACACACACACACACACACACACACACACACACACACACACACACAC
>JAQLOM010000018.1:3712675-3722831 GCA_030068315.1 Chrysichthys thysi
AAAAATAACTCTAGAAATAAAATTAATGCAACTATACAGAGAGACATGTTTTTGTGCATGTGTAATTTAATTATAATAATAATAATAATAATAATAATAATAATAATAATAATAATAATAAAAATAGATTTGGGACAGCTGATTTAAAAACATACTACTACTAATAATAATATAAAATAAAAACAAAACAAAATAATAATAATAATAATAATAATAATAATAATAATAATAGACTTTAATAAACAAAACAAAATAATGAGAAGACAAATAATTAAAAATAATAATAATAATAATAATAATAGATTTGGGACAGCTGACTAAAAAGAAAAACAAAAAACAAAAATAATAAAACAAAACAATGAGGAAAAAAATAAATATAAAAATGTAAAAAAAATAAATAAAAATAAAAATAAAATAAATTAATTTAAAAAAAAGAGAGAGATTTGGGGCCGCTGATTTAAAAAACAAACAAACAACAAAAATAATTATAGAAAATAACAACAATAATAATAATAATAATAACAACCTGGCTTTGAAAGTGCTGATGTACATCATCACCATCTGTCTAAAAGCGCCCGTAACAGGATGTCACGTCGTATTTGATGGAAACGCGCCCTGCATACGCTTCGTGTCACGACGTGTCACTAACGAAGTGCATCACGGTGCGTTTATCACACATTTATCATCAGTCAGTCCAAGACAGCCAAAACAAACAAATACTCATCAATACTAACATTTCCTCAAGCAGCACGAAGGACTATTTTTGCCTAGAAATGATTGTGTCATTAACTAATCCCCAATATTCATCTGATATCCAGAGCCGCAGGATGGAGACGGATCTTCTGGAGGTCGCCTGTGACGCCATGCTGAGCTCTTCGCCCTGTTCCTCGGCCTCTCTGTCTCTTACATTAAACATGTGGTGCGTTATAACTGCAATACTGACATTACAGAAGCGGGTCGAGGCATGGCGCAATCCCAGTGTCTCGCAATAAAAATCGCAATACGCTTCTCTCTCTCTCTCTCTCTCTCTCCCCATCTCCCAGATCTCTTCTCGATGCTTTATTGACACGAATGGTAGATTACAGGATTATTACTGGCAAAAGCAAACACGGCGGGTAAACAGGAAGATAATAACGCGTTCTTAACAGGTTAGGGAGTAACTTTTTCGATCCGGAAGAATAAATAGTAAAAGATGACAAAGGATGAACTTAAAACCTGCTCTCTCTCTCTTTCTCATATCCAGACTCTGTCGTTCATTCTCAAGATCAGATTTTCTTTATTGGAGTGAATTATTAATAAGAATGATTACAAAACAGTTAGTTTCTTCTTCTTCTTCTTATTATTATTATTGTTATTCTGTTTCTTTTTTTTTAATACATCAGCATAAAATTTGCCTGGGCTGGCAGTTTTCCTAAAACGTGTGAACATACCATTTCTATCTTCACCCCTGCTGTCTCACCTGTCTCTCTTGTTAATAAGAATTATTATAAAACAGTTAGTTCATTATTATTATTATTATTATTAGCGTCCTTTTTTTTTTTTTTAATATCAGCATAAAAATCGCCTCGGCTGGCAGTTTTCCGAAACAGTGTGAACAAACCGTTCCTATTTCCACCCCTGCTGTCTCACCTTCTCTCTCGCTTTTTTCCCTTTCTCTCTGACCCTCACCCTCATCCCTTTTTCTCTTTCTCCTCGTCTCTTTTCTCCCTCACCATCGTTCTCTATCCCCTTCTTTCCGGTTCTGTCTCGCTCTCTATCTATCTATCAACCTATCAACCTATCAACCTATCAACCTATCTATCTATCTATCTATCTATCTATCTATCTATCTATCTATCCATCTATCCATCTATCTATCTATCCATCTATCTATCTATCCTCGGTGTCTTTGTCTGCTCTCTCGTTCTCCATCCTCCTATCCCCCAGCTGTTCCTGTGGCGTGGTGGAGATGGAGGCAGGCGCCCCACACACTGCCTCCATTGTGTATGTGTGGTGCAGGATGGAGGGCGGGGTGGGGTGGGGGTGGGGGGTTAGGGGGTGGAGCTACGGCTCAACAGCCGATTGATTTTACAAGGGTGGGGGTGATGGAGGGATATGGAAGGATGGCAGGATGGAGAGCGCAGCACGGAGGTGGCAGGAGAAATCCCTGCGGTTAGCACCCCTGCCTGCGAGTCTGCTTCGATCGGCTGCTGTCTGTCTCTCTTCGTCTCTCTTTCGTTCCGTCTCTCGCCTTTTCCCTTCGGAATACTTTAATTACTCCCCTATTCTTATCCCCTCCCCCCTTTACTTTACACACACGCAGATCTGGAGCTCTCCTCTGGATGTCTAGCTGGTTTGAATGATGACAAACCGCACATGCTAGCTCTCACACACACACACACACACACACACACTGACAGAGTGTGAATTCCCTGACACTGGGTGTGAATCTCACACTTGCACACACTTACCAGCGCACACACTAAGCTGGTGCCTCAAACAGCCCTCATTTACATGCTAATCTATGGGCCTTATTCATAAATAATGGAACTGACGGCCCATCAGCGATAAAGATCATGGACGCTGCTGACGACTGACGAGAAAGACCGGTCATAATCCCAAGCAAATCCTTTTCGAATTCATTTTAACTAATAATTTGTCTCCCCCCCCCAATGATGTCACCAGTACAGTACAGTACACTATAGTACAGTGCAGTATAATTAGGGATACAGGGAGCTGATGGTGAATATAGGTATCAGGATTGACACATTTCCCCAGTTTAGTATTAAAAGCCCAGTACATTATAGTACACCTAGAGATACTGAGATATTACAACATACTGCGCATCAGTGTACACAGTTTGCACGTCCCCGGCTATTCGCGGGTTTTTATTTAGAATATCGAACTTTTTTTCTTTTTCCGGATTTCCCCGGTGTTAAAAAACATAAACGTGAATTAAAATGGAGTAAGATATTAGGAATATATAAAATACAGTACAGTGCATCCCATATTTACACACGAGACAAAGACCACGTAGCGTTGTTTACGGAAACGCAGTGTGGGGATACTGAGGGAAAAAAAAAAATACGGCTGGTGGAACGAGTCTGGCCAATCAGAGCGCCTGATTCAGTTAACCTTGGTTGTGATTGCTACGATACGTCCGACTGGGGAGGAGCAACCGGGATTCGCCAACATCCCAGTTCTTCGCCCGGACCAGTACTCGCTATGAATGTGCCGTTTCTACGAATTTGACACATAACTCACCTCGCTATATGCTCGCAAAGGTTTTCTTTGTATGTTTAATTGTGTCTAGAATGTGTTTAAAGAGTGCAGGAGGATCATTTAGGACTCAAACTATAAAAAAATAATAATGAAAAAAAGCCTTTAGGGGTGGCGTCCGTGCATCGCGGATGTAAACCATCCAAAATCACGGAAAGACGAGGGTTTACTGTACAGTATAGTATTGCTAGGGCTGACGGAGTCTAATACTGAGTACCGGTACCCAATGTGACATATTTTCCCAGTACAGTAGAGTAAAGTTAGGAATGTCAGCCATGAGCATACTGAACACGAATGTTAAGAGTGTGTGTGTGTGTGTGTGTGTGTGTGTGTGTGTGTGTGTGTGTGTGTGAGACTCACTTGGGCAGCTGAGTGCCTCCTTGGCCGTGATGCTCTTGTTGCATGCCGAGCAGAGCGTGGTGGCCGACACGGTCAGAGAGGTGAAGAGGTGTCCGTTGCTGTAGCGCGCCTCTCTTTCACGCGCTTCCTTCTCCCGCTCCTTCATGCGCTCCTTCTCTTTGTTCTACAACACACAGAGGAACATACACTGGTAAGATGATCTGGATGCGCGATTTCGTTTCCGAAAATTCCCGATCCGACCCAACCTGAGCCGCTGCTACCGTCTTAATTAGCGTACTTAATACAGTTCATATTAATCATATGATGTTGCGTTTTTACACGACTTTCACTATTTTAAGGACCGCTCCCTGGATACTTTGAAAACAAAACAATTGGGTAATAATTAAATATAGCCTACAAAAAAAATGAAAAAGAAAAAAAAGGGAAGACAGTAAAGCATGGAGTTGCGCAAGCATGTTTTTACAATACACCGAACAGAGAGGTCTGGGCCAGATGGGAATATCTGCTCCAGCTGTTCCTGTCATGGGGTTCGCTTTATCCCGCACTTCAGTTTGACCATACTGACACGCACCACTCCTAGAAGCGATCTGCACGCGCTGGCCTTTATGGTGAGAAACGTGGAAACCTAGGAACTAGCTACAAGACACAAACACAACCTGCCTCTGGCTTACAGCAGACTGACAGCTAGCAGTGGCGCAACTTTACAAATACCACCCATCTGTATCAGCACCACTTACATTTTCGGTGGTTGGTCATGAAGCGAACAATATTTTTTTTTTGTCATCGAGCACTAGTTATCTTTTTGGCAGATGGGAAAAGTACAGGAAGATGCACGGTGATTAATTTTACCCATCATGACGTGGAAGGACTGATGGTCAAGTCAGGTTTCAACCTCAGGACCCCGACAGAGATACAAACTGTCTGGTTATTCTTGAGCTATTGCTTTTTTCCCTTTTAATAGCAAACAACTATGAAGCCTACCACAAGGACCATCCGTCATGTCCTGCCAGTGCTTCAAGTGTCCACAAAGATAAAGGAGTAAACAAATGGACTTTATCCGGCTTTTTCCCAGTGGCTTGCCCCACCCACTGCACTCCATAACTCTGGGTGCTTTGGCGCATCATGTAAATCCCATGCCTGGCTTTAGCATACAGGCACGCCCCGCCATACGAACATCCGCATTCCGAACTTTCCGTTTATCACTTGTGCTTTTGCAGCACCCAAACTTTGGTTCTCTCACGTCTCTCATAAAAAAACAGGTAGAACACAATGGCAGCACGGATGGAACATGGATTGCCGCCAACAATTCCTTCTTGCTATTAATTTGTACGGCTCGACTATCCTTACAGGCACGACTCGCCAAACGAGCATCCGCCACCCGCCGATCCGGGTTTACGAGCGTAAAGGGCTGTTGGCTGAAAACGTGTTCGAGGCACACCGAACGTAACTTGAGATTTGTACTGCGCGACATCCGTCGCTTTCCATCGCTACCCACACTGCCGGCAGCACCGTAGCGTCCGCCATGTCGCTGGTCTATTTCATCGCAGCCACCGTACCGTTTTGACGCCATCCAGTGCTATCATCTTATCCACAAAGAAAGAAAAAAAACCCCACAAGACAGTGCAAACATCAATTTTTCATTTCTTCAAGAAACAAGGGTCGCCCACGGAAACCGCCGAACAAGTGCCTTCAGCTTCATCCCTGCATAGTTCATGGTCATCCCTGCAATCAGTTAAGACATCTCATCCATGAAGCCTACTATACCAGGTAAGAAAATTAGTACTGTAGTCCATTACTTTATCTTTTGGAAGGATTTCATGCATTTTTAGGTCACACTTTCCTTCCATGGAACCACTGTATCCACCATCTGAACAATTCACGGTACGAGTCTTCTGAAACTTGACTTGTTTGTATGTTGAGTGCTGCTTGTATGTCTCTTGGAGACAGCATTTGGCCAGCTACCATAATATGGTGAAAGTGCGGGGCAAATCAACTTTCCAGGGGGGCTTCGGACAAACTCGCAACGTGGCCAAGCCTGTGGTTGGTTCTTACAAACAAGGCTTTCCCAAGATGACTCAATGCGAGGTGGATGACAGGAAGCGCTCGTTCGCTCATTGCCCGTTACCATGGAGCAGGCAGTTGGCCCCTAGAGGATATTCCCGGCCCTGGTTGCCAAGGTACCTCTCTTGTATATTTATTAGTCAGTCAACAGTATCCTTCACTTCCATTGGTAGTCGCCTCAACCGTGGTGCCTCAAAGTTGAGATTAGTTTAACTTGCCCACTTCTTTTCACCAACGGTTGTCGCCCGTCATCGCCACAAGTCGCTGAATTTCATTGACATTCTGGCTCTGGTCACCACATCGCCGCTTAGCTCTTCCTGTGCGTATGGTCCTTCTGAAAAGCGGCAATGTTCTTTCTAGAAACAAGTTGGTTCCTGTTATCGCTTATGCTTTTGCAGCACCCAAATTTTGGTTCCCTCACGTCTCTCATAAGAAAAACAGGTAGAACTCAATGGGAACATGAACGGAACATGGATCACCGCCAACCATTCCTTCTTGCTATTAATTTGTTCGGCTTGACTATCCTTAAAACAAACAGGATCGATTTTTCGATTCATTTTCACCACTAACCCTGAGACGGATTGACGCCCTCGCCGAGAGCTTCCCCACCCATCACCCGAAGTCATCTGGGGTTGGCTCCATCTCCACCATGACCCTAACCATGATTAAGGTGTATAGACGATGGATGGATGGACGGACGGACGGACAGATTTTCACCACTGTCTTACGTTATTTTAATACCATCATTCTCTGAATCTGAGATATTTTTAGACTGAATTATCATATTGCGAAAATTTCAAACCACAACACCCATACTGCTATCTATAATTACAGCATTCGGCAAGATAGGGAAGTCCGTCTCGGTGGGAAATTCAAAAGCTGTTGACACAATAGTATTGCGAGGGAAGTTAAAACTAATCTGGAACCTAAATCTCCTTCAGTCTTAATATCCAACCTTTTAAACCTGTAATCTGCTTTATCCCCAGGTCGGATCTTCATCCTCAGTTGCCCTCTGTGATTCCGAGCACTAAATACTAGTGCGTCCAAAATCCGTCATCGTGCCGGTCACTAATACCCGAGCTGATCATAAATCAGGTTTAGTGACTGAAATGCTACGTTCAAGATGCCACGTTTTGTACTGTGACTCCTAAAGTAAAAGCAAAAGGAAACTATTACTTGGGGACGTCCTGGTTTACATCGCGTAAACTGAAAGGTGGAGGTTTACAGGAGAAAACGTTTCGTCTCGTTATCTTGGTCATCGCCGTTTATGAGACGGGTCCGTGGCCAGGAGCTGGACTTGTGTGAAACATGCCGGAGGAAGTTCCAGTTCCTCCTCAGACTTCTGCATTAGCTGCACTTTTTTAGTTCCCCGCATGAACTCGTTAACAGATGTCCAACCACAAGACGCAATAATGTACGGTACGGTTCATGTTGCAGAGTGAAACTCCAGCGCCTTGCAGGGCTTGAGGCTCAAACGCCGCATGCAAATCGCTGAAACGCCACGACTGTGTCGCTGAGCCGTTTGTATTTGCAACAAGTCTTTCTGCTGGCTCGGTGCATTTGCATCATCGTGGTAGCAGATAATATCTTGCGAAGGAAGTATATCGAATGAACTTCCCCAAAGGCTGGGGGTGGGAGGGGTTAGGTTACCAGGAAAACCAGAAGAGGGGGGAGAAGTTATTGAGAAAAGGGAGATATTGCAGTTTCTGCATTTGTTGTGCAAAAAAAAAAAAAACACTCTCAACTAACACGATCAAAAGACGCAAAACTTTTGCACTATATATTTTTCAACCAAGTCTTACAACACAAAATTTTGATGATGGTTTTGCAGGGACAGTGAAGCACAAGATGCATCCGTCTCTTATCTACACCGCAAGGAACCTGGAGCCGATCCCTGACGGACGAGAGTGGGGCAATTCACCTACATCTGTCGCGAGGCTAAGACAGCGAGGAGCGACCGTTCACACTCACGTTCACACCCACAGGCAGTTTAGAGCATCCAGCTGACCTAACCTGCATGTCTTTGGACTTTGGGAGGAAACCCAAGCACCCGATGGAACCCCACACAGGCACGGGGAGAACATCTGAACTCTGCAGGGAAAGGCCCGAGTCTTGCTGTGAAGCTAACCACCGCACCACAGCGGGACACGCAATTATAGTAAAATAATCAACCACAGGTCAGTGGTATTTTCCCAGTACGTCAACAACAGCGTATCCCGAAGTGTTCTGTTTCTGTTCTCCCAACGCAGTTTGCCAAATCTGTTGCTGAACTTCTCCCAGACTTCTCCAAAGCTCCTGAGCTTTTTGTTCAACAGAAGCTATAAACAGTCACTTCCTCATCACCCTCTCTCTTTTTTTCCCCCTCTTGCTTGTGAAGTTACGAGACCAAACTGCAGCTTGTCGTCATTACTGAGAGACCACAAAGCGTAAACTCCTCCGTCCTGAAGACTGGGTGGAAAATGTCCAGAAATTTTCAGTGACTGAATACTTGACTGTTCGACTTACATGTCAGAGTTACAACAGAAACAATAACGTCTTGGAACGAGCACTTAAATATGAACCGCTGATGAAGTTCTTAGGCAGATGCAAAGAAATGCTCTCAAGTAAAAATGACTTCAATAATAATAATAATAATAATCATCATCATCATCATTTTGTACTGACTCCGTAATGCAGAGCTCAAGAAAACAAAGATCTCTAATAAAATTTTTACAAAAAAAAAAAAAAAAAAAGGACGGGGCGCCTAAGAATTTTGCCCAGTTCCGTATCATGCAGCCGGGTCGGGTCTACCATCATACCTGCTGACCAATCAGAATCGGCGCTGTGGTATAAGTACTCTAGGCTTCTCAGACAGGAAATCCATCACTGTAGGGTTCCACGGAAAATGTCCAAGGGCTCTTGACAAGCAGGACAAACTAAAGGAACCTCCCAGGTTCGACATACAGTAATATCTTGTCTTTTGCGGGGGTTGCGTTCCAAAACTTACCGCAAAACATGAAAATCCACGATACACGGACGCCGACCCTCAAACGCTTTTTTTTTATATATATATAGTTTAAGTCCTAAATTATTCTCCGACATAAGCAACTGAATCAAGAAACAGCTATTTGACAGATTCTGCCATCAAAAAAATCCAAAGAAAATAACAATTCAGTAGACGTTTCGGGGATTCCGCGAAACACTGTGGGAATCCGCAAAAAAAATATATTCTAAATAAAACTCCACGAATAGCCGGGGAGTGGTACTACTAGACTACTTGATGGCTTATTAAGTTAAGATAAAATTTAAGATAAATTAAGTTTTCCCCAATCAAGGGCGCTTTTATGTACAATGTGCACCACATTAAATCCACACCACATGCTTTCCCTTAGTTCCCTGGGCTGGAAAGAGTGTGCCCTTATGCTCTGAATGACACTTAATTAAAGGGGGCATGATTAACATGAGCACAGATGCACTGGAAATAACTCAGGAGGCCAAAAACTCTCCGGCGGAATGCAATAAGAGACTGGCGTCTCACCCTTAAATCAGTAACCAGAGACTTCAGGTGGCATTCTTTCACCTCTGGCATTCTGGGTACGCCTCAGGCGCCGGACGTTACACAACAGCTCGTAATGGAGGTCTTATTAAGCTTAATGAAAAATGGCTATTATTGAGTGATGAAAAGCAGCAAGACATGATGATGGAAAACATCGCAATGTTTAGTTTAGCTGAGGTTTTGAAGAAGAAAAAAAAAAAAGAAAAAAGACAAAAAAAGAAAGAAAAAGAAAAGCCGGATGATAAATACCTAGTTCTCGATGGCCCGACTTGGGATTTTTCAAGGTTACGACGGTGACTGCGATACACTAAAAATTGCAAAATATTTAGAAAATATTTAAGATTCGCGGGCAGGCATCGCTGGCAGGCCAATGTAACAGCGTATGACGTACGATGCGTTCGGACGACGCCCAGAAGTACGCAGACGACACTCGGAGGTATGCAGACAACACCAGGAAGTGCGCAGACGACGCCCGGACGTACGTGTCACTCACCTTGCGTGATGCCTCACTCTCTCCCGCAACTCACTGAGTTACCTTGTGTATCGGTGTATTGTACAGTGCATTACTGGGTGCGTCAAGAGCTAATTTTAATTCAAAAGCATGTCTTCTAAACACCCCAGCATGTCTCCTACAGGAAAAGACTCCTGAGTAGGCTAGGCTAAGAAACCTAAGCTACCTAAGCTAGGCTAAGAAACCTAAGCTACCTAAGCTAGGCTAAGAAAGCTAAGCTACCTAAGATAGGCTAAGGAATCTAAGCTAGGCTATGAAACCTAAGCTACCTAAGATAGGCTAAGGAATCTAAGCTAGGCTATGAAACCTAAGCTACCTAAGATAGGCTAAGGAATCTAAGCTAGGCTATGAAACCTAAGCTACCTAAGATAGGCTAAGGAATCTAAGCTAGGCTATGAAACCTAAGCTACCTAAGATAGGCTAAGGAATCT
>JAQLOM010000018.1:3734238-3744552 GCA_030068315.1 Chrysichthys thysi
AAAAAAAAAATATATATATATATATATATATATATATATATATATATATATATAATAAAAAAAAAATATATATATATATATAATAAAGTAAGAAAAAATGCTCTGAATAAAATATAAATTATAAATGCATCTACAATTATTATTATTATTATTATTATTATTATTATTTCATCTAAAAGACTCACATCAGTGTATTTTATTATAAAACCTTTGTTTCAACTTCATGCCTTTTAATATAAATATACGACACTGCCGCATGACATGAAAATCAAAATGGAAGATAAATGAAAATGAAACTAAGCTTACTATAATTAGTATTATTTCATCTGAAAGTCTCGCATCAGTGTATTTTATTATAAAAACTTCATTCTTTAAAATTTTATATACATGTATGAGATCTGAAAATCAAAATGAAAAATGAATACATTTAAAATGAAATGAAAATTATCATCATCATCATCAAATGTTGTTAACATCATATATGTTTTAGGGATGTTATTTTTTGACTCATTCGTTTTTGCAATACATCACACGTTCTCAATACCACATCTACTGATTACTGACAATCATTCAACAAAATAACGTTTACACGAACGTGTTCAAGATAATGAACCATCACACTGGACATCACAGGCACCAGATGTTACCAAAAAAAAAAAAAGAAAAGAAAAAAGAAAGTTTCACTCAGCTGGGCCCATGGGTGGTTTGATAGGAAACATGAAAAACACATCACCATCTAAATTTAGAGAGGTAGAAAGGGAACGCCCTGCGCAGCAGCCACTGAGCCTCAGCCTTACAGCCACTCTCTGTTGGGAATTTACAGAAGTGTGAGGTGTGTGCCAGCGTGACCGTGTGTGCTGATGTGTTACTTTTCTCTATGTTCACATCTCACGGAGTTAAGCTTTATTGTTCATGGTTCTACTTTTAATATTTCTACATCTCCATCTGTTTTTTTAATGTTTAATATTTACATTCCCTTTTTTTCCCCTTCGCAGATGCTTTTAGCTAAAGGACACGGAGCGAGATTGTTTTTTTTGTTTATGCATATCATGCCTCCACCTACGGTGCAGAAACAAGTGCCAGGTGTAGGTGTGCTGCAGGAGGAAGAACAGAAGAACCCACGGCTAAACAGACACCCACCTGAAACCCTCACGCAAAGACACGGAGTGTCTTTTCCAAGACAGCATGTCTTGAAGAAACTTTTCAAAATGCTCTTATACAACGATTTTCCAACGATTGCATTTTTGCGTTTTTATTAATCAAAGAACGCCACATCATATGTTTTATCCCTTTATAGTTACATTTTATGTTGCAAAATAGCTGCAGAATATGATCGTTCTTGTTGTCACTTATGTTATTGCACCTATAACCCCTTTGAAGTAAATAAATACGTCATAGTTGAAGACTTTCCAGTGATGGAACACATCCGGACTGTACTGACTAAAAGCTTTCGACACTGGAGACTCCTTCCAGTTAATAATACAGAACAGTCTCTTAAGAAGAATCTCGATTACGGTTTTATTTCTTCAATAAGGAGGAACAGGGCTGAATCAGCATTCATGTGCTGATAAAAATAGACACCACGAAGGTTGTTTTCTCCCACATCCCACTTCAGTCTCGGTCTGTCTGCTGGAAACCCCACCGAAATCGTCCCACAGCTACAGTGTGAACACACACTTTTTCTTCCACTACAGTGACTCACTTTCCATTCATCTGTTCCTTTTGTGTCGCCTGCCGAGGTTGTCTTTCTCACACTCCCATGCTCGTGAGGGCAGGTAAGATGCGACAGGTGTTCCGTCAATACCAGGACAAGAAAGACGGCCCCTCATTGTGCTGAACCTGGTTTAAGGATTTGTGATTCTTGCTTAAAAGTGGAGTATGAGATTTCACCAGCGTATCTAGACTTATTCAGACTCGTGTACAGTAATCCCCCGCTATATCGCGGGACACATTTCGTGTCCCCGGCTATTTGCGGATTTTTATTTAGAACACAGTGGTACCTTGCTATTTGATGCTAACTGGTTCCACAGCTGACGTTGAATACCGATTTCATCGAATACCAAGTCATTTTTCCCCATAAGAAATGATGTAAATCAAAATAATTGGTTCCCTGCCTCCCAAAATGCCCCATATTGATTCCCCATATTGTACCCTATTGTTTGGACATTTCACTCATAATTGACAATCCTATTAAACATAAATATAAACTAACCCTATTAAACACTGTTTTGAGTAAAAATTTAGGTCGTAGATCTTGGAATTTGATATTCTTCAGCGAGTTCGGTCACGCACCTCACCTCTTTCATATTTAGCCCCGATTTCTTTGTGAACCTCACTGGTTGTTCTCACGGCTTTTGTCTCGGCCACAGTGCTGCCTGATCTCCCTTTCTTGCTAGACAGGGTTACCTTATTTAACCGTGAAACACTAAACAAGAAAACACCTGTGGTTATGGAGCGGTCACTCGCAGATGATACGTACACTACGGATGCGACGCGCTGTCTGTTTTGGCTTTGTTTACGCCGGGCGTAATTCCGTGCCCACGCTGATTTCCGAGGACAAAAATCCGGCGAAATACCGATTTCGTCAAATATTGAGGACGTCGAATACCAAGGTACCACTAAATCTAATATTTTGCAGATTTCCCCGGTATTTCACGGCATCCGCAAAACCTCTAGTGGATTATTTTGATGGTTTTTTCAACGGCGGAATTCGTCAAACAGCTGTTTCTTGATTCGGTCACTTACTGTATGTCGGTACAGTACCGTCTGTTGTTTATGACGACTGTAGTGATTCTGAAATCCAGTCTGTAGCAAGTGGGTGTTAATTACAGTATTATACAGTATAGAAAAAAGCCTAGGCTAGGCTAGTGTACTACATGCATACAGGACCGAAAATATAAGTCCAGGCTACGCTAGTATAGTATCCAGCACATTACAGTACTCACTCTAAATGTGACGTTTCTACGAATTCGACACAGAATTCACCCCGCTATCTGCTCGCAAATCTTTTCTTTATGTGTTTAATTGTATCCAGAATGTGTTTAAAGAGTGCAGGAGGATCATTCAGGGCTTAAACTATGTTTTTAAAAAAAAAAGCATTTGGGGATGGCGTCCATGTGTCGCAGATTTTCGTCTTTCGCGGGAAGTTTTGGAACGTCACCCCTGCCAAAGACGAGCGACTACTATGCATGAAACTGAGAAACTGAGTTGTTTCCAGTATCCCCATGCTAGTTTTCCTGAAATAAAGCGGTGTACGTTTTTACAATTGAGAAAGTAGCTCCTCCCCCAAGGCCAAAAACAGAACAGTTCAGCTCTGCGCCTTTTTCTTAAATGGAAAATAAAATAACGAGGTGGACATACGCAGATTGAGTCGACGTGTTGCAAGTCATTAAAAAAAACACAAAAAAACCCCAAGTCTGTGTGTGTTCCTGCGTCGAGTATTCTGAGGCATTTTGGGTTGCTGGGGTATATAACTGATAACACAGAGGTCACTAAGAGGTCACAAAGCAGTTACTCAAAAGGACTGACCTTGAAAATCACACACACACACACACACACACACACACACACACACACACACACACACACACCAGCTGTGTGAAGGGCCGATTGTTTGACGTTATTATGTCAGGCAGCCTAGTTCGGGAGGATAGATTACACCCTGAGAATGAGAGAGACTGAAAACAAGAGCAGAACAAAGGGAGAATGAAAGAGAAGGGAGGGTAGGAGCAAAAAAACAAAAAAGACATAGAGAGAGAGAGAGAGAGAGAGAGAGAGAGAGAGAGAGAGAGATCAAATTGCAGAAGTTTATTAGGACAAGGGGAGAACACAATAACGCAAGGAGGTACAATTATGTTTCAGCGTCCTGTCCCAAACTGAAAACCCAACCCACCCGGTTTGACTGAGCCGAAGCTGCGAGCTGTGGATCTTTCTGAACTCGATCGATTTGAAATTACACTCACGCTCAACATCGAGTCTGGATCGAAAACGCGACTTGTTTTTTTTTTTTTTTGGATCAATCTGAACACGAACTTATCATACCACAAGCCACCCAAACTGCTCCCTCCCAAATCGACTCTGTCCTAAGTGCACTTGTTCAATAAGGATAATGACGGTCTCTGTGGATCCTTTGTGAACCCAGACCCTCTTTATAAAGCTGATGCAGTAGATCAATGGGGACATGAGCACACGGGACTGACGACGATACAGACTCGTTCACTTCAATCCAAAAGGACACGCCGGTATTTTTTCCCCAGGGGAAAGTTACGTGTATTCAGAGTTGGGTTGCGCACATGCTCGAGTAAATTTTTTAGAGATTTCCACATTCAGGTTCAGATTCAGGTTTGCTCAAATCATCTGGCATGTAGATCCCAGCTCCGGGGCTGCCGCATCATCTACTTACTTCCTGTGCAGAAATGTGTTTCTTGGAGTACCCATTTTATACGCAAGCACTCGCTTTAAAGCATCCCAAAAGAAAAAAAAAGAGGATCAGGGGATAGAAAATGAGGACCGAAGAAACACTTTTCGCTGATCTACTGTACATCCAGGTCATAAAATCATAACGTTTGTGCACGTAGCCGATTACAGGTAGTCCTCAAGTTACGATGGAGATGCGCAAGTCGAAAAAGTATGTTGAATCACTTAGCCCAGCTTAGGTATCTCAGCCTAGCTTAGCCTAGCTTACCCAGGAGTCTTTTCCTGTAGAAGATATGCTTTTGAATTAAAATCAGCTCTTGATACATACAAAAAAACCCGCGGTAATGCACTGTACAGTACACCGATCCACAAGGTAACTCCATGAGTTGCAGGACACAGTGAGGCATCGTGCGAGGCGAGTGATCCGGGTGTCGCCCGTGTACTTGTCTTAACGTCCACGTACATCATATACTGTTACACAGCGATGCCTGCATGCAAATTTTAAATATTTTCTAAATATTTTACAATTTTTAGCGCATCGCGATCGTCATCAGAACTTCAAAAAATCTTAAGTCGGGCCATCGTAACTCGGGGAGCACCCGTACAATGTATTTGTTTTCCAGAGCATCCTCCTGTAAAGAACACATGCTCACGGGTCGAAAGATAAGCTGACCAAACAATCGCTTCAATTTAAGCAAGCGCAAGTTCATAATTTTATGTATAAACAGACGTGAAAGTGGTGTTAATCCACCTAATCTGCGTTTGTCCTACATCATATATCGCTCCAAGGGCTTTTCATTAACCTCCTGATTGAACATACCATAATCTACTTAATACATTACTTGGATCCTATTCAGAAATAACCTCTCGAGCGGTATTATCATGTTGGAAAAGTACAGCGTGTACATAAACGAGGCTGATCCCAGGCTCCAGACGTCTCGACCGAAGGCCTTCGGGCAAAAAAAAAAGAAAAACTGGTTCAATGTTAATTAGTTTGCGGCGCAAATAAATACTGCGCTTATACCTAGATGATACAGGATTACAGGTTATTGAAGGCCTTCGCCTCAGGCCATTTCTAGAGCACACTCATAAAGACTCTGTAGCAGCGAATAATATCAGCTCTTTCTCAGATTCGAGTTTGTGTTTCGTGACTATTTTGTTCTGAGGACATCAGTAGTTTGGGGACGCGTCAGGGCAGCGCAGGCTAGAGCTTCATTTTGGTGGAGAAACTTCTCAACATGATCAAGTGGACGGAATCGGGTTTTGGCCGCAACAATAAATTTGGTTTATTTAGCTGAATTAATTTTTTTTTGTTTAGCCGAGATTTTTATGCAAAGCAAAAAATGCTGAGCATTTTTTAATCTTTTAAAGTCCAAATCTTTGTCAACTAAGTGTAAGGGGAGGGAAAGTCGGAAATTTATTAGCTAGTCGAGTAAAAGCTCCCGTGTGCTGCCCAGACTCACTGGTTAGTTGGCTGGCTGGAAACCTAATTATCCAGCATAAAAAAAGTGGTAGCTAACAATACTTTGGAGAATCAAAAAGTAAAGGCAATTTATCAATGCAGACCAAAAGAGAAAGCACGGCGTGGAGAAAGAAAATCCTATTAACGTTCTTTTGGGACATGAAGGTTCCAATTCTGGGGCATTTCCAAGCGCATGGTCAAGCAGTGAACAGTGTAAATTACTGCACATTGCTGCGAAATGAACTTCAACCTGCAACTTGCAGCAAAAGAAGAGGAACGCTGTCCAAAACAGTCTCACTGCACCATGACAATGCACATCTTCATACAGCAGCAGGGACAGTAGAGACAGCATGACGGCTCGGGTTCTGACGTCTCCCACGTCCTTCTTACAGCCCGGATCCGGTGCTGAGCCATTATCGCATCTTCGGTCCCCTGAAGGAGGCGCTGCGCGGTCACAGATTCACCTCTGATGATGAAGTAAAGGAAGTGGGGTTCACCTGGCTTCAGGAGCAGAAGAAAAACTTCTTCTCTGTAGGACTCCAGAAGCTCGATGAATGATCCGACAAATATATCGTCTCGCATGGGGCCTATGTGGCGGTCTCACATAGGGACTGTGTGGAAAAGTGATGTGTTCAGTTTCTCACAGTTACTCCTTTTAAAGCCGTTAAATAGATTTTGCCTTTACATTTTGATTCTCCCTTGTTTAATAACGCATGGGGCGCTAATAAGCTAGTCACGTTCGTTAACACACACTAAAGGAAAGAAACAAGTTTATGAGTTCGTAGGTGACTTCATAGGTTCGTAGGTGACCACCTTCAGTTGCGTCTAAGATTTAGTCTGTAATGAAAGTCGGAGTTGACTTTTTTCTACTGTTGTTTCAACTCCTTTCATCAACATGACGGCCTGGTTTTTGGTTTTCTTCTTTTGTTTTTTGTTTTTTTTTTAAACCATGGTTAATGGTTTCCTACATTAGCCACGATGCCATGGCGATAGCAGTGCGGTGGGATTGATCCCTCTCTTTATCTCTACATAAAGAGAACGATGCAGCGGCGCTTTAATCCTTTAGTCCATCCACCTGTCTTGCCTCCTTACACACACGTACACTCTGCACACTCGAACAAATCAGCTTCCAAAGCTTTCCACATTCATGCTAATCCCACATCAAAGGCCAGTGCGTTATCATCATTGTCGCCGGTGTCTCACAGATCTCGGTGCTAACTTGGCCGTAGAGCTGCGGTGCCTTCTGGAACTTTGAGTCCAACGTTTGGGATCGACGTCTCCACGGGTTCCTTGTTGGATTTCTCGTTCTTTTGAGGTTGAACAATGGCTGGAAAATGGCCAGACGCAAAAGACGCTTTTGTTTTGCTCTTGTTTTTTTGTTTTTTTTTGACAGCAAAACGTCGCGATTGTTGTTGAGATTATTGAAACTCTGTGCCAAGGGCGACTCACGAGAGTAACAGAAACGCAGCATCGTCCGTGAAACGCATGAGGAGTTTTATAGTTTCCCTGTAAACATAATGAGTCGACTTTTCCGTTAATCTCGATATCCAGGAACGATGACATCCGCCATCAATATTGTCTTTGTGTAATTTTACAGCAAACTCAACGTCTGATATGAAGAGAATCCAATTTTCTGCAGCGTTCCAAGCAAACGGGCCAAAGTGGGGTGCTTTATTACAATACCACGGAAAATGAGGCGTGACTCCATGATAACACTCAGGTAAATATGCCGAGGTGATATGCTGCGCGTCCTGAAATAGACTTTATTGCATTTCATATCCGCTGCTCCACACTAAGGTTTGTTCCGTCTTCCAGGCCACATCCAGTGAAATCCCGAGCTGTGGATCTCCATGCGAGAGGAGGAGGAGGAGGAGGATGGGAGGAGGAGGAGGAGAAGGAGGATGGGAGGAGGATGGGCGGGACCTCCGCTGCGCTGATGCAATCCTGCCGTCCGAGAAGAAATTGCCCAGCTGGCATGAGCAGAGCTGGGGGAGGGCGATTCTCACTCGAATCTCTGCAGCGTTCACACGCTCAGATGCACACACACACCCCCGCACACACACATTAGTGTCATTTTCACATAAAAGTGCTGTTGTGACAAGACCAGGGCTAGCATATGCCAGGAGCAAGCCAATCACCTGCTATAAACACGACACAGAATGACATCTTAAGACTCGCCGGGCTGTTCATAAACACACAACTCGATTTAGACGCTCATAAATCTTTCACACACGCTGCTCTCTTACACACATGCGCTCCAGATGTGTGTAACACACATCTGGCTCGGGAAGGTATCGGCTTGGTTTTAAGTCGGGCGTCCTGGTTGGATTTATCGCACAGAGTGAAAAACAAATGAAAAGAAAAAACATGAGCAGAGGGGGGGGGGAATAGACCCGAGGTGTTAGAAAGTGCTGAGGGGTTTTAGTGCTGAGAATCAGACCAGGTTAAGGTCAGGGCGCGAATTATGGGTGATTAGAAAGGGTTTGACCCCTGTATAAGATGTTAAGCTAGAAAAAAATAAAAATTGAAAAGTACAGTGGACCCTCGGCTCGCGAATGCGTTGGATGGTGAACAAATCGATGTACGAGCTAGATTCCCGAACAGATCTTGTACCGACCAACGAACAAATCCTCGTCCGACGTACAAACGGACGACTCACGCTTCACGCCACAAATATTCATTTCCGGTCAAGCATACGTGGTGTGAACATGTTCGACGCATTTTTCTCTGCATTTTTGCTCTATAATCTTCATTATGGGTCCCAAGAAAGTGGCTTCGAATAAACGCTCTCAGGTTGCATCTTTGAATTTCCAAGTATTTCAATTCATGCCCTATAAAAGCTTACGTCACTGGAGTTATTCATCGTCCCTGACGTCACCGGCACAGACGCTTACACCGGTGACAAATTTCCATCAGAGATATCGTTGTTTCCAAGATGCCGTCAACAGCATCTCAAAGTACACGCCGTCAGTCGCCCCGGCATTGATAAACCATCCCGTTAAATCCTTTTTCTTATTTTACAGGAAGACTGAAAGGTATCGACGGCTCTAATGCCAGGGAAATTATCCACAAGGAAACAAAAATGAGAAATATCTTCATAATAGAGCATGGCGGGAAGCAGAGCTGGTGCTGCTGATGCTCACGCACACGTTTTTTCACACTTTGACCCTGGAAGCACCTTTTTTTTGTTTGTTTGTTGTTTTTTGTTGTTGTTTTTTTTGGAAATTGGCTTTAAAAAGCACCATTTTTTATTGCTTGGGAATGTGTAAAATTATACAGTCATGATGTTTGTCATACAGGGCTGCTTGAAAAATCGCAAACTACACCGAGGACAAGAATTTAAAAGGCAGGTTGGTCACTGTATTGTGAGAACGCCTCATCCATGCGAATCAGCCACAGGGTGTGATGTGTAAATAAGAATATGAACCCAAAGTGTCCCTGGAAGAGCTAAAATATTTCAGAAACTTTGATGCAACACACCAGAGCTCCTAACAAACATGCAACCCACACACACACACACACTGTAGTCCACTGTCAGTGAAATATGTCGCTGATCAGACTCTGCCCTCTCATTTCCTGCTGTTTGGAGAGATCTATATGCACTTCTGTCAGATCAAGCCTAACACTCACACATCCGCACACACAAACACAAATAGCCCTGATGGATGCTGTCAGCTGCTTCAAATAGCCCCAACCCCCTAATCTCACTGTTACAGCCCTGTCTTGCTGATGATGTCAACTGTTGCACTTCCAGAAGCCAATTTCTGCATTTTGTTCATCTGCTGACAAAGCGCGATGCCTGGCAACCGAGCAACACATCCTGCACAACAAATATTGCTTAACCGATCCTCAGCACACAGTGTGCAGTGTGTATTAGTGAAGCGAAAGCCTCAGCCTTAAAAGCCTCGCAAGACGTTCGTGACCTGTTAACAAGTCCCGTGCTGAAGTGTCGAGGAAGCACTGGTAAGCATTTCGATGACTTATGAACATACGAAAGTCTCGATGATGCATGTGTTGCTATTAAAGTCTCTTAAGTTAAGTAACCGCCCGTAACAATCACAACAATAACCAACCGATATATTTTATAACTGTTTACCAGACTATTGTTTTAAAAACACGGTTCTAATATGTAAAGGTTTCTGTCGTTATGCCTTATTCACATTAATATATACAGTGGAACCTCTGGTCACAAACACTTCCGAACACGAACACATCGGTTTCCGAACAGAAAATCTGACAAAATTTTGCCTCTGGTCACGATCACACGATCGGGTGCTGAACAAACACAGCCCCGGACATTTTTCCCTTTCCGCTTCGTACGCGCCAGTGTTTTCCCGTTTTCTGTTTGTGTATCACGTACCTAACAAAGACGCACGTGTCCCTTTAATGGGTCTCGCTCAGACGTGCGTTCATTGGCTGTACAGTAACCTCCTCCC